>PKRV01000571.1:496140-853276 GCA_003709505.1 Hyphantria cunea
TTAAATGACGATTGATCAGTTTTCGACCGGAGAGGAAAAATGATTAAATAACTAAAATGGCTATTAAAAAAAAAGGGTTGATCATAGAGGGGTGAAAATTTAGGGTTGTAGGTATTTTTGTATGCTGTATCATAAAAAAATTAAAACAAAAAATTTTGTCTGAAAAATAAAAAAAAAAATTTAGGGGTGGTCCACCCTTAACATTTGGGGGGATGAAAAATAGATGTTGGCCGATTCTCATAGATACCGGATAAGCACAAAAAATTTCATCAAAATCGGTCAAGCCGTTTCGGAGGAGTATGGCAACGAAAACTGTGACACGAGAATTTTATATATATAGAAGAAGTAGACAGAAGGCTAAGGCCATTGAGCGACTACTAGTATTATTAATTTTTTAGACTTGTCAGAAATGTACAAAAGTTGAAGAATTAAAACACATCTCTCAGATGCACTTGCACTTTTCAACATTTATGGTGCTAGTGACCTCAGACGACAGTTGTGTGGTAACTCGTCTATTTGTTGCCAGTTGTAAAAATTGTTTATTAAAAACATGAATGTATTTTTAAGTCTCGAAACAGTTTCACTTAATTGTATTCCTCATTTACCACCCTGGGTGTCCTATAGTAATCGCTGATAATGTATCTTTCAATTGGTGAAAGAATTAAAAAGCATTTATAATATTGGTTAAATACTTAAAATTTGTTTGTAGTAGAAAAAAGAGGAATTAATTTTCTAACCTTATTTCAATGATGTACCATTCTATTCTATTCGATAATAAATTACAGTTACACACTGCGCAACGTGGCTCGTTGTTGGACTTACGAGACCTCCCTGTTGGTGGACGAGTACATCTCCAATGAGCTACCCTACACGGAATACTTGGAGTTCTTTGCTCCTGATTTCCAACTGCACCCAGAGATCAACAGGTAAATGTTACTTAACACTAAACAGTATTTAATTCTCAAGAATTTCAAATTCTGCTCATGTTTTTCAACAAGTAGAGTAATCACTTTGGCAGGCTCACATAAAATAGAATAGAACATTCTATCATCATTAACACCTACTGCTGCATATGACCACTCCTTCGAAAGCAGGTTTTGGCTCACATTGACCAACAAGTTGGTATGGCTTGTGCAAAATTTTCTAATAATGAGCTCATCAATCATGAACCACATCAATACATACATATTATGATTAAATTACAACCAGACACAGATCAAATGTTTGTACTCACCACAGAATTATTTATCATGGATGGGAAATAAACTCGCTATATCTGACTTTGCAGTCAAGATCACAAACCGTTGGGCCCGTCAAATGTATGACTATATTCTATAAGTTGTCAGAAGTAAAATTAATATCTTCTATATTTATAAAACAGGAAAATGACTGACTAAGATACCCGAAAATAAACGCACAGCCCAAACCGCTGAATCTAGAACCCTACAATTTTGCATATAGGTTCTTTATATAACGTAAGTGACCACTAAGAAAGGAATTTTGGAAATGATATCCCTAAGGGGGTAAATATCGTCTATTATAAAATACTTAATTGTAATTGCAGTACTAACAACGCAAATAGCAAGCAGTACTTGGATGCGATCACTAAGCACGTTTATGACAACCTCAAGATGTGCCAGCATTCACCGGCCGTGCAGATGTCGCACGTACCAGGTCTGTATGCTGTCACACAGTACTGATCACTAGATGTATACCAAAATTGCAACGTTCTTACGGTTCGGCAACTATTCATACTAAGCGCCATACTTCATCAGCACACGCAACCTCCACACGCACATGACCAGACTATGCCTAAACGAAGAATCAAAATCTACAATACACCTCACACTTACTTTACATTCACAAAACGATTTTTATACTATCTAGGACCACTTCTATATAATAGAGTTAATCAAATCTTTCCGATACACAAATCCTCATATGCTTCAATAAAATTTCAAATTATTCAATATATTTCGAAGAAAAACTATATGGAAACTGAGAACTTCATGTCATCAAAAAGTCTATTATAATTTCATAGATTTACACACACAAACACACTCCCACACATGCACACGTTCACACAAGCAAACACAACAGTTAATGTAATCTAGTATTTAAATTTTAATAACAATTTGCAATTTTATATGTATACCCATGTATCTTTTGTTAATTTTATGGAATACAGAAGCAGATTGTTCTTAATACAGGCTATTTAAGTAGCCTAGCTAGAACATCTGTGACTATTATGTAAAGGACATGTTTTTAAGAAATAAATTATTATTATTATTATTATTATTAATGAGAAATTGTTTCAAGGTAAAAAGGGTAAGGTGATGGTTAATAACTTGAGCCGCCTCTAAAGTCACACAAGTATTTTCTAAGCCCTTCCTCTCAGATTAAAATCTTGTCTTCCTCCAAATTGAACTAGAGCCTTTATGGTATTATAAATATTAAATAATAATTATAATAAATATTTTCGGACATTTTTAACACACAACGCAATCTAGTTCCAAACTAAGCCTAGACAACTGATATTAATACATATAGACTTTTTTTTTGTAAATACATAAATATTAGACATAAGAAAACACCCGAACTCCGAAACAAATATTTGCAGATCATACAAAAATTCGGTCCGACTTTGGAATCGAACCCGGGACCTCTAGCGCAGCAGTCGCATACGTTACCACTGCGCCACCGAGGCTGTCGAATGCGACCGAGAAAGATTGCTTTAAACACATTTTAATAGTTTCTTCTATCTATTACAGGCGACTTCTTCCCTGATGAATACAGAATCAAAGATGAACCGGACCCAGATGTTCGTATCAGCCAGGAAGAGGCTGATAAGATTGTGGAACCCAAAAATGAGTTCTTTGAAGATGAAAGGGATAACGACAAGGAACCAGAGCCTGATTTCATGGCATAGCATACGAATGGCCTGACTGACCCGCTGGCCATATGACATGCAAAGGGTTACAAGAGATACAGATCAAAGTTTCTTTGAGTGTGTACTTTGTATTTGTGTGTGTGACTTATAAAGTGTTTTATAAGAACATGAGATTATTGTGGGCCTTGTTGCTGCTAAAAAATCACGAAAATTGAAGACTAGGCAAGTTTTTATTAGTTTATTTTAGCTATTGTTTTAAATGTAGAAGTGGTATGGTTAGTGACTATTATGTTTGTATGAAGTAATTTAAATTTATAAATTTACATATTATAATATGTAGTTTTGTTTTTCGTTAAATTAATGGACTCCTTGGACACGTTAAACGAAAAAGAAATTGTAATTGTAAAGGAATAGAGTTCAATTTGGTAAATACAACTGGGTATTGAGTTTGATGTATTGTTAGTGAAGTTTATTCGTGTAATTCTAATTCAAAGTCATTTATTCAATTAAGACACTAAGTGATAACAATCATAGATTGACAAAAACAGACGCCACAGATGTACTGTATTATTGTCAAGGTGAATTAGGTGAAAACACTTAAATCCACTGCCTGCCTGTGTCGATCTATACCTTCCTGTTTCCAAAACATGTGGAGCTTTATGAGAAGAATTCTGGCAAAGAAACTAATGGCCACACTTTTTAAAAGTCAGTAATAAAAATATATATACTTCATTTCTTGTACTGGAGTAAAATATTAAGAAATTCGTTTTCGTCGTCGTTCGTGATAAGAAATTTTGTGATTTCTTTACATGAATTTGATTTACCTATTTTTTTTAAGACTGAGTGGCCTATTACTTGTCTTCTATGATAACAGAAAATGCTTCGCTTGCCTGGCTATTTCATTTAGGATGCATCGAAAAGAAGTGCTTGATCTTTCTTCTTTCAATATTTTTATGCACTCTTAGAATTTCATCAACAATAACTATGTACAAACAATAACGATTCTACATATATTTGATGTTCGCTAAGCTTTGTTGTTATAATGAAGTGAATTTGACAAACTAGCCTCATTTTTCTATTAAACAGTAAATTCGCTTAAGAAAATAGTGGCTTGTGTATCAAGCCCCCACTCTGACCAATTTGGTTAAAAGTATATATTATGAATCAACATCTTCATGGAACCTGATTTGTCTGCGAATGAACTGTAGTTTAACTTTTACTTATTTAGTAGGTAATTCATTTTTGTATCCTTTTATGTTTATAGCTTATAATGTAATTATGTTGCTATTAAATAATACTATGATTTAATTAGGATATTCTTTTATAAGACGGTTGAAGTTCGATAGTAATCGTAAGCTATTGCTTATAACCACGTTGAGAGTGTGATTTACATCTGTAAAGCTTATTCATTAAAATATACTTAATAAATATTCTGTAAATATATATTTAGATATAGTCATAGTTGTATATATATTTTATTACTAACTTTTAAACTTTCGCATTTGATATAAAAATAAATTTCACAGGAATTAACGCGATCATTTCACAGACGCCAGCGGTTATCCATCTAGGTACTGACCGTGCCGACGTTGCTAATCCTCGGGGCTTATTTCCAGTCATCGAGTGCAAGGGGGGAGTAACTTAATATGACAGCTAAGAAAGGTTTTCTTAGAAACTTTTAGAATGTACATCACTGATCAGACAAACGGCTTTAAAAATAGCCGTTAATAAATAAATAGGTAGGTAAGTGGTTCGTTCTTCAAAATTATTTGCTAGTAACTTATAGTCCATTCCATTAGAAAGTGTCGTTACTTCCACACGCTATTGTGGCCGGAATATATATATGAGTACTTTAAGTACGGCCTGATGCCTGATGAAACAGCATTGTTTCAGCTTTAATCAATATTAATTCACACAACGGCGTAAACTGACAACTCAAACATACTTGTGGGTGTATGCCGCAGGCGGGTCCTTTGAGTTTGTAAAAAACCGTACATGCGGCGGCGGCGCGATCACAGTGACCTTCTCTAAGCGAATAGATTAGGCATTCTATAAGTACCTAGTATAAAATTAAATAGAGATTTGCAACGAACAGAAGCTTAGCTTTACATAGTATAAATGAGGTCGCTGCCTGTTCAGTTGATCTTTAAAACTTCTCAACGGATTTTATTTAAGTTTTCAGCAATAGATAGTGGTTCAAGAGGAAGATTCATATGTGTAATACTTGTATACTATAGTAAAGAAAGTACGAGAATTTCAAGGAATTTTTTTGCTAAGCATGCGTGGGTTGCTAGGTGTATTTAATGACGCAATTCTGTGCACCAGTATTGGATCACGAGGCTTGTTATTGTCTTTATAAAACAAAATGTAAGATATAACGACTAGGTGACTGAAATAAATACAATGCAATTTCTTTAGAAGATAAAGAAACGTAATTCCGACTTATGTTGGAAGTTAGTTAAAAATGGGTTCCAGATTAAAGTACTAAATGAGTACTACTCTTTCAGTTATACTAAGATAGGATGTGTACAATTTATTTGTATTCCTTATTAGTTTTAAATACTACTTGAGGTATGAATTTAGAGTCAGATTTAAGAGTCATATTAATCACAAAATAATAAGCCTTGATTTATTGACACTGCAGCTGTCATTATTTTTTTTATTTAGGTTATCTAAGTTCGCCTTTCCTTTTTATCAAATTTATCGCATTGATAAAAACATGTATTGAAAATAAACGCATTTTTATGTCTCAACAAAATTTTATTGTACATTTTTTAAAAATGTGTATTCTGCCGATTTGAAAGGCCCTGGCCGATATGCAGTTCCATGTTTTTTATGGAATCATGAAAAGAAGAATAAAAACAAAAATAAATAGTAATTTTGACACACTTGTTTTCATTTTTGGATGCAAAAATGCATTGATTTGAATGTTTCACAAATATCGGCATCTGCGAAAAGGAAGGGGAGAGAGGTTGGTAATAAAATTCGTCTTACCTATTTAATACCATAATCTAAACCACGTAATGTTTTTTAGTTGAAAAGTGAAAATTTAGTGAAGTAGAATTAGTAGGCAAGATGGCTAAGTTTTTTTTTCACTAATGTACGCAATAATGGCCAGGAGCTTGCTATTTTAGTAATGGATGAATACCACAATCTTTTCCAAAAACAGTGGTAAATGAACTAATTGAAAATGTAATTGGAAACTGTTGAGTTTTTTGCCAAATTGGCATTATGTCAACATTATTACTAATAAAAGACTAGATATTATTACGTATTATGATGAAATTTAAAAATTATGGAAGTTTTGTTTATAAACGAGAGAGATGTAATCAAAACATCGAACTATCGTAACCAATGATATTTTTTGAAAATAAAATTTTAATGGCCGACGTCAAATATTGACATTGCACGCTAGAGCGGATTTAAGTGTGCGTGACAACTGGCAGCTACACTGCTGGATCACCTACATCTGCGTGTAATTGTACCATAAGCAGTTAAAAAGTCCCTATTTTTTTGATAAATATTACGATTGAAAAAAAGGGTATTTTTAACATTAATATTTTTCTATCTCTCTAATAATATTCTGCATACGGTAAGTACCTGGGGATCAAGTTCCGTTCTCATCATTCTCGACCATTTAAATATGATGTGAGGAACAAGTCAAAGACATACAACACCAAGACACAGAACAGTATTTCGTAGAATCATCCACAAATTGTTGAAATAATTATATGTATCAAAAAGAATACTTTCAGAAGAGATTTGAAACTAAGTTCCTAAATATAGAAATGAGGTTCACAAATGTATGGACTATATAACAAGTGATTCACCTAATCAAAGGTAAAAAAATAAACAAAAACTTGTGTCACAATCGAACTACGGTCGAGGTTTTGTGTTTCGACACGGCAGTATAATTATCGGCTAAATAAAATAATTATAGCAACCAAATAATCTGTATTTATGCGTCAAAAGAAATTCCATCTTTTTTCGTTTTTGAGAATTATTCTTAAATGATGCAAGACTGTATTTTTTTTAACATAAAATCCAAACAAAAACACTCGTGACGAGAACATATTATGGCGGTTTGTCAATCACTGTCGCAATTTATATATTAACAAATTTAATTTCCTAGACTCATTGTCTTTACGAGCCATCTAGCTTTTTTGTAATCAACAAATAATGTAATGGTATTAATATACCTAATCAAAAATTATATTAAATTTAGAACAACCTTTTCACTTCGATCTCTTCAGAGTACTGTTCCGCTAGGGGTTGTGCCAGTGAGCTTGCGCAGTTTTTCAGAGTCAATTCAAGCCTAGTTGAGCCCTGAGGGTATGCTCACTATTATAATTGTCAATTCATACTAGCAATTATAAAATATAAATATAAGATTGCCTTCTCTTAGTAAAGCTGTTGTCCTACGTACGACATCCCTTAAGACATCCACGCAATAAATACAGTGGCGACATTTCATAATCCGCCATCACACGTTTACAAATGTAAAATTAAAGTCTAGTACGAACTTCAACAAAAAGCGTATCCCTTTCTCATCGGGCGGCAATGCAGGCGTATTTGGGTTGCAGTGGTCACTTTTCATCAGGTGAAAGATCTACGCCTTTGCCCGTATTGAAAAAAATAGTTTCAGCTTCAGTATAAATCAGTTTTGCATTTAATCAAGATCAGATCTTAATCTGGATTTATAAACGCTTAATTTATTATACTGAACGACTCTAAAATTGATTTAAATGTAAATGTCAGTGTTATGTTTTAAATTACTGATATATTCAAAATTTTGACTGCTATATCACCGTCAAGACGTCTTAATTGGAAAATGACCGTATTAATTGGATATGCTCTATAAAACTTGAGTGATATCGAAATATCTGCCACACAGTATGTTTGGCGCTCTCGACCTGTTGCAGCGTTGTTGTAGTCGTATAGAGATTACACCTCCATAGAACAAAACCTTTATCATGGAGAGTATCTGAAGAGTTCTTCCAACTGGTCTTCCCTCTCCCTTCCTCTACAGAACAATACGTGCCGGCCTTGGTAGTCACCGCTGCAGAGTGGTAGACATACGTTCTCGTACTCATCGCTTCGGCTCTTCCTTCCTATGCCGAACGGTCAAAATCTAGAGCTCACGACCAGTGCACGTGTTTCGTTCCCACTATGATCACGGGTCTTTTAAGCGGGGCGTGAAAAAGCATCTCATCAGGTCGCCATAGTATGGGTCACCATGCTGCATTGTCCTTATTCGCATTGAGGATGGTGACCACCACTCTTGGATTCTGCTCATGCTTTCTATCAGGCAGGGCAGAGCCATTTTGGCAGCTAACACATAAAAAAGTTTATACATTGTTTTATCTTGCCATGTAGACACTTGGCTTCACCGAAGCCAACTCTTTTGGAATTGGAAAGTGCTGCCAACCGCTTTAATGAATGCCTTTTCTGTTTCAAACATGTGCTTTAACTGGGATGTTTAATAAATCGACAACCCACGATGGCCGAGTGCAAGTTGGCCGTTGGATGTTTTTCAGCCGCCAAAAGGCCTCCAACCAAGGGACAAGGGCAACTGGCATATGAGCACCTCTTTAGTAAAAAAATAATACAAATTTGTAAAAATAAATTTATTATTAGTCATTAATTACAATGAAATGAAATCTGTCAATTTAATAGCCACCTAACTTTAAATCCAAGTTATTTTCAGATATATACCTGTGTACCTCGCTCATATCTTCTGCAAAGTCCAGTGTGAACATTTGTAAGTGTTCACACAGTTGTATTATCTGTTTTATTACATTTCTTGACACCTCTAAGGTGCAGTCCAACCATAAGTTTCTAATATTTTTTAAATGACCGTTTTTTAGTAAATGCAATAATGTCTTATCTATGTTAGACTTTGTTTGATACTTCAATACTAACTTTTGCATATTATCCGTACACTCTAAGAAAAATGATAATAAGTCATCTATAATAAAGTTTTCGTTACCAAGAGTCAGATTTCGGAGTTCTGAGAAAATTTTCTTCGGACGTCGAAAATACCTGGGTATGACTAAACACTTCGATTGAGTCATAATACAAAGAGATGACAAGTTAGGGCAACATCTACCGAGAGATAAAACTGCATCCAAGGTCAAAGAATGGTCAATCTCCCACAGTGTAAAGTGTGTGAGATAACAACCTTTGACTGTCAATAATTTCTGCATTGAATTCGAGTAGGAAAAGAATGACAAATCGAGTTTATTCAACCTTAGCTCACTCAGAGTTATTTGCTCCAGAATAGCATCTTTGTTATGTTCAGATAAATGTGTAACTGACAACTCTCGAAGGTAGGGACATATTTTTATGAGCTTTTTAATACCATCAGCTGAAGCGAAATGACAATTGATTTTTCTGAGACTCAACGGACCTATTTCCATCGTTGTACCTATTAAAGTGGAGCCAATATCGCAGGACTCGATCCTTAACTCTTCTAAGTATGGAAGTTTAACGATTAACATAATAATCCCAGCTTGAGAGACACAACGACCAATACGAGAGGCTCGCTCATTCCGCGGCGGGTCCATTGCCAATATCCTCAAATGTTTCAAATTTGTGATCGAGCAAAGACCGGCATCGGAGACATTTCTTATTAAAACTGACGCATTAAAATGTGATTTACAGATATCTACTCGAGACACAATATTGATTTCTTCGAGTAAAGGGCAACTTACGCCAACGACTTGGAGAATTTCGTCAGTACAAATGAATTTTAAGTCGAGAACAACTAGGCGTCCGAAGTTTGCAAGAGTATTAATCCAGAACCGTTGCGGTATGCTGTTATCAAGGTCGCATTTGCGGAAGACTGTCATGTTGGGGTGAGTCAGTACGTGGAGCTGAACACGAGGGTCACCGCGGTACTGGCAGCATGTTCTTTCTGAACAGAGGACATCGAATAACCTGCAACATAAAATAACATTTACATATAAATTTATAATATTTTTATTAGTTTATATTAATATATAATTATAATTAATATATATTTTTATTTTAGAAATCAATTTTCTTTTATTCCATTTTCTAATGTAAAATTCAATTTTACAGGATATTATGACTAGATTTTATTGAATGAATGAACATGTCTTTAAACTCCTTAGTGTTCTGCCTTAGTGTGTTGATGTGACGATGTAATGCAACACACTAATAAGACTGAGCTCTAATACTAATCAAAAACTAATTATGTCTCCTACACTCTAATTCGGGAGAGGATGAGTTTACAGGTATCTATACATAACAGTAGCAGTTTACTATCAGGAGACATGTCTGCTTGTCTGACTCCTATTTAATACAGAAAATTAATACTTATATTATAAATTAGCTGAGTCCAGCAGTGTAACCGCTGGTAGCGCTATGAGGCAAGGCTAGTCTAAAAAAGTAGCCTAAGTCATTCCTTATATCATCAGCTCTCTGCCAGTGAAAGTTCCGTTGAAATCGGTTCAGCCTTTCCAGAGGAACAAAAGGAAAGGCAGCAAAAAAAATTTAAAAAATATATTTTCCTATTGTACTGTGTATATATATACATAGGCATTTAGTAAAAAGCGATTAATTTAATATTCCAAACAGACTCTCCAGTATTATTTATTTGTATAGACGAAAGTTACTTTACCTGTCTGTCTGCAATACTTTTACAGCTACACCAATTTTATTTTAATGAGGTTACCAACAGTCTGCTACATACTCGGTTACATATAATACAATAGTTACTAGAATATGATAAGTTAAAGTTATCAACTAATACAGGATTCCAAACAGTGTAAAAATAAATTTCCATTAATAATAAGAGAATAAGGAAGGATTTAGGCTACTGCGGTAAACAGCATCCAAGAAGGTATAGCCTCGAGCAAAAGCGTGTACATCTATACTAATATATAAAGCTGAAGTTTATTTGTTTGTGTGCTTAAATACACTGAGCTCAGGAAAAACTGGTCCAATTTAAAAAAATCTTTTAGCGTTAGATAGCCCATTTATTATTTATTAAAGAAGGCTATAGGCTATATATTATCACACTAATACGAATAGGAGTGGACCACTAATGAAGAATGTTACAAAATCGGTGGAAAATTATCATGCCTAGGTAATAAGAGATGCAAACGAGGTTGTGTGGGTATACTTAGTAGCTAGATATCGTTTATAAATACTCTAGCAACCCAGCCCAGTTTTGCATGGAAGTCTTTAAAATTCTCAGATATCCTCTACAATAATATGCATGTATTATACACAAAAACATTTCTCTTGCATCAGTTTACCTATTGCAGAAAACTGCATAAAAAGCTGCTACTTAATTTAAAGATATTAATTTTACATTATTCTTGGTTATATGTTATTTAATATCACTGATTGTACAATGTTTAATGGTCAAAAAAGTATATGAAATAGATATTGAATCATACTGTTATTTGAGAAATAATGAAATAAATATATTTCAGCAAAGTCACAAATATTTGGAAGGCATCCAAATTAAACATTCATTCAAGGTTAAATCAGAACTGGATGTGATATTGCAATGACAATTAATGGTTTTAATAATTTCTTCTACTTTTATTGTAAATTTTATAGTGTGGAAGGAATATTTTGAAAATGTATTTCTGAAGGTCAACATTCTTAAGCAAAAACTATAGGTTTTATCAAAACAAAACTGCAGTGTACAATGACTGAGTAGCATTGAAAAACAGAGTAAATACTCATTTTAATTGTAACAATAAAGTTTTACTTAACATCAAATATTTATTTTGATTGCTTGTCTTTCTTTTTATTGATATCAAAAATAGCTAATGGCTATTTTGTATGCAGCAAAAAAAAAGAAATAACTAAGTGTTTTTTACGTATAATATTTAAGTTTGGAATCAAAACAAAGTTTTACCTGGCGGGTAGCATAGACATCAAGTGGCATTTCAATTCGAACGCCTCTTTCTCACACTCATTAAACTTACTTTCTGGATAACTCTTTTCAATGATATAACAAGCCGAATTAATAAGACTAATGCAACTTTTTACACACAATTTAAACAAAGTAGAAGGCTGCTTAGGAGGCGACATAACGACCTAAGCAAGCCGAATGGCAACTTATAGCACTTGAAAACGATTATTGAATTTGTCGCTCTAAATACAATTTAAATAAAGATTTACTCTATTTATTAAAACTACTTTCTAATTTTTATTTTGCTAAATATTGCCGTCTATTGATTTATTTATTGACTGACAGTTTCTGACAGTTATAACTGCATAGAATCACAGAGCTCAAATCCAATACAGTGGCATAGATTATATAAAAATCATACCTGCTGATTGAATGAACCAGATTCTAATTGGATAAACGAAGAAAGTTAAAATATACCTTTTGTTTATGCATTAAATTATTCATTTATTATCTTTTATTTATGTTTAATAGGAGTTCATCATGGCCCTTCATAACTCATAACAATAAATGATTTGGTTTTTGATTTTGTAACTCGCTAATATAAAGTAATAATGTAAATAAAAAATTGATACAAACAAATTTAATTAAGTTGTCTATTTGTTACAAAATAACAAATAATGCTTTTTATCAAATACATATAAAACAGAGCTCAAAACTAAAATTATTTCTACTTATCTTGGCTATTATTTGCAGGTATTGCGTAGGGGAAGGTAGGGCTTCCTCATACACATTTTATTTAATGGGGCATAAAAAATTAAATTAACTCTTTTTCAATGAAAATGAACTCAAAACTAGATAGTTTCATTTTAAGTATGTTTTAGCTCCCTTGGCTTATAGCCGATTTACCAAAATATGGAAATTGTGAGAAAGTACTCCACAGGTGGGCACACCAATTGTGGGTCAGTAGGGAACATTCGTACGCTGTATGAAGTATACAAAAACACACCGTAAATAATACTTTATTTATTAAAAATACACTCTTAATTAACAGTCATTGCCTTATTTGACATATTACAATTATTTACTATTATACTATGTCCAGCGGTGGACTGCGATAGGTTGATGATAATAATACTTATTTCGTAATTCAATCTTTACTAGATCGATTAAAAACTACCTTACAGTGAGTAGTGCATCATCAATAAAGTGGTTTTTGTAATGCACCCTTGGAAGTATAAATAAAGGCGATATTGAATTTCCATTTGACTAAATAAAGCCCCCAAAAATAACCGGCGAAAACCAGTTGACCCACTTGTTTTTGACTTTTTTCAGCTTGGACTCCAGGCGTATACGGCAGAAATGCCAGACTCGTCAAAATGATAAATACGATTTACAGTAAATATGTGTTTCTGTAATACTTGGACCACGTTCTCAAAAAAATTCTTAACAGCTGACTTATTGAACCAAAAGGATAAAGGTATTCTCAGGTTTTCGTAAACTCAAATTGATGTTTGGCTTACGATAGCAGGATAGCCAATCTTCACTGGCCATTTTGTTCTCATCCCAGCTCCTCAGATACCCCAGGGGGGTATCGAAAGTTATTCAACTTAGCAAGTTGGTAAGCAAGTAATTTCTTAATTTGTTCAAGTATTAAACCATAGTGTCTCTTAGAACTAATTATTCATTCTGCATATTTTCTTCTTTGGTAAAAACTGGATTGACAGTATACCTCGAGTCAAACGACCGGTTAGATGTATTTTAGTACGTTCGGCAAAATTGGTTTGTTGATTGCTTTATACCATATTTAATTGCAGACTTTCCTAATATAATTTTTTTTATTTAGGATATTTAGGAGCTTCTTCATCTACTCTCTCTCATTCGCACTCTCGAATCATTTTTTATTCTATCTTTTGTTAGTAAATGCGCACCATCTGAAACGAATTAATTATGATAAGATCGTGAATAAGGTTAAATTTTCGTACAGGGTACATTCGCATTGTACGAATGTGCCCCGTGTGTTAGTGAACGAACGTTTTCCAACTAACAAAAAGTCACATTTTATGACGTAGAAGAAAAAACGTTAAGAAAATGTTAAAACTGATGAGAAACGTATAATTATGACAACTAACCAAAACATCTGAAAGTATAAACTATGCACACAAAGATGAATTCTTTAGCTCTATTTATATGTTAGATACAGCTAGTGTCCGAATATGCCCCGCGCACGAAATAGCCTCTTTTTTTTCCGGTCGGGAGTCCCCTTGGATACCACCTCCTGGTCGAATGTTGAACTAGATCCGACTAAGAAGTCGCCCACATTTTCTACTACCAGTACTAGGAGCCGGGGAATCCGTTGTAACTCAGGCCATCGTAGATAGCCCCCTCCTGTGTGGAAACCTAGTTAGTTCCGTTGCTGTTTCCAAAAGGTGGGGCACGTGTGCTGTGGAGCGAGTCCTTTCCCGCCTGGACCTGCCTCTTCTAGAGATGAGACAATCTGTCATTCGCTGGCATGCACTTATGGAGGATTGAGATAATTTTGCGATCTCCGGCGCCTGCGATACTTGGTCCGTTCCCGGGCCTGGCGGACTGGCAGAGATCTAAATCTCTCCCGACCCCACTCCGCCTTCTCCTTGACAAACATAACTTGCCCAAAGGGACATTAGGACATTCTGCTAGCGTGTGGAGAACCCTTTCTCCCTAATATATTTTCATTAGTCATTGGTGATTTCGAATAAGTCTCTAAATAAAGTAGATAAATCAGATCAGCCTACGTACAATATATAGACTTTACAGAATACTGTAATTATTCTTAAAAATGTAATTAAAGAAAACACATATATTTTCAATGTTTATTTTATTTTAATTTTTTCGTATGCGGTTACACCTAAAACTAATACTTTATGAATAAAAACGTTCCTTCCACATAATTCGTCAAATGAACTAGATATCTTTCTAAAAGTGCTTCTGATTAAAGTTTTTCATAGAAATGAGTAATAAGTCGCCATCTGACATCAAATAATAAACATTTTGAAAATTAAGAAAAATTTAGCACCTTGTACAAACTTAATATTGCATTTTAAAATAAAATGATTCGTTCTATAAAATGTTGTAACACTTACAGTTATATACTATGTATTATTTGTATTGTGTACGATGTCATAAAATGAAATCTCCTAATTTTGATTATGGGTATTTGTTTCTTAATATCTTTTGTGTTTTATTGCTCTAAAAAGGTCGGTCAGGAATAAAGAATTCAGTTTTAAGCATTACAGGATAGTGAAAAAAACGTGTTAGCGATCTTTAATAAAAAAGCAGCAACCGGACGATTGGTCTGACTTATGGCCTTTGACGTAGCTTTAACAAACTGGTCTCTTATTACTTATTTTGGAAAGGGCTTGCTTACATATTTTAAGATCACCGTCTTCTACTACGCTGTCCCATAATAAGTCCCAAAAAATGCTAGGTTATTACTTTAATTAATGTCATCAGATTTCTATACCTACCTGATGTAAGAGTTGTTTTCAAATCGTTGGAAGAAAGTCCCATTAAAAAGTTTTAGAACTAAATAGTCAAAGGAAAGCTTATACTATAACGGCGACCAATTACTCGTTTACGTTTAATTATAATAATATCTGTTTTAGTAGTTAAAGTAATTAGTCATTATTATTATAACTTATTTAACATCGAAATCATCCAAGCTTGTGCTACGGTACAAAACAATTATAATTTGTACCTAATTTATAAAATACAAAATTGTACCCAGTGTTAGTTATTTGTTTATGTTCAGATTATGTTACATTAAAATTCGGATTTTTAAAATTTTGGCGGGACGTATTATTACAAAAGAATATAGATTAAAGTAAGTAACATACTTTTTGTCCTGACAAATCATATAATAACGGTAGAACGTGGAAAAAGTAATTTACAAAATCAGTGCATCAATTTTTGTTATGTGTGAAATATCGTCTGTCCATGAAATTCAAGGTATGTAACAGCAATTTAGGCCTCATTTTAGAGTTTTTTGAAAACCTTCCGCGAAATAACTGAATGCTTAATATAAAATAGGAATTTGAAACTATAAAAAATATGAAAATATCATAAATAAATAATAGGCTTTTTGCCATTAGTGCTGATTTTCCATTCCAAATTTAAATATTCCAAGAATATGGACCGCGATAGGTTGATGATGATGATGAAAGAATATGTTGTTCTATCTCCATCATTGATAATAATGATTATTTCTTCCATGGCAAAATTTACGCTATTGGTTATCACAATATGATATAGCGATGAATGAACAACATGGCGGAGTACAAACGCTAGGTAGTCCTCAATTTGCGCGCGAAAATTGCAAATCTAAAATTAAAATGTAATTTATTGCCATAGACGGTTTGGGTTATAATTTTGATATTTTTTCTGGCTCTTGTTTGACTAGATGACGACATAGAAAATAAAGATTACACACGTAACCAAGGTGCCTCAAGTCTATTAGCTTCCTTAGGATACCAATGGAACTAGACCGCATTCTTATAAGCAGCGAGGTGATTTTTATGCGGACCATTGTGTTATAGTCGTTTGTTCGCGCTGTAGCGAACATGCCTGATGCGCTACAGAAACGCGGCAGTCCCAACAACATCCCAAAGCAATTGTTGTATTGTACCTCGAGTGTCTCCAGCAATTGCTTATATAGTTCGATAAGAACTGAATGATAAATATAAGTTTATAGGTACTTGAAAGAAGTACTTATTGTTATTTTTCTATTCTTCTCTCAAATGCACTGTATTACAAAATGATGTGTACATTGGTGAATAAAAACCACTTTAAAATCTATTTTTCCTTGTTTAAGTGAGAAAATATGCTACAATTCAATTCTTTAATGGGAAACTTATGATAGATATATAGATAGGATGATAAATATCTTTTACAATTATGTATGTTTGTTATGTAAATTTATATATTTTTAAATTTCATTCCTTCATTTCTTGTTGTTCTATTTTGCAAAATAGATGTTGTAAATTGGTAGAAGCCACAGGACAAATTCAAAGATGGTACTGTCAACTTAAAACTTCCGTTGTACTAGTGTCGTACTATAGTCAAATATAGACATTTATATCGGAGGAGAATTTTGCAGTTTTCATCTGCACGCATTTGAATATATTTGTAGGTATAATAGCAATGTGAGAATAAAACAAATAATATGTTCAAGTTTTAGACGAGCATACACGGGTAGGGTTATATATTTATTTAAATTTAACGAATTTGAGTCACAGAGTGCGTTCGGTAACTTACTCTGTATCGATATAGTTATTCATCTCTCTAGTTTCATAAACATTAAGGGGTTAAAAATAATAATATATTAATATCGATAGCCATCTTTCATTTAATATAATTGATAGATCTATAATATCTATATTAGCTAAATTTCTTATTATCCCTAGTTATAGTTATAACTTTCTAGTGTACGTGTAAGTATATTTGAATAAACCTTTTTGCCTAATATATTATTTACAATTATTATAACATCTAATAAATAATATTATTAAATAAGATTCGACTGTAATTAGTTCATCGTTTTGGCACTATTATTAAACAAATAAACGGACTTTATTATAAATTATATATTTTATACGACTACCTATCTACTTAAATTCAAGAGTTTTTAAATTAATAGGATTTTTTCTTTAAGTATCAACATTAATAATAATATTTAATATTGTGCTAATTTTTGTGAAGGTAAAGTACCAACACACCATACAGTATTTTAGCCATCAAAATTATATAATCATATACTTACTATACAAAGAGACATAAACCTAACATTTATTTGAATGATTTTAAATTTGATGACTAGATTTACTTGACTAGCTGCAAATCATATGAAATTCAATATGTATATTTATCGTAGTAAGTGCAACAAGAGGAACCATCAAAGTATGTTTTAAACATATTTCAAAATTACACATAGATAATAGTATGAATTTTTTTGTGCACATTCAACACAACGAATTTAATTAAAACTTAAAACAGTAAATAATCAAATTCTATACACTAAACACTAAGGGCTAAAGTATCTACAATAGAGATAAAGATAGAATAAAACCTACGATAGTAAGGATAGTTTACATTAAAACAATTCATATGATTTCATTGCACTATGAATAAAATAATATAATCAAAGTTACCATAGAACAAAATAATAACGATCAATAATTGACCGTTGTCTACCTGATCGCATATGTTTGTTTCATTCTCTCGTACGTTTTCATTAATATCTCTAATCTCTCTATCGTTATCCCCATTCCCCTGATTTGTGTCACCGTCAGACCTTTCATTACTTTGTTCAATTAAATGTTCAGTTTCACATGTCTTTTTATTTCCTTCCTTATTACATTCTTGATCATTACCACTCTCTCGTTTATCACTACCCTTACTTTCATTAATTACATGAGTATTTTGAGCCGTATCTCCTATCACAATAATTTTTGGACCTCTTTCTAAGACGGCGTCCCCAGATTGGGAGAGTCCGCTCGGCCAAACGGATCAGAGTCTTTTATGGGAGTCTGTGCTTGCGCTCTTGAGGGAGCCAAAGCGTCGCGGTTGGGAAGTGGCAGCGTTGGTCTCTCGGTCTAGACTTGCTGCTCGGAGGATCAGACCATGCGACTGACGGAGTAAATCTTGCCTTACCTGAAAAAATATGAACAAGAGCTTTAGGCAATAGATTTTGTTACTACTACAACTATTTTTGCTACTTGTTATTTTTAGTTATGTTTATTTATTGCACTAGTAAAATAGAAGCTTATAACATTAACAGAAATCAAAAGTTCTTACTGGTTCCCCAACGGATCCTACTCGCAATTGACGTGGCTGTCGAGGTGTCTGCTCCGTGAAGGATGTCTCTAAGGATTTGTGCGACGCGTCGCTGATAGACTGAGAAAGGAGATGTGTTGTAGAAGAGGAATTCGAATCTTCAATGTTTGAGAAGTCGTCAGGACTATCATCACGTTGAAGGGTGTCCGATTCCTGGGAAAAGGAAGTCTGTATTGCGTAAGCTTGAATGCTTTATGGGCAATATAAGTTTTTATACAGAAGATTCTCAATAAGCCACCATACTGCGGAGCATCATGCTACATTGTCTGCACTCACAATGACTTTGGTGACCACTGCTCTGGAATTGAGCTTATGTTATCCATCAGGCAGTAAAGTCACTTTGGAAGGCTCATAAATAAAATTAAAAAACTATTTACAACAAAGATTTATGCCAAATTGATTGGCAAATTATTAAATTTATTGTTTCTCTGATAGGCAAATCTTTCCTACACAGTAAAAAAGCCAATGAATATTTTTGGAATACATTTGTGGTCAATAACCGACTTAAAAAAAAGGAAGAGGTTCTCAATCGTCGGAATATTCTTCTTGTTTACTAACTGTGTTTATATTTATAACAATTTAGAATATACGTCTCAGCACTTCTAAAGTTAATCTCACCTCTTCCAAGTCTCTGAGAGTTGTGGGGTAATGGTGTCGCCTGGATTCTTCCCGTTCTTTCTCTCTCTCCCTCTTCTCTAGCTCGTCTGCTAGCATCATAACCTCCCAGTCTCCTCCACTACCCGGTAGAGCTATAAATAGGAACATAGAAATTAATTAAACCTATATATAACATAAAAATATTCAATGTGTACAAAATAAATATGAAGTGTTTAGATATTTATTACTATTTTTATTATAGAGTTTACTATACTGTCTTCAAAGTTACCTCTAATCGGTGACGTGCTACCATGACTAGAACTACTAGCCCGACCACGTCGCGAGCTGTTCTCCACGAACTCTTCAAACATGGGCGTCCGAGGTAATGATTCCGAGTCACTGCTTGATGACGTTGAGGTCCTGTCATAACATGCCTACTTGGTAAGTTTATGCTAGGTAATAATTAAAGTATGTAGAGTGATTATCTCATATAATTATAAAGCGGCAAAATCGTTATGGCTTAGACAGTCAAATGCGCTTTAGTACTGCAAAAGTCTTAATATTATTTAATCAGAATCCCTAACTCCTGAAACTAATTTAGTATGTGTAAAATAAAATAAAAACTACATCTGGATTTTTTGCCTCAAACTCATAATGTTTTTTGAGGTTTTACACATAGACCTTAAGATGTATGCCATTACGTATCGATAGGTGATGAACTTACGTGTCACTCCAGCTGTAGTCACTACCCATATCCAATACAACTTCACTACAGTTGTTCGTAGGTTTGTGTGTTGCCCCTCGATGGTAGCTGAAGAATGAACCTAAGCTGAATTTGCGACCCTGGCGAGGGCGTCCTTGTTCTGGAAATGGACCTGATTTAATCAATGTTGAAAAGTATACCCGAAGAATAAGGAACATGACAGTACAGACTTGCTAATTTCAAAAGATTTTGAATTCTAAAAAGCTCATTAGTTTATGTAGGACATAAAATACAGGTTAAGATTTCTACCTCTGTGGCACAGTGGTAGCGAATGCGACTGCTGTGCAAGAGGTCTCGGGTTCGATTCCTGAGTCGGACCAAATGTTTGTATGATCTGCAAATATTTGTTTCGGAGTTTGGTTGTTTTCTATGTATAATATGTATGTATTGTCAAAAAAAAAGTATATAAGTATTAATATCAGTTATCTAGTACCCCTAGTACAAGCTCTGCTTAGTTTGGGACTAGATGGCGTTGTGTGTTAAAATGTCTGAACATATTTATTTATTTTATTTATTTATTTAAGATTTCTATAAAAGTTAATTTAAAAAGTTGCTTTTTTCAATTTAAGAAGCATTGACATTAATCAAAACGATAGTAAAAACTTAAACTGTGATGATCGATATTTTAATTTGAATTCGAATCCGGAAAATTAAAATAATTTGTTCAAACAGTTTCAATTGCTAAAGAATTCTAGTTTATCAAGTAACTATTTTAACTCACTTCTCTCATTCTTCCCAGTGTGATGCATTCCAGTGTCAACAGACAGTGTCTTCTTGATTTTGTATTTAGTATTGTCCAGATGGCTTCCAAAAAAATGAAATGGATACATCGCACGTCGGCTGGCTCGGAGGCTCGACTGCTCGGGAGATAGAAGAGATCGATCTTCGGATGTTGTATGAGGTGAGATTGGTCTAAAAAAACATATTCGTTTCATGTTCTAACCTCCATATTATTTTTTTAATCAATTTTATTACATGGTAAAATGCTTATCCCGTTATTTACAATTTACGTAGATAATTTTAATAAAGATTATACCTTGTCAAATCTTGCATTTCCATACTTTCTTGGTCGCTTTGATCTTCCCATGACTTCCTTTGCCTCAACTTCGCGGCTCTCTTCCTCGAATACGTTCCTGCTTTTCCATCTAGATTTAAATCTAATCTTTTAGACTTGCTCGCGGTCCATCCCTCTTTACCAGAAGATTTTTTAGCGTGCTTCGATAAAGAAACAGCTAAGCTTTGCAATTCAGAATACGATAATTTGCCCAGTTCTATGCCTTCAGTTAATTCAGTTAGTTTTTCTTCAGTTATATCTGAACCCGAAATGGTCTTTTCAGGTGATACGATCTCTGTTTCTGATGTTCTATCTTTTTCTCCTTCATCACCACTTGCTGTTGGTGGAGATGTAGCAAAAACAGTATCTAAGGAATCACCTCTCTGAAAAAGATAAGTTTGCAATTTTACTTTAGTTTAATGGAAACCGAGTCTTGGTATGTTTTAGTGTATTGTTTTATTATATACAGAAAGAAAATGATCAATATGTATAAAATTATATTAGAAAGTTCACATACCATAAAACCTTCCTCTGCTCCCGATATATCATCGCTTCCCGAACTTCCACTTTTGGACACCGGTTGACTAGTTACAATAACTTCTTTTGTAGGATCATTTGAAGTGATTTCTTCCAATACCGGCGGTTGCTGCGTTGGACTCATGCCAGGCATTCCGAGGCGTTCTAGCTCTTGTATGCGTTTTTGTAACTGGCTTATAATTTCATCTCGTTTGCGGACTTCATTTTCTAGACTGTTAAACCTAAAAGTCAATAAATAGTTTCTAATAATTATGGGAGTTTTTTTCTAATTTGAGAATAAAACATCTCATTGAACATTATGTTATAAAACTGAACAGTCTTGCTTAGTAATCAACATTAAAATGAGTTTAAATAACAGAAAAAAATATTTCATTTCTTTTGTTTTATGTTTGTTTTATTTTTGAGGTTGTATCTTTTTTCATAAAAATTTCACTTAAAGGAAACGAAAATAATGCTAATTTTAATTAATTCAGAGTCATATAAACTCAATTGTATTGGAGGGTTAAGCAAATTGGTAATAAATTTACCTTTCTTGGAATTTTCCCTGAACGTCGTGCAAATGACCTTGAATAACTTGTTTGATGCCAAGCAATACTTCCCCAAAATATTCCTGCTCCTCAAGTGAACCTGTTAAGGAATATAAATAGTCTTTGTTTACACAATAAGCGTATAAAAAATTAAAAGTTTAGTAAAAATGCTAAAAAACTGTAATTACCCCGTAACAGTTTTCGCTGATTAGCAACAGCTGATATCAAGGTTAGTTTAGGTTTCTCTGAAGGCACCTTGATTTTCTCAGGTCTAAGTGATTTTAAATCATGTGGAGGATCTATATTTCTTTGTAGTTCTTGTTCCACTGTAATATTTACCCCATAGTTTTGTGTTACATTTTCCACAGATAAAGCAGTTTGGTCACTAAAAGTTTCAGTGTTTTGTACATCACCGGATGCTACCTGCGACGCTGGTGTTATAGAAATAGGTTCAACGATGCTCTCAGGCATTTGGAAAACATCGTCGTTTTGACTATCAGCTGGAGCACTAGCTGGAGGTGAGGGTAAAGTGTGACGATTAAATGTTACACTTTTGGCAAATTTTGAATGCCTAGCAGCATAGCCTTCTAATGTTGGTGCTCGTATTAGCCTTTTTAATTCATTACTGCGTTCAGGACTTTCGGCCGGTGTAACATCTTCCGATAATTTCTTTAAAATAGATTTCAATGTTCGTCGCTCAAGTGTTTCATTTGATCCATGACTTTCAATAGAATCTATAGATTTTCGTTTGTATTTTCTTTTATCCATTGTGCTGCCCTCTGAATGACTTCTAGTCAAAGTGTCACAAAGTAAATCTTCGGATGAACTAGTACAATCTAAGCTAGAGCTACGAATTTTTACTACTCTTTCTAGTTCAGCAAGTTTTTGTCTTTCGTTAAGTATTTTTAACTTTTTGACAAATGGTAATCCACCGTATTCTGGCGACAAATCATCGATTGATCTATATTTCTTTACTCGTGGTAGTAACATACCTGATATCATAGAAGTATTTTTAAGTTCAGTAGTTTTTGTAACATTAGTAACATTTTTCTTCGGAGAATAAGTTAATAAATCTAACGATTTTTGTTGGACGGGTTCCAAAGGGCCTGTTAGGCAGAGCTTAGATTTATCTTTATCATTATCACTAGCATTTTCAACATTATTATTGTCTATTTTAACAAGCTCCGCCGTGGTCACCGTAGGTACGCATATATTTACAGTTACCTCCGTTTTATTTTCTTTTTCTATATCACAACTAGGCTTAATATCTTTATGTTCTTCTAGACTAGATTTGCTTTGGCTTTTAGACTCACCTAATATAGCTGCTTTTTTCAGCTTGCTCCATGGTTTTCTACTTTTGTTTTCTTCCTTCGCTTCAGTTGTCGGCATAGGACTAATTTCTATAGGAGTTTTCTCTGCAGACGATGTTTTATTTTTTTCTGATGTTGAGCTATCGGGATCCTTTCCACTTTGTAACAATTTTAACTTATCTCGGAATGTTGTTCCAACGGCTTTGGCAGGCGATTTTATTTTACTAACTACAGAATGAGGTATAGAAATTAAATTGCTCTCTGTCTTTGGAGTTGGTTCAACAACAGCCGCAGGTTTTTCACTAACATCTTTATTAAGGGGTTGACAAACAGCAGTGCCATCGCTTTGGACTTGTAAGATTTTATCTCTAAAACTAACCTTCGGTCGAGAATTTCCGTCACTTGAACCCGAAGAATTTTTCCTGGAGGTTTTTGTTGTTGGGCTTTGTAGTTTACCAGGAGAACTTGATTCTGAGCTTTTTCTAATGGGACTCAAATTTTTTATTGTTGGGCTTAAGGGGCTTTTAATGGAACTGGGACTAATAGTATCGGAACTGGAGGGTTGGTTACTCATGTTAGGGGTTAATTGATTTTTTTCTCTTTCTTCCTTGGCTTTTAGTAAAAGCAGTCTTTGAATTAATGGTAAACCAGCTCCTATAACTTCAGGTTCTGGATCAGGTGCTGAACTAGTTGAAGGGGTTGGTTGTGTGGATAGCGATACTACTGAAGATGTTGAATGCCGCTGTTTAGCCACTTTTTCTTCACGATCCTGAAAAATGTTTCATAACACTAAAACTCGCCTTATATTATTTTTTACTAAGGTCATTACGTTTAATAATCGCAAAACTGTGAAAGTAACAGACCCTTTACCATGTATCTTCACAAATAATTTCTACAGTTACTACTAATTACTATTGTTTTCAATAAGAACTTAATGTAAGAAAAGAAGTAACAGTCAATACATGTTTAATGTCATTACCTGCTTTTCTTTGAGCAATTTTAATCGTGAAAGAAGCGGCAATCCTGCTCCAATTGGTGATATACATTTTTCGCTATCTTTGCTTCCTAGCATTGTTTCGCCATTGACATCCTGAAAGGTGAGTAGATTTTAAAATCAATTATCTAATAAATTGTTTAACATGTCTTTCAAAAATTCTTTTCAATACTTCGAAATAGTCCAATATAAAGAGAATCTATCGTTATAGAAAGTTTTACATTTACTAACATCTTGATTATGCGCTTGGGAATCATCACTTTCGACCCTCGGCATTCTTCTCAAAA
The DNA here is from genome assembly GCA_003709505.1 of Hyphantria cunea. NCBI lineage: Eukaryota > Metazoa > Arthropoda > Insecta > Lepidoptera > Erebidae > Hyphantria > Hyphantria cunea. The sequence continues at coordinate 520,863 of PKRV01000571.1, forward strand.
CCTTTCCTTCAGAAGTGCTCACTCTTTCGGCGCCTGCAAGAGCTTGCAACTCTAAAGACTCTCCTGAGCGACGCCCTACGCGAGACCTGTTACGAATTGCGTTCCGGATACCCTGCAAATTATAATATTATAGCATAATCTAGAATGCCTTCGTTTTATAGGAGTGGATTCATGTTTTCAATTTTGTTTGTTTTCCAATATTAACAATGAATACCGTAAAGTGTAGCGATGTATAAATTGACTATCGGTACCTAACATAAGGAAATGGTTTATCATACATGTTTACCTTTACGTCGCTCCTCAGCTTATGTACTATCCTTTTAGATGCACTGTCATCTCCAGGTACTTTGTCTGGACTTATATCACCTACAAAATATATTTTTACTTTATTTTAATGAGTTGTTTTTTGTAAGAATTATATAGTATTAACGATACTGAGTACTCAAAAAAAAATGTTTTTCTAAAACTTTTCCAAGCGTACTTTCATCGAAACTCACCTTTGGCTTTTTTTGGACCTATGTAAAAAATTTAATGGTATCAGAAAACAATCAATATTTTTCTATTTCAATAGGAAAGCTTCAGCAAATAACATTCAAAGTTATTTCACACTTTGAATTCACAAAAGCAATGTCAGCATTTTAATTTCACTGTTTTACCTTTGGCACATTTTCGGGACATATTTTTGGCTTCTTGCAATCTCTTTCTGCCTAAAGTTTGTAATATTTCCTGGGCTTCTGGGTAATCTTTCATTGCTGCTAACACATCTTCACGGGATAGTGAAAATAATTCTGAGTATCCTACAGAACGAACGTCTGCAGTACGTCTGAAAGGAATGTAGCATCGGAATGGCTTAGTACCTAATATATATTTCATCTGGAGTGTTGATGGAGTGAAATGAAACAGTAATGTTTAAGTGGTAATTTAATTTTAAAAACTAGTAAATTAAGAACAAGAAACTTTAAAAATAAGCGATAAAGCTTAATTTTCGTAAAATTTTGACAATAATCTAGCCGTGTGTGAGAGCAAAAAAATGAACAGGTTATTCTGAAATTATTACAAAGAAAAATAAAAAAGAAGAGGGAAACAACATAATTAAAATTTATGTAAAATTCTTAATGTAATAGTTTTTAGTTTAGATGCGATCATTTTTGCATTATAAACTAGAAGCTTTTTCCCAAAAAAATGTTAAAAAATATTAGCTTAGGTTAGTTCTAGGCTAGTTCCATCTGGACTCTATAGCATTCAACATTGTTTGATTAGATGAATTCTACGTAAAAAGAACTTTATTTAATTTAGCAATTTATTAGTTTTTTACTTCAGATCTGTCTGGATGTGATGTAACACAGTTAAAACAAAAACTTACTTATTAAGGCCATCTAGATTCAATATTCCTATTTCTCCAAAGAAGTCACCTGCCCTCATAGTGGTTAATACCCGTCCTGTTTCTGATATAACTTCTAGAATGCCGTCAGCTATTATAAACATCTCGCGGGCCACTTCACCTGGAATCGAAGTTAGAGTGGAGAACAAATAATACGAGTTTGTGGAAATGAACTTTGTTGAATCAAAAGGTGGTTATAAATAATTCAAATCACTGTATATGCAATGAAATGCTCGAAAATTCGAGTTCATATTGCAATCTTGTAGGTAGGCTTCCACTACGATATCCATGTTACTATTTTAATTTATGACGATTGGGTAAAGCGGTGTCTAGTATTTTTCATTTCTTTATCAATAAATCAAAATATCAAATCCATTGATTATAGTTTCACTCATAACTTTTTTGTTGGATTGGATCAATTTAAAACAAACAAAAAAGTGTAATGCCATTTTTTACGACTCACCTTTTCTACAAATTGAATCGCCGGGTGTGAATATGTATGCTTTCATTTTTAACACTAGATCGTGTAGAAATTCGGGCTGGCACTCTTGGAATATTGTCACCTGTGAAAATATTTTTTGAGAATTAAGATTTTTGCTATATCATGCACAACAGTGTAAATAGAATTATTTACACTGTAGAAATGGTACAGTCTCTTGCGTTGACATGGATTGTGTTTTAATTATTACAAGATTTATAGGACTTTGTTATTTACATGGAAATAATCATGGAGTTTCACAGAGTATCATAACGATATGGCTGGTACAATTTTACACGAATACAATTTGAGTTCTTGATTGATTCTGTTATTTTCTTAGTTATTGGAATAACTTAATTGTATTCAGAACATAAGTAATTCCCAATGAAATGAACTGAAACCAGTATTATGTCCAGTATCACAATCTAAAATAATCTTTTCCGAAATTGAAACCAGAATTAATTGCCAGATAAAGTATTTTTAAGCCAGGTAATTAATGAAACCAAAATTAATTGCCACATAAAGCAGTTTTTAAGCCAGGTAGTTACCAGCACTAGACAAGTACCAATAAAATTAACGTTAAAGGTATTTCCGTCCAAGAATTTCAATTAGAAGTGGCCTGTTCATAAAAGAGCTAAAAGAACGAAGGGTGGCCGACGTAGTTATAAACCAGGGAAAATAGGTCAAGTTAATGTGAACTTAAACTTAGTGAAGTGTAATCTTTTGTATATTATTGATTTACGTCATAAATCAGTTTTCGTCTATATGATGCGATTTAGTTGTTGAAGAATATCACTGAAAGTTATGAGGATAGCAAAATATATTTGCTATCCTCATAACTAGTGCAAGAGATGTCGGGGGGACCTTACGTATGTACATGAAACGGACACAAAGAACACCAAGGCTCTGAATAGCGATTTGTGGACCACACAAAGAGTGTTGTACCATGTCACGATGAAATACACAACATTTAGTGTATTCGTAGACATTAATTTCATTACGACCAAACTAAAACATTAATTATAGGGATATATAAAGATGTTTCTCTATACACCTAATTTATTCAAGCAAACCAACTTAACGCAAGAGTCCAGAAAAATGATTGATCTAGAAGGTTTGTAGTTAGAAGTTTTTTGAAGTTTGAAACAGAGAAAAATAGATAATTAAGTTCTGATTTGACTTAACTTTTAATAAACACCTTAAGTGCTTGAATTTTTTATGTATGAATTCGACATTCTAGAATTGTCTATGAGCTGCTTGTAGAAATATTTTTTTATGTATGAATTTAACATTCGAGAATTATCTGTGACCTGCTTGTAAAAATATTTTTTATGTATGAATTTGACATTCTAGAATTGTCTATGAGTTGCTTGTAGAAATAATGATATTTAAATATAATAGAAACACCTGGCAACCGAATTTGGAATGTTTTGTGTCAAATTAAACTGCTATTGTATAGATCACAACAGGTCAAACTATATTTTGAATTCTTATTTTGTGTAGTCGCTTTTATATTACTTTTAACTTTAAAACACACAAGTGTTGAATTCATGAATGAATTTTAGTTTTTTGTACAAGTCCTACCAATAACTTGTACTAAACATATTATTAGAAGTAAACCGCATGATAATCACATTTTATCACCATTTATTCTGCAGCGATATAGTCACTTTCAGGATTTTTTTCTAAATAATTTACTTAATTTTGAAGTTGGAACTTTGGATTTAAAATATCATCCACTTTTCAACTTACCTTCTTTAAAACACTCAAATTCACGTGCAGTGCTAATTCAGTTTTCAGTTTGTCGGGTAGCAGACCTAAAGCTGTATTGATATCTCCTCCCCCTTGAATACGACCTCGTGACCAGGAATAGTCGTACCATCGCAGCACCCGACGTTTCATACCACCTGGCACCTATAAATCCGAAATACGCGAACTAAGTATTCAAAACCAAATCAATAATAATTTGATTTTAGAAACAGATAATCAACACCTGAGTAAATTGATCGTAAAACAAAAAAAAATATTGCACTATACTCATAACTAAACTACAATTATTACTGCCCTATCAGTATCAGGAAGGTATTAGGAGTGCCTAACACTATAAATCATTATTAATATCTTAAGTATTAAACATAATATACCTAGTCCTTTTCATGAAGAATTTAAATTATATCTTATTCTAAAGTCCAACTCAAATAAATATACCTATTGAAATCGTAAAATCAAATAATGGAATCTATATTACGATTATAAAAAAATTCTATGATCTCTTTTGAGATCAAGATTTTAGTCCTTGATCACTTTTGAGATCGAGACTTTAGAACTTGATCACTTTTGAGATCAAGACCTTGATCGGTCTATAAATATTTTCTAGAAAATTTTAATTTGCAGAAACGAGACAGAGCTATATTGAATAGATGAGTAGTCCAATGGTTACCGCTGAGGGCTACTATAATACGATATTATTGCATAGTCAAGCTGTTAATTTTAATATTGGTTTAAGTAACATGTAAAGCATTCAGTTACTACTTTTGAAACAGACTTACAACTAAAAAGAGCCCTTGAAACGCATTGTTACCTTATGATGTCTCATATAAGTTTTGGCACCATCCAGAAGTCTTTCAAACTCCAGTCTATTGGCATTTCTGTTTGTAATAACATTGCCAACCTGTCCCACTATCGTGGCAAATATGAACACTCCTATTAAATAGCTCACTATAGTGAACACGTACCTGAGAATAAATTTATAAGTTTTATTAACAAAGCAAGAAAATATTACAGTGACGATAAGTCTATAGTTTGTCTATAGCTGACAATTAACTATGTTTATTGTTTATATGCCAACGCAAAAGTTGTATATTATGTACTGATCGTAATACCGACTACTTAGCTGGAAACTTCAACATGCGTTAACAGCCAGTCACGAACTTTTTGTACATTAGGACTAAGTATAAATTTTATAAGAAACAATGATAAATATTAGATTGAGGTGTTTCGAAATTATTATTTACTACCATGAAGTAAATTTCAATAGAAAAAACTAACTACAATGAGGTTTAACTAAAACAAACAAACAAAATAGAACTAGTGCAAAGTTTTCGAACAGTTGCGATAATACAAAACACCCCAAAACTATGGTAACGAACAAAATGAGCGACACGACAAAATGGCGGTTTCAATCAATGAAGGCTGTTCGAAAACTTTCAAAATCCATTGTATTCGACATCGATGAGTGATAAATAAAAGTAAGAAATAAAATAAATACAGTTTATGATGAAGTAACTAGTCACATTTATTGTTACCTAAAGTTCGCAGTGCGAAGCGAACAGCCTCCAAATTTCTGCCGCCGCCATTTTATTTTTTTAGTTTACTCCTCAGTGGCTGTTTTCCTCCAATAAAATGTTTCAACAGTGTTTAAAGACAGGAGGAATACACAGCTGTATTACCGCGTATATATGGACCATTGAGTCTACAGCGTTGTGTAAATGTCGCTCTGTTTCGACGCTTATGTAATTATGTACATATATTATGGCGAGTCAATGTTGTTTTCACAAAAATATTTAACACACACTTACCTAAGTCGCTATGAAATAAATGTTGTATTTACTAAATTTAAGTATTTAAAATTGAGTTGTTGCGTTAATACAATGTGTTAGGGAAATTATAAAACACATTTATGAATTATAACTTACATTGAAAATGGTCCTTTTTTATAATAATGTTTTTTTGTCAAACATTTTCTAAAGTAGACCTATTTAAGAATTGAATGTTTCTTTGCTTAGACTAGAGTTTCAATGTGAAATGTATTTAATTGTGTTACTAGTTGGGTTGATGTAATTTTAAAAAGGTATATGTACTAAATAATATGATAGAAATAGTAGCGTAATCTTCTTGCAAAGTGCGTGTGATAAGCCAAGCAAAGAAATAGACACTCTCACTCGATTTAAATACATATAATCTATTGTGATAAAGCTTTAAAATTTACGTCCTTGCAAAAAGGGTTATGTGTGTAAATTTATACTACATAGCTATATCCTCTTTTATTGCAATGTCAATTTTGCGTACTGCGATATCACCAAACACTGCAAAACACTTGTTGAAAGAAAACAACTCCGAGAATTTAAGTAAGATGGTGTTATTTATAAAATATTTATGAATAAAACCTGCGATTGGTCAGATCATGCCGATGTTATTTCTTAAATATAGATATTTGATGCATAAAAATTAACATAACAACCTTGTGGAGGGGTTATATTTAATGAAATCGGGTAACCAAAATATGCTTATAAATCATTCAAAACACTAAACACTCTTGTAAACAAATTATCCTTATTGAGATGTGTAATATAAGCACTATTAAAATGCTATTTTACACATATTCGAAAGTTAAAAGGGGCGTAGGCATCTTTGGTTTTTGTAAGTAAATTTATTTCAATTCAGCTCATGTTAAGTATATTATTTTAATTAAACTGATTGAAATTGCACCGTATTCTTCACAAAACAAATACAAATCTCCTTTGTGAAAATTACTGGCTACATATCTGTAGTTTTTTTTAATTTTAAAGATCATCTGTCATTCTTCTTTTGTTTGCAGCAATGAAAGTCTCGCTGGAAGCTTTTCGTGTTATGATTATGATTATAACCAATGGTTTAACTTCAAGGAATCTCAAGAAAATTTATAAGCTGCTTTTGGAGAGTCTGCTCCTGATCAGCATTGCCAATACTTATTGGTTTCATGATTTCAAACGTGGCCAAGAAAACCTAAACGCTGACCCAAGATGCGGCCGACCACCAACTCTGCCATAGTGAAAACGTCAAATAGCCACTCTACCCTATAGAGTGACTATTGCGGAAGATTAGACATATTGCACATCGAGAGATACAGGCTGAACTAAACCTTAGATCACAGGTCAGTTTCCACCATCTTACATGAACACCTCATAGGTCTACTTGCTTAGCGATGGATACCTCATTCTCTCACCAATTAGCAAAAATGACATCCTGTTGATTGGTGCAAACTTGTGTTAGAAAAATTCGAAGGAGGGACTTTGCAAAATGTATCCTTCATTCTTATAACTGACTAATAATGGATCAACAGCTACGATCTGCTCACGAAGCAGCAATCCACGCAATGGGTGTTTGAAGAGTGGCTCACATAAGTAGTGCGCGGACGATGAGCTATTAAAAATATTCCAGCGGTTTTTTTCGATGCAGTGGACCAGTCGCAGTAATTCCACTAGAAGACAGTACAGTTACTAGAGAATGGTATAGCTAAGTTCGTCTGCCTCGAGATTTCGGGGAGTTAGAAAGCGAGCGTCCATGTAGGGGTGTCCGTGGCATTCTTTTTTATCAAGATAACGTGCCCGCTCACACGGCAGCTAGAACTATGGACTATTTGACAACTTTGAGGGTAAAAATGTTATGCCATCCTCTGTACAGACTAGATTTATCTCTATGCGATATTTTTTATTTCTCACATTAAATAAAATACTTCATGGGCGAAAATTTTGCACTGCAGACGAGGCCGTCAAAGAATTTCGGTGGTTATTTTTCAAGCTCCCACAAGACACGTTTTTTTTATATTTTTGAAATCTGGTTCACCCTAATGCATAAATGCATTGGGATTGGAAGGGATATTTAGAAAAGCTGTAATCAATTTTTTATTTTTTGACTATTTTTCATTTCACTCATTATTTTTGGAACAGCCCACTTATTATTAGTATAAGCAACACGTAATAGCAAGAATTTAAATGCGTTGCCTTTACACGAACGCATCCTTACATGAGTAACATACCTTTTAAAAAAAATGAAAACTTGCTAACATGTTTTTCGAAACATTGTATCTATTTCTTAAGTTTAATTAAAACCTTTTTCAGCTAGACAATGCTTTTATTGACGACACCTTTCTCTCATAGCGTATTTAGAGGTTTGATTCTCAACATTTTAGCCAACTTTGGTCTCAATATATAACTGTAGTTTCTGCCACCAACTGGGGAGAGGTATTGCCGTAATTAAAGCCAACTCCTAACGAGGTACAAAGCGAAATCATAGGGCATACTGAAGTCTCGCTTTTAGTGGTACGCCGATACTTATGAACGCAATTAGAACGATTTCAAATTTTGGTTTAATTTATAGTCTCATTTAAAATTTTGTACGATATATCTGTGAATTTTATTATTTTTGGGTTCAAAATTATGATATTTTAAATTATATTCTGCTTTTATTAGAAATAAGGGGCTGTAGTTTATTGCGTACCTTACTCTTTTTGTTATGAATATCCTTATTCGGGTTAGTCTTTGTCATTATCAGTTATGATAGATAGGTGTGACCTTCTTACGTTATATTATAGTGCTCCATGGCTTCATTTATTTGATAAAATACACTAAAAACAGCATAAATTTAAGTGTGTATTATGGCTTTTGCAAGCAAACATGTGAGTCACTTTATGTTAAGTGACAACCACGTTTTTAGACCTATTTATAAAAACTTGCTTACGTAGTTGTCACTTAATAACCAAAACACGTATGAGAACGTTAATATCATAATTGGTATGAACACAGATCTGACCTGAGTGGGGATATTCATAACAAATAGAGTAAGGTATGCAATAATTTATAGCTTCATAAACTTTATCTTAGCCCATATTTCTATTAGAAACACAGATTTATTTTCTATTTGTGCGTTGCCGAGCTTTATCCAATTACATCTATATGTATTTTAGATAAAGTTTAAAGGTACAATACCTTTACAATGTATAAGATTTCGATTGGAGAAATCAATTTTCCAGTACAACGGTTCGTGAAATGAACTAATTCTAACTTGTGCTGGATTGTATTAGTTGTATGTTGCCAAAAGTTTCTGATTGCAAATACTTGTATTTTGTATTATTATCTGATCCACGGGAGAAATTATTTACTTACACTAGGTAAAAGGTATTCATTTTAATCATAAATTTTACTAAAAATTATTTGATAATGAGAAATATTCATTAGAAAAAGGTAGGTGAAAATTATTTTAAATCTTATATATTAATTATCCCAAAAATTAATTTTGTTACAATTGCTCCGAAAATATGTGCAATAATTACAGGTTAATATTCGCGCCAATTTGTTTGATGAAGAAGTTATAAATTACTGAACTTCTTTTGTCTTACAGCATTAACTCTTTGGTCTGCTCAAAATATTGTGAGCATTCAAAGTCTCGAGTCGTAAACTTGAGCTATATGTAATAATAATATGTCGTCATGTATACACTTCTAGACGAGGTTTATTCTGTGGGAATATTCGATAGTAATTTGGAGTATATCTGATGTCGATATGGTTCATGTTTATCCTCGGCAGTTATCGCTGGATTTTACAAAGCGAGGGTGAACAGTAGGTGCCTTCGCGAGTACTATCTGACTAGGGATTACCGTCACGCATTGCTTAATTCAATTAAGTACATTATAACGTAACCTAACTGCACTTGGCAAAGAAATAAATTTCTAATGTGAAGTCATATCATCAGAAAGTAAATATATTAATATAATAAGCATGTGGCGTTCATATTGCTTGGAGGGTATCTCTTGGTGATAGGGTGCCATTTATGCAAACTGAGTAGCGGAAACCTAAATATAAATTTGAGTTATGATATGAGTAGACATCAAATTGCCCTATGCAGATGGGCTAGCACAGCGATAGGAGGTCGTTATGTATTTTTTGATGTTTTACAAACGAGTGCATAAAAAGACATCAACACTTAACTGATTCGAGAAATGAAATAGGAAACATGTTTTTTTTTCCTTTAGAAAAGATAACTATTCTTGAAAGATGGTGAAAGTTAGAAAATACCAAAGTACATAACCGCAAACGAGGTTTGTCCATTTAGTCGTTGTTTACAATAGGCATGATGATAGTAACCAATAACTACTAAAATTATGTATTTATCCTATGAAATGGGGTTCATTGCCTATAAAAATTGTATTTATTTTCATATTTAGAATGAGATTAATAGTTAATTAACTAAAATAAAACTACAAAATACAGCAATCCGCAATGTTAAGTTAAACACCAATCGGAGCGAGTTACGTCACTTATGTATAAAGCTCACCTTGTTCGGATATAAAAGATGATCTTTACTTTACTGTTTTTTAGGGCTATATTGACACTGGTTGACATATAGTGACGTCGCGTCTTACACAAACAGACGGTATGACACCACCGAGCGTTTTCGCATGAATTTTAAGCTAAAAATTTAAATCGCAATTTTTTCGCTACTAAAACTTTATTTGTTGTAGAAACATAACTGGTTTTAACAATAGGAGATACTTCGAAACATCATAAAACAGTTTTTTCTAAATAAATCATCATGCCTATTGTTCTCAATATTAAGAGAACGCAAACACACTATATACTAACTTTTCCGTAGGTAACTTCTATTATAAACAGAGCCATATACACTCAATACAAACATGTTACGAGATAGGAGAAGCAATATACCAGTTCAGCGAAGCATACTAAGTAGATCGCACTCGATAACTGTCCTTCCACACAGAATAGTTTGTCTAGCGATCTAAGTCTTAGCTTTTTATAGTTTTGGGCGGGCCATAATGACCAGCTGACATCATACCTACCTTCAAAAGAAATGCGAAATGTTGAAACAAAGCTTTCGTAATCACCTCGATAAGTTGGAAAGTCCCGTATTTCTTGGAGCGTGCCCAATGCTCCTAACCTTTTTGAAGTGGGTGTTTTATAGCTAATCTAAGGGTTGTCTTGGGATGTCATAAATCAGAGACATGGAATGGAGGCCAGTGTTTAACCTGTTGTTATTTATGGCCAGGCTCTTCATCCAGTTGCGACAGATTTATCGATGTCCTGGTACGTTATCGTCTGCAATTTTAGTTTTTTGCGATCAAGGACAGCTGTTTTATAACTTATTGTTTTATTTTGGTGGCGAGAGTTTTAAATATTTGCTCCGTTTTTGTAATGTAAAATAAAGGTTTGGAAATATTGCTAAGATTGTCGTAAATTTTTGTGACGGCATTAAACTATACTTCATTTTAACCAAATCAGAAATGGACTATTAAATTAACAAGGTTACATACTAAGTGTAAAATTTGTTTAAGATTGCTAAGTGAAAGCGTATTAAAATCTTGATATGCTATAGTTGATATTATCTTCAATAAAACATACTACCCTCTTTGGCGTGATCTGATATTGCCACGTTCAATATACCCTTCCTCTTAATCAACTGCCACTCAAACTTTCCACATCAGCGACATATTGAATGATACTTATATCTTCTATCCTGGTACTGGATTTTGCCTGTCTTAGATCTAATCGAAATAAAATCTCATAATATTTATATTGCCCTTTCGTACTTTTTTAACATTTAGTTTTTAGCATAATGTTACTTTAAACTTGAAATCTGTCAATACATCCATATAATATTTCTATTCCTATATATATATGGGATTGAAATGAAACCCTATTGATAATTTCTCCTTTTTTAAATTGACACCAATGTAATCATGTTAACTTTTACCATCCACGGTAAATATCCCAATATATTGTACTGTGTACACACATGGTGTGGTGGTTATATATAACTGATAATTGTGTGTATGTAATTCCGTTTACGTGAACTCGTAATTGCCATACATGTAGGTACCTAACTACTACGACTATTATAACGTAACTGAGATGAATATCTCCTAAATGCTCTACGCTTTGATCTGGCATTTTGAGTTGATCAAACATACATGAACATGCACATATGAAATTATGGTTAGAGAAATATAGGTTTGCGATTTTGAGGATGTATCTATTATTAGAACGATATGATAATGATTTCTTAAATAATATTATTATTTATGGTAATCGTTATAGTTAACTCCATAAACATTTATAAAGTTTTTTTAGAAACTTCTGCTATCAGTATCTGTGACTATCGTTAGTTCAAACAGAAGTATACATTCTTTACTAGTTTTTTTAACGTTTATTTTATATTCACTCTTAAAGGTTTCTAAAACAAGATCAATTTTAAATATTAGAGGTTCAAAAAATTCTTTTAAAAATGTATTGTCGTCAATGTTTAGATAAAGATCGTGGTAGGTACAAGCTGTCCACAGAGAAGCATTTTAACCGCATAAGCAATCTAATTCGGTGAATAAGACCTGCAGACTGTGGTGCTTCATATTTTATTAAATAATGCATGAACTCGTAGAAAATACTCGTTAACCATTTGTAGTAAAATGTAACTGAGTAATATCGTCGTATATTGAATTGTATTCAGAAGCATTACTAAACAATTGTTATGGAAGTGTTCATGACGAAAACAAACATAACTATGTCGCGATGAAAATGGAACAAAATTCTAGTAGGTACATAATGTTGTCTTTCACCAAACTAGATGGCGCTCAATGTAAAAGTTATCCCGAATATATTTATAAAAGACACCTAATAAATAGCTTGTCAGATCAGCAGAACAGTTCACAGTGGTTTTATTTGTGGTCAAGTAATGTTCACAACACGTTAAGTGCTATTGCGGCGCTTAACATTGGTTTAAAAACAATTATGTTGAAAGTTATGATCTTGTTATATTTTCAATGCAAGTCAATAGTACACATTTTATAATAATTCTTGCTATAGATCGACTGGTGATCGATTTTTGGCTATTTTGGAATGTTTTCTTTTATTTCATCCAACAATGCATCCTCAACTGTCATTGCAAACACTTTTGTATCTTACTTACCAAGAATCATTACATGTGTTAGGGTCAAGAGAATCAGTATGGGTGAATTAAAATGATTCTCAAAGTGTTATCTCAAAGGAAAGTAAATTTCGTAACTACACTGGCTTTAACGAAATAAAACTTGTGAAATCATTATAAGAAGACAACAACAGTTTATACAGTCATTAAATCAGACTCATAACTACTGAATTTAGAAGTAAAACATCAAATTCTATCGTATTGGTATCAGAATTATAAGTTTATAAATAACCTTGCAAAGACTTTCGTTATTGTACTACGAACATGACGTTTTAAGTGAACACGACCAACCTCACACCGTGTTGTCTCTTAGTAGGCTTCGTGTAGGCTCTATATATGTGGAACTGTCAGCCTCACGTTATTGTGCTGAACTTGATCCTCCGGCTTATTCGTGCCGGCAGGCTTACAATGACAATGTGTGTTTGTAGGGATAAACGCTAGGTGTGTTATGACACAGCAAAATTATTATTTAACTAGAGGCTTCTCCGGGAGGTACCGATCGCGGTATAGTTGTTTTTCTATATGTCAAGAAGAACACTTTTTGAGGTGAAATTTTACTTACAATCCTTTTTTTCATATTTATAAGTTTTGAGTAAGTGCTACACAAATAATTCTGGTAATCACCGCCTATTTCAGGTTGAGTATTTGAAAAGAGTTTCGTGGGCAATAAGCGAGAATTATCTTGGAAAAATCTCGACGATAGGTACCATCCCTCAATGGAATGTTCGGCTTTGACCTGATATGATACCTCTCCATGTCACAGTTTTTCTTTGTTTTTAATTTATTTTGTAACTTTTTGTGAGTGTGCAAATTAAGTTATACAACAATTATCAACTTCTACGGGTGTATTGTGTCACAAATTGTGTTTCCAAAGTTTCGGTATTATAATAACTTTCGTAACTTGTCGAGTCCCCCTAATCTTTTACAACTTCTGTTGAAAAGGTTTATCTAAACCTAGACGTAAATTTCGGGAGTTTTTGCAAATAAATAAATATTTCGGACCTCTAACACACAACGCCATCAAGTCCTAAATTAAGCAGAGCTTGTAATATGGGTACTAGACAACTGATATGAGTACATAAATACTTTTTTTTTGTAAATACATACATACTATACATAGAAAACACCCAAACTCCGGAACAAATATTGGCAGATCATACAAACATTTGGGCCGACCCAGGATTCGAACCCGAGACCTCATAGACAGCAGTCGCGTGCGCTACCACTGCGTCACCGAGGCAGTCATAAAAAAAATACAAAAGGAGACTTGTTTTCTGCCTGGACTTCTATTCTATTAAATTTAATTAACTTGACGAATAAACTTTAAGTTTTATAATACTTACCTCTGATTCAGCAAAAATATTTATATTATATAAAAGGTGTGAAATGGACACCAATCAAAAGTTTTTGGACAGAATTTCTGCCAATTTATTTATACAATGATATTTGAAAGTGTTAATTAGACTTTTATGATTTATTTACTGGTTCGAAGAAGAGTTATTATTAATTACGAGATGATCTTTATCAATATTTTCTATAAATATTTTTTTACCTTTAAAATCTTAAGAACTTTCTTAATTATAGGTATAAAGGTAAACAAAATTTAAGTGCCTTAGGATAAAAGGTCAAGTATAAGTTTTCAACCAAATACTTTAGTATGGCCATTTTTTAATAGATCTTTAGAAACACTTGATAAAAAAAGCTTGTAACCAAGATGAATTACTACGAAGCGATTTTTTAATCGAGTACCTATAACATTTAATAAAGCTGCCAACGAATTCTTATTAATGTGAAATAAATATTTAGCTGGCTATAGTTATGATTATCAATCTAATATATAGCTTATATTAGGTTTCCTAACTTCAATGTCAAACAACATTGATTGCTTCTAAGAAAAAGAAGCCAATTCGATTTAACGTTTAATGAATGTTGCTATCTTTAAAATTATTCTTATATGGCATGTTTTTTGACACATGGCAATAATTGTTGCAGATTTATGAAATGTTTAAAACCTTTGAAGGCAGCACCACTTTGTTTCCATATTTACACAGAGGTAGATACATATTCTAAAATTGAAATAGAAAATAGGTATACGCTATTTTGGTTCACAAACCAACCCATTTCGAGTTTAAATAGCGTTCTGAAATCAAATATATATGCAAAAATGATCTGACCAACCGCGTGATAGCTTAAGACATACCCTTTATTGGATTTGAACTGCAGCAGGCGGGATTTGAGCCCGCGGCGCGGCAGAAATTTAGGGCCTCCTTGCGTGCTACCGTACATACAACCTTTGTGTTAATTCTGTTAGTCACGATCTTATACTGTACATAGCTGGCACACCGGCTATGGCTTTGGAGCAGAGACAGCGGTGAACAGTTTGCAATCCAAAATTCAGAGTTATAAGGTGAGTTAATCACGCAAAGCTTAAATATCACACCACATGCGTCATTTATAGTTCCATTTTACATGCAAATCCATTGTCTCGGCTGCCGCTTGTTTCAAAGCCGGGTTTAACAATACAATGGCTCTCTACGCTCTTTACTGCGGGAAAGATTGAACGTAGGAAAGCTCTCGGAAAGCAATCTCGCGTAATTGTATTTTTACAAGAGCGTCATAGTAAAATAGACGTTATTTTCCCGAGGTAAAGTGTGTACGTGTTGGGAGGGTTAATCACGGCAGTAACGCTTTTGTTAATTTCATTACAAAACTCAATGTTGACAATTTTATAAAGCCTAATGTTATTGGTATCCCTAATTGAAGACAAAAAAGGAATTTGCTCAAGAGGTTTTGGAAACAATTTGTTCTATTCAGCGTACTTTTTTCAAGTTCGCAACGACAACAACTATCTGTTAAAGTAATAAATTATGAAATTAAAATATAAAACTTTTCATAAAAGAATCATGTATATTTAGTTTTTGAACTAAATTAACGAATACTGCATATGGTCTAGTTAGCATTTGCTATAAACAAACAACGAAATCGCTTCAAACTATGTTATGATTCAATTATATTCATAAAAAACAATATAAAATTTGTATTAGAAAAGATAAAAACACGTAAGTGACTAAAATGGTTAATGTAATAACAGCAATTTCTATAGAAAATTCACGTGTCCATTCTGCGAAGTTTCATGTGAAGTGTCAAGAGAATGGGGCATTGATATTTTTATGGTTGTTTACGCGGTCTACCGAGTCCATTGTGTCCTTTTATTATTATAAGATTCAATTCTAGTGTATTATGTTATATTTACGGCTACTGGTTTATGGTTGTTCGAAAATTTACGAAAATGTATTTATTTTTAAGTGTTTCGCTTACCAGTTTGAATTTATACAGTAAGTACTTTGTTATCAATAGGCTATAAAATGCATTTTGACAGTACACGGACGACGTGGACTCTCGCGTCATCCGTTTTGTCGGACCAAGTAATCGTACCACGCGGTCATAGCCTACTAGATTTGACACTTTTGATCTAAACATATGATATACTATGATGTATAAATATGTTTTAAGAATCTATTAAGGAGAATAAGCAAAATAATCAAGACATAATCTAAATCCTTAGATAACGCAACTATTTCCAAAAATTTGTTCTTTGTTTAATTACAGTCATCTATTTGATGGCATTGCGGAGTATTTTGTTGATTTCTTAAGCAAGAAATTGCGAATTTTAACGACAAGGCTTAATGATTGGGGACCTAAATTGAAATTCTGCTCCTAATGAGTCCATTTAAAGGACATTTCGTTGTATTGCACTCTTTATTTGAGGTTAATTGTCCTTTGGCTGCCATCTTTGATAAAGATAATGTAATTAAAGAATTTTAGACTTAAACCATTAAGCTGGATTCTGATAGTTCAAAGTTTTTTTTAATATTTTTTAATAGAATAATATATGATAATGTTTTTTTCGATTCGATTGCACAAAAATCTGCTGTAGGATCTATGTAAGGATAGTCGGAAGCATTTTGTGAATATCTCTTAAGAACTTCAAGAAGAAAAATAATAAATATGTATAACAATGTGGAGACTACGATTTTGTCGTTACCTGTTGTTTAATTGTTCGAAAGGATAAGATATACCTATTATTGTTTTTCATATGTAGGTAGGTTCTAGTCATTTTATTTCGATATTTCTTTCAATTCGCATTTAAGACAAAGAATTAATGCTTCAGGTAAAATGTACACACATACAGCGGCAAGTAGATATAACCAAGAGTTATATTTATAGATCAAAGCAATACTCATGATCTTTGATCACAGTTAATAATTAGAGTTGAAACATGCGAATACATATTTATTTATTGGCTATTTTCTTCATTCTAGTTTCGAGAGTTCACAGGTTAGTCGAAAAGGTTTATTATGTTATCCGTGTGTATAACATACTTGGGATTTCTAAATGATCTCTAGAAGCCAATAAAACTTGATTTATTTGGATTTTTAGTTGTAAGTTTAACAAGCCGTTTAACCCTCCCGAAATGTTATTTAAGAAAGTATCAAATATTAAGAAGTAAAACTATAGTGGTACTTACTCGGCGTTGGTTTCAGGGGTTGGCAGGTCTCCTATAGTGGTGAGGGTGAGGGTTGACCAGTACAGAGAGCCAAGATACTTTCTAGTAAGGGTGGCGTATTCTCCTGGACGATATGGATAGACCCAATCTCCCTGTAGACAGAAAAAATACTGATGAGTGTTTGTTATTGTTTACCTCATTTAAGTTTATTTTACCGTGGGAGAGACACGCTTGATGAATGGGCTGGCTCGACGGAGTGATACCACGGCGTCACAGAAAACCGATGGGACACAGCACTTGGGCTGTGTTTCATCAAGTGAACGAAGATACTGGAGGCCCATACCCCAAATCCTCCCTTGTAACGCCTCTGGTGTTGCGAGTATCAATGGGGCCGCCCATTAATCGCTTACCATTAGGTGATGCGTCTGCTCGTTTACCCACTAATCAATTAAAAAAACCCGCTTTCATTAGATTTACCCGTATATTTGTTTATTACCGATTTTGACAAGCGACATTCTTAACTTATAAATTTTCCTTTTCTCTTTTGAACTCTTGAAGTTATTATAGTTTTTGGGTGAAAAAATCAGTTAATAATTACTTGTAATGTTACATACAGACACTCCTAATTTTATTTATTGATACATGTATCTATATTAACAATATAACTTCAGAGAAAGATACTAATCTTAGTAAAAACAAAGGAAACTGATTTGAATATCGATACATAAATGAGTTTTGTCAACAAAGAAACTTGAAAAATTTTAGAATTCCAATTTTTTCTCTGGTGGAAACGAGCTTTAAATCCCCTGGATTATTTAAGTAGCTTACTAAAAAATCCTTGCGAAAAATGACTTCATTTGTATCCAATGCGGAGTTTAGAAGAAAAGGAAATCTCTTGAAGGCTTTCAAATCAGTTCTGCTGGGGAAAACACTGTAAGCTATCATTAAGGGGGACTGCAGCAAACTTTTCTCATGGTACTAAGTTTCACCAAAGACATTATTATTTATGAACGTACTGAAATTTATTGCCCAAGTTTTACATTGAATTAATGATGCTGTAGGACCTCTGTACTGCTCTATATTTTACCAACCTAAGACGCAATGAGTAATAATGATGGAAAGGAACGATTGTATATTATAGAATATAAGGGTTTTCAACGAAAGCTGTATTTTATTTCTATCTACCAAAGATTACTTATAGAGAACTTGATTACAGAGCTACGGAAAGCTTACTTCGCTGAGATTGACACACACACAACGTATTTCTTTTCCAGAATGTTAATCACATCAGTTTTCATTTGATTTATTTTCCTTTATTTATTGGATGTTACCAATGACTTGCTGCCGTGGGGTGAGGACCTGGTGATCTGTAATACAGGCTTTGATAGACACCAGCTCTTTGCAGTTACTTCCTTCTATCAGTATATGTTGAATCACATTTTGTGCCATGTTGTGTTTTGTAATGAGAAATATACAAATATAATTATTATTATAATTGATGCGGACTAATTAGCAGTTTAGAGTGCACAGTTGCAAGTTCATAGAAATAAATACTTGCTACGGCTGGTCATAAAAAAGCTGTGTTTAAACTGTGAATTAAAAGTTTTAAATTAACGTTTTCCAACTTACACCGTTGCGATGCAGTCTACCAGAGGAGAACCTGCACTGGTCTGAAGATCCTTCCTTTATGTCCTATAATAGATTGGACATAGCACCCGTTCCTGAATATTGCTTTTCTTTATCAAATGTAAGGTACGGATAATTATGATGTCATATATTTTTTATGAAGATATCATATCGTGAGTAACTGACAGTGAACGTAATTGTGTTAGATGTGATTCGTTTCATTTCAACCAATCCCATTCCATTCTGATTTCCAATATTCCATAAGCAAATGCAGTTACTTACAGATAGCGTCTCAAATAATATTATTGCAAGTTATTTTATGATAAACATTTACTACAAGTGATATTTCCTCAGATCCTATTGGTTTAAGTGTGATCAAGTGTGATGTTAACTATCACATCAACTGACACACCCTTTTTTTCCCCGTGCAGAAATCCCCTCGGATACCACCTCCTGGTGGCATGTCGGACTCAAACCGTCTAAAACCACAAGTCGTCTCTGGTACTAGTAGCCGGGTAACCAGGTACACCCTAGAAAGGAAAACCCTGGAACCCCGACGTACCTCGGGCCACCTACGGTTTCTAGATGGCCCCCTCCTGTGTGGAAACCCCAATGTTTTCGTTAATGCCTCATAGGTGGGGCGCAAGTGCTGCGAAGCACGTGCACCCCCACCTGAGCAACTGACATACCCAAAAAATAATATAGAATAAAAAGTACTATTCCATCTCAGACAAGCAACCAAAACACACATTTTAATCGGTTGGATAGTTTCGGAGTTCATCGTGAGCGATAGGAATAAAACGACACGAAAATTATATACCACAAATAGCACATATAACCTAATAGGTAACAAGGTTGACAGTTAGAGAATGTTCATCGTACTTAATATTTTTTTTTATTTATAAGCTGCTAAAATGACTGATAAAAGCATGAGCAGAATCCAAGAGTGGTGGTCACTATCCGTAATGCGAAAGAGAACAATGCAGCATGGTGACCCACACTATGGCGGCCTGGTGAGGTGCTTTTTCACGCCCCGCTTAAAGGACCCGGGATCATAGTGGGAAGGAAACACGTGCGCTGGTAGTGAGTTCCAGGTTTTGACCGCTCGGCACAGGCAATTCTAAGAACTTTCTGATCTCATAAACAGTGGTTGTATTTTGTGTGATTATGTGATGGTGAATACTTTCTTACAACAAGAGCATAGAAAGTTTGGAACAGTATCTACTGCTTCTCGATAGGATATGTATGGTTGCATTCGGTGTGAGATTGTTAAATTCTGAGTTTAATTGTATCACTTGATCAGGCGTGGTTTCATGTTTTGTTTTTATCTTTGTTGTAATTTGCAGTATCTAGGAAGGATCCGGGTAGTATAGAAGTTTAATTTAAAGTGTAAACAGATATGGGTAAGATTGTGTTAAGAGATGGCTGCGCCTGCCGTCGAGACGGTCGAGAATAAGCCCAGTTTAAGTCCAAAACGTGGATACTTTTATTGAAGTATTTGGCCCTATTAGTAATAAGTAACACGGTAAACATTAATCCGTTCTGTTTAGATTATATCAAATAAAAGTCAATAGATAATATTTTAGAAACGATAAAAAAAAGTGTCAAAATTTCCAGAACTTGAAGTGGTTTTAGTTCCAACAAACTATTACTATTTTACTCTTATTGCTTTTGTTTCGACTTAAGACTTGCCAGATACTTGCATCACCATTGTTTATGTTCTTGTTTAGACGTGCCGCAATAATAGAGAATAACCAGGAATGTTATTGAGCTCTGTAACCAAAAATGTGATATTTTTTTTATGATATCGGTGGTAAACTAGCAGAAGTATCGCCTAATGTAAGCGTTTACCGCCGCCCATGGACATCCGCAACACCAGAGGCGTCACAAGTGTGTTGCTGGCCTTGTTAAGTTGTTTAAGAAGGAGTACGCTCTTTTCTTGAAGGTTTCGAGGTCGTATTGGTCCGGGAGTACCGCAGGTGACAGTTCATTCCACAGTTTTGTTGTGC
This sequence comes from Hyphantria cunea, assembly GCA_003709505.1. Taxonomy (NCBI): domain Eukaryota; kingdom Metazoa; phylum Arthropoda; class Insecta; order Lepidoptera; family Erebidae; genus Hyphantria; species Hyphantria cunea. The sequence continues at coordinate 541,616 of PKRV01000571.1, forward strand.
GAGGCAGAGAGTTCCTTGAAAATCACACAATCGCAAATTATGGACTGATATTTTGAATAAAAATGAATCCGAAGCCGTCACCGGATTCCATATATAAAAATTGTGAATAATTTGCATATGGGAGGAGGCTGAATAAGATACGTTTATATTATTATTATGTATTTGAAATAGATATGACATTTATTTTTATGAATTGTAAGTATATTTCGTTTTATTAAAAATAGAAACAAAATAAAATTTCTTTCAAATTAAGTTGTAGCCTGTGTTTTTGTTCTCGAAGACTCAAAATTTTCATTTAATAATTAAAAATTTAAAACTACAACATGATGAACATGAAAAACGGTCTCGGTTAATATAATCATTGGAAACGAATGATAACATAATCCAAAATAATGGCTTTATGACTGTAATAATTTGGCCATCTACTAATTATTAGAATATTTTAAACCGAAAAATTCCGACAAAGGGTTCATTTAGTGATATTTTTGTGGCGACTTCCACTTACAGAGGCAGCAAAAACATGTGATAACGCCATCCACCGAAGGTACACTGAACTACGGTGTAACTAATGTGCGAAGAAGCTACCAATCCTGCATCGCGCAATAGTTGTTCTCACGCCTATTAACATATATACAACTTCCCAACATCAATCACTGGATAGTGGCCCGCCAGGCATGTTCACCTCGCCTGGCTAGAGGATCCTCCCTTTGTGTTGAAGGATATATGACCCGTTCCTCCACAATTTAAAACGCAAAAATATTATAAAACACATTACTAACGTTTATGACTGAGAAAAATAATTTAGACAAATTAGAATGGTTTTTTACTCTCATGCAAGCTAAATGGAAATAACAGTAACTACTCATTAGTAACTAAATTGAAACCAGGCAATATGTCTAGACATACATACTGTCAAAGTTTTAAAAGTGTCGAATCGAAACGGTGTCCAATGTTTGATAACTAAGTTCTTTTACGCTATCCCTGTCTGTCGGTCGATTACTGCAGTTACTTTACTTGTTTGGTTACGAGACATTCAATCTAGACTTATTAATGAACATTTACCATTGGATTTTCTGTAACTTTTTTTAATTCTTTATAATTTTCTAACTACAAAGACTTAATAAAAAAATCTTCTGATTCCCTTGACCGGAATGGTTTATGTTAAAATAATGAATAACAGGTTTTAACCTTTCAAACGACTCTTTTTTTGTTCCCACTCCGCGCAGTGGATCTTCGCTCAGTGAATGGCATTCGGTTGATTTGATTTGATGTTGCCTTGACGAAACTAAATCTTTCTTTATTCTTGACCATCCAGGTTTCGTAAATATAAAGAGTGGTAATAAATGAATGTTAATGAACCGACATTTGAACTTTTCACTTGATCTTAAGATCATCCAAGAACAAGATTCTGTTTTGAATCCAAATCAGTACTATTAATAGCTTTCAGAGACCACGACATAAGACCTAGACAGGCGTAGTATTTGATAATCTAACCATCACCTGCGTTCGACTATATGGGAAAAACAGATATTGTCAGCTGTAGTGCAGGATTAATCTTTTATGCATATTTCTTACGCCTTAATGCTGTACTGATCGGTTTTGGTTTCTAATGTGATCACGATCCAACACCTAAATATTTTAATATACATTTCCCAAACCAGAAATATATCGTGTGTTGCAGCGGACTTCATAAACATTCATGATGTAGACTCAAAAACAACAAAACCCACATAAATTGTGTAGGAGGCAGCCAGGGGTCCTCTTAAACCTTTACATCATCCGTTCAGTCTAAGAGTATTCGGCAATCGCGACAACATCAATGTGTACTTTCAGGTCATACAGTCTAAAGATTTGACAACAACAAAAAAAAATTCTAAAGGAGTCACGTTCTGAAAAGCAGTGTCCTCCATTAATAGATTTTCGAGAAACACTAATAATAAGTCACTAGGAAGTTTACTCAAAGTTAAAGCTAGTTCACCAAAATACTTACATACATACTTGCTTAATATGACCAACAATTTTCCATAATTTAAAAGTAAAAAAACTTAAGCACTACTTTAAGACTCGATTAAATATGAAAACTTTCGCTCCCAAAAGTACTTGGAGATTTTAAGTAAAGTAAAGTTTCAGAAGTGCTTAAGTTATTCGCCTCGTTAAAACCAGGAAGTCACAATGTTGCGACACTTCTAAAGGAATTTCGATTTACGAGGTGGTAAGAATTAATTAGGTTTATTTCCGATAGTTTTATTGTATATACATCAGCTTAGACTTATATGTTAAAGTTATAGGGAAAATACCAGCCGATTTCAGGAGTTGACTAAAATAATAGTACTGTACTTTTGATGTAATGTTGTACTAATCTATGCGAATAAATTTACTTTCCCTGACTGTTCGCGTCATCACTGCAGAGCCTAAATCGCAAGAGTTACGAATCTGAAATTTCAGTTATTGATACTTTTAACGTTTTAGGCCCCTACTAAGAATTTTGTTTAAATAGTTTTACATCTAATAAATAATAGTTGTATAGAAATTCATAATTTTCAAGGTAAAAAACATAACATGAGAATAATTACGTAAGCCAAGCTAGCTAGTTTGTTTATAAATTCAGTTGCTGCTGGTCAAATTGTTACAATAACTACTTATTAAAACTAAACAACATTAGACAGATTGTATGCTTATTTGCCAAGTAATGAAAAAATCCGAAACAATATATTGACATAGGTCATATAGCCTAAAAACTCGTGGAAAAAAACTGGGGAGCTTTATACATTACGAGTATATTATAACCCTTGAGAAGCAAAACATGGATGTCACGTTTATGTAATTGGGTTTAGTCTGTCTTTTGTGATGTACAAAACATAACAAGTATGCAAAGTACGGGTCTCTACCGGTATATACATTGCCTTATTAAGTAGCAGTCCGACCCACTCCCCTTTATTGCGCTCACACTTAGGTGTTTCCTTTCAACATTCATAAACTCCTGTTTTCTATTCAATCAATCAAAAAACCCATAACGTCCCACTGCTGGGCTTGGGTCTTCTCTCAGGAGAGGGTTAAGGCCATACGTCCCCACGCTGGCCAAGTGCGGGTTGGGGACTAGCAAGACAACTTTGTGGCTACGTAATCTTACCGTCGGATGTTTTCAAGCCGCCCAAAGGCCTCCAACTAAGCTTCACGACTGTTGTCCTATGATAAAAACCGGGACCGACTGCTTAACGTGACCTCCGAATCACGGAGACGCTCATGATAACATGCCACTAGCGGTCACCCATCCAGGTACTGACCGCGCCATCGTTGCTTACCCTCGGTGATTGCTTCTAAACACCGAGTGCAACTGGGCTATGAGCGCCTGTTTTCTATTACTATTCTTTATTTTATTTCACGACTTTTCCCTTTTTTTCTGTGTGGAAATCTCATCGGATATGTCTCACTGATGGTTATGTCGGACTCGAACTGACCGAAACCACGTATGTTACCAGGGGACTAAGAGCTTAGTTTGTTCCCTTGCCAACGAGCAATCTAAATGCTTGATGATAAATGACTACTTGTTTGACAAAAAGTGATATATGAAAAGCATAACACCGGTTTTCTGTGTAATCCTGGTACCTACCCAACTACGAATAAGGCAAGAGTAATAGTTTTGGCAGTCTATACAGTTTGTATGTTGCACCTTACCATACTACTAAACCGATTGAAAGAATGAGGTATATTGGATTCGTCATAGTCGGGTCATAGATTTTTAAATTTTTTCTGTTATGATTATACTATTTTGAAGTAGACATAGAATGCAACATCACTTGTTAAATTCTAAAATATGACTCCACAATATTTTTTACATTCATGTTGAGTTATTATTTTTTCAAAGAGCGACCGTGATTCAATCAAAAGAATATGACACGCTTTGAAAAGTCCTGCAAAGCTCAATTCTGGGTACATATTGAGTTTTGAATGAGTATATTTTGGTACATTTAAAAGAGAAATGGAAATTTCATTAATATGCGATTCTGTAATGTATCTGGGGTTGTATACATATCGTATATTAAAATATAATTATAAACGTACTACGGACACTCACCTTCAACGTTATAACTAGAGGGTTTTTGAAAAAGATCTTGTTACTCTGATGATCATGATGACAAGATATGAATAAATAGTTTCATCAAATAAAACTATTAAACGAAAATGACTCTAGAATCTATGCCATTAAGTGTAAATTAGCTTGAAAAAAATATCTACGTCTTTGCTCGTGCTCGTTGCAATCTGATATATTACTCCGACTCTCAATAAAGTAGCTCCATTAACTATCGACTGTCGACTCCACGTTTGGCCTAGTGGTTTAAGCGGTCACCACGCAGTTTTCTACTTCGCTATGTGTTGTGGGTTTAAATCCCACATGGGACAACACTTTGTGTGACCACTTGTTGTTCTCAGTCTGTATGTACTTTGTGTCGGCACATGTATGTTTGTAAGGTCCCCAGGATTTATTTCTAGTGCGGAAGTTGCCTTTTAAATAAGAAAAAAAAACTACGAAACAATACAATTGAAGAGTTTTACCTTAAATTTACAAGAGGCTTTAAGTTTTTTGTTGTCTAGACGGATGTAAGGCAGAAGTTGTAAACAAAAATTTGAGAAGATTAGTGTTGCATTCTTCATTGTCATTCGCTTCGAGTATTTTTAGAAAATGCTACATTACATGACAAGCTAAAAGATTTAGAAGGTTAGTCAAATCGGAGACTAAATGCGAAATGTCTACGTAAATATGAAATCTAAGGTGAGATTCTGCTTGAAATTTTGTGGAGGTCAATTTTGTTTTTGTGAAATGCTATTAAAACTATTTATAAACGTAAATTCAGAACTTTCAAAAGCAGTGACTTTTAAAAGTTCATGTCACATCTATTTCATATAAAATTATATTTATTACAAAAGTCTAGTCATAATTTAAAAGATTCAGATAGTTTTTTCTTATATATTAACTCTAAATTGAATTGGAAATTAAATTATCAATATGGCGAGAAACGTAGTCGCTATTTTCTCAATTTCGAGCTGTAGCTTGCAGCAAAAGCTATCAAGTTGATCTGAAATACCAATCTACGGAGAGTCAGTTTCGTAGTTACATATAACCTAGTTGAACGAATAAGTTTTGCAATACGAAAGCAACAGATTCAAATGGAACATTATTTGAATTGAAATGAATATTCACTATAAGTATAAATCATTCGTTTCTCGAACACCTTATCGATAATATTTGCAGATAGGTTTTTTATTCAGTTATTTTTTAAATGTATTATCAACCAAAACGCCTTTGCCCTGCCTGATGAAAAACATGAGCAGAATCCAAGAGTAGTGGTCATCATCCTCAATGTGGATAAGGAAATGTAGCATGGTGACACAAACTATGGCCTCCTGGTGAGATTTTTTTAACGCTGCGCTTTATGGTCCTGGGCTAATAGTGGGAAGAAAACCCGTGCGCTGGTAGTGAGTTTCAGATTTTGATCGCTCGCCAGAACATATGTCTACCACACTGAAGCGGTGACTTCCAAGGTCGACACTGTTGTTCAATAAAAGAAGGGAGAAGGGGGACCAGTAGGAAGAGTTTTCAGAACACTCCCGATGATAAAAAGCCATAGAGGACAGCCGTGGATGTGATATCTCTACGCAATTGTAGAGGCTCAAGGAACTCGGTGGTTTCGGAACTGCCGAAAATGCAGATTGCTCACCGCTGCATCGATGAAGAGCGTCAAACAGATACTGTTTGACACCATCGCAAAAATCAGAATAGTACTCCATGCTCGAGCGAACATGGATCTCGTAGAGAAGACACAGATTCTTGGACGAGTAGAACCGTCTAACCTTGTTAAAAACATATAGCTTCCGCGAGGCCACTTTAGTAACACTCAACGTTTTCGCGCGGGTTGAGATCTCCGCAGATATTCATGCCCAGGAAGTGTTTTTAAAAGTGAGAAGGGAAAGGAATGGAGACTTTTTGGCAGTGGACGCATACACCTGTGTTTTCTTTTCATTGAACTCGACCTGATTCTCAGAGTCCCATTGAGATATGCGGCCCAGAAAGTGGTCGAGTTGAGCGACAAGCTCCTGTCGTTTTTATTTAATGTCTGCTGGGCTTTTGGCAGTCTAAGAGCAGCAGGGTGTTTAAAATATCGTCCATAAACTGTGCTGTCGTCTGCATAGCGATGAATATTGCCAAGAGATAACATGTTATCTCTATGTGTATATGATGAATATTAATCGCTGCGTGGGAGAGCCACGCTTCGGCATGATTGGGCCGGCTCGATCGGAGTGATACCACGGCCTCACAGAAAACCGGTGTGAAACAGCGCTTACGCTGTGTTTCATCGAGTGAGTGAGGATACCGGAGGCCCATACCCCAATCCAACGCCCCCTATCCCCCTCACCATCCCCTTTCTCCCCAGGCCGCCATAGTGTGGGTCACCATGCTGCATTGGTCTTTTTCGCATTGAGGATGGTGACCACCACTCTTGGATTCTGCTCATGCTTTTCATCAGGCAGGGCAGTCATTTTGGCAGCATAATATAAAAAAAAAAAATACAAAAGAAACAGTGTGGGTAACTGGACGGAGTCCTGAGGTACTCCAGTTTAATCGGTAGTTATTTAGTGTTAATTGCAACAGATGCTATTCAATTCAATTCAAAAAAGTATTCTACTCAAACATACGTAAAAAATGTATACGCACAATCCAGAAAATTACATGTATGTACAGAAGAATTAAATATTTTAAAAGTCTTCATACAGTCATAGTTTTTAAATGGTCTTTCAATATATCAGCACTTGAGTTTCGTAGTTTCAATGTCACTACCGAGTCGGTCTTTTAATAGCAAGTGCAGCTGAAAGAATTTAAGTTTGAATATTTTATATGTAATTGTTACTCGACTTTGTAAAAATACTTAAATGTTGTCTATAGAACAAATTCGTAATTCTATGCAATAAGGTAGACGATCAGGTAAAAGGAATACGCAGTAATAAATACGTCATTAGTGTTAATCGATTTTATTTGTTCAACGACTGTTGAGTCCCCACGGGAATGAATACACATTGCCTTTGACGGCATCAATAAGAACGCTAATTTATTGTGTGCAAAGCAACTATTGTAGAGGTTCTACGACGCATTTCAAGATCTAACAAAAAATAGGTTCTCTTTGAACAAAGCTGACATCTAAAAGCAGTCGCAAAGGCTGATACAAAGTAACCATCTTTTTCATTGGGTATCAAATAGAAGTCAGTTTATTCGTAAATATCCATATCGAGATATTTTTACTTTATATTTAATTATAGGCATAAAAAACCTATGCTTTGCGTCTTAGTTTTCGAATAATTAATCTAAAATAAATCTCTCAAGCTTTGTTATTCTCTTCAATATTTTTATTGGTGGGCTCACCAGTATTACAAGTAAAAACAAGCCTTAATGTACATCATCGCTATTCAGGCCGAAACACGTATACTGCTAATTGTAGTTAGCTTTTCTCAAAGTTCACCATAAGAAAAGGTTCTGTGTCACCAGTCATCAATGACTTCCGACTTTAGCCAGGAAAAAATCTAATTTATAAAATTTTCGTGTCGCGGTGTTTATTATTTAACTCTTCCGAATCGGCTGGACCGATTTTTTTTAAGCTTTGTGTGCATATCTGAGAATCAGCCAACATCTATTTTTCATACCCTTGAATGACCAACCCCTAAATATATTTTTTATATTTATGGCAAAACTTCGTTTGCCGGGTCAGCTAGTATTCAATTAATATAAAAGAAAAATAGTAAAAGACATGACATACCTGGAACTTTTCAGCTTCTGAGAGTAAAAAGTAGAAACACCCAAACCAGTGTGCTAAGATGAGCAGGATATGGATTAGGTTGATGACTCGCCAGAAATTCGGATACACCGTCCTGGACTCCACAATGTAGTAGCAGCTTACTGCTCTGTAAACCTGCAAATAAACACATGAGTTAAATTCATACTAATATTAAAAAAAAAAGTAACTATGTAAGTTTGTCAGTTACGCTATCGGATTACGGATAATATTTATGATGGAGATATTTTGATATTATTTACCGCTATAACTGACACACACGATTACCGTGGGAGAGCCACTCTTAGGCACAAATGGCCGGCTCGACCGGAGTGATACTACGGCCTCACAGAAAACATACATTAAGTGAGTGAGGATAAAGGAGGCCCATACCACAACTCCTCCTTCATCCTCCTCCTCATCTCGCGAAGGCCGGCAACGCACTTATGACGCCTCTGTTGTTGCGGGTGTTCATGGGCGGTGGTAATCGTTTACCATCAGGCGATACATCTGTTTGTTTGCCCTCTATACCATAAAAAAGTCTTAGTTGAGTTACCGTCATCATCGTGGTGACGTTATATCACATATTACTAACAATTAGTTATTTGATATACTAATTAGAGTCTTTTCTACAATACATCTGTTACAGGCATTTAAATAGACACATTTGTAATTAAATAAAAATGAAAATTCAGCCACCTCTTCAATTTCTCAAGTGAAATATTGTTGTCTTGTAGTTTTATTCGATTCAAGATTGTAATTTATCTTAGCAAATAAATGAATTTGCATTACTGGTTAAGTGAAAAAAGTTCATGAACGTTTACTAGTTCTAATTCATACTAATATTATAAATTGAAGAGTAACTGTCGGTTTGCCTGGTTGTTACGATAAGCCGTTGCACCGATTTCAATAAAATTTGGCATTGAGATCTTAAGGAGGGACTTAGGCTACTCTTTATCGCGATAACAGACACACGAAGGTGGAGGCGCGGGCAAAATCCAAAAGTCATTGCTTTAAGTAAAAATTGAAATATGCCATAAAAAATCATTTTGCAATCAACCCGAGAATGATGAGACAAAATATAACACCATAAAAGTAAAAAGACGATTTTATATTGACTTGTAAAAGCAGCAGGGCCCTCCGTATTTTAGTATCACAAAAGAATAAAATTAGGTACCGAACGGCAACATGTATCAAGGAAGAAAATATTACACGTATCAAAAGGATCTTATTAAAATTTACGATGTAATTTGCAAGTATTTATTGGGTACTGGTATTGAGTACGGGTATCACATGACATGTTTCAGGGAAATTGAATGAGTACATAAGAATGAAAAAAAATGATGAGTTTTTCTTCTTTTTGCAACATTTTCTTAATTTTTGAAGAGGTCTTAAGAATTGAGTATTTTATTATATTTTTGACACGCTTTTCTGTTAGGTTTTTATTTAATTACGTGCAGCGTTGCAAACCTCGAAAATAAATTTTAAGTGGCTTTCATTGAGGTGCCGAAATAAAACTGTAGTTCAGATTGACTCCAAATTGATACCTTCAAATCAATCTGACGTTAGAGCTAGAAGGTGGTAAGCAAAACTCTTCAGTGGCTATTTGTGAACCTTTTGAATTTAAACTTATTTAAACAGTTTTAAGAGTGTACTTGATGGTCTGGTCATGGAACCAGGAGCTGAAGAGTACAATTTTATATTTTTTTAAATCAATTTGCTATTGAATGGTTTTTATAAGGTAAAATTATGGGTTTATTTATGATAATTACAGTATAAGTTTACGATTCACAAATTAAATATGAACAATAGACTATAGATATTCTTCAGTCTTTACTTTTAACTTAATAAGTTTTTTACCATTAGCAACATTTTCTACCTCCACTTTTGAGAAGCCCTTTAAGTATTTTATAATGTTTACTTTTACATACTACACTTCTGCAATAAGCCACATGACTGCACGGTTGGCCTAGTGGTTTAAGTGGTCGCCACACCGCTTCCTACTGCGCCAAGTGTAGTGGGTTCAAATCCTACATGGTACAACACTTTGTGTGATCCATAAATTGTTGTTCCGAGTCTGGGTGTAGTTTGTGTCCGTTTCATGTATGTTTGTAAAGTCCCACGTGACACAGGTATTGTGGTAATGTATATTCCTAATGCGGGAGTTGCCTTTAAAAAAAAACATATTGATGAGATACAGCCAAACTTAGCTATAACATGATAAAGTTGGCCTAAACTGACATACAATTCCTTCTGCAATGTCAAGTTCTTATCACGGAAAATATTTTTTGTTCTACAATAGGATCTAATAACATTTATAAGCACACATTCTTTCATAAGGAGTGCCATTGATGAACATAGAAATAAAAACGTGACTGGCAGCTTAATGTCTTCTCCGTGACACGGGTAAACCCCCAATACGAAAATGGGACAACCTACTCGTATTCAACAAAAGCGCGCTATATTTACAACTAAAGTTATGTACCAAAACGTATCAAAATATCCAACTATACGTAACAGAAGTCAAATCAGGGTGATTATGAATTTGTTAAATGTGATACTTCGTTTAAAATGAGGTCTAGATTCATTTTGGTGGCGCCAGGTCCGACTCAGGTCTCGGGTTCGATTCTTGAGTCGGACCAAATGTTTGTATGATCTGCAAATATTTGTTTCAGAGTTTGGGTGTTTTCTATGTATAATATGAATATATTTACAAAAAAAAAGTATATATTGTCTAGTACCCATAGTACAAGTTCTGCTTAGTTTGGGACTAGATGGCGTTGTGTGTTAAAATGTCCAAAAATATTAGTTATTTATTTATTTAATTTTTGGTATATTTTTTTAAGTTGCCTATTAGTAGGTTACAAATAGAATAATGTTAAAAAATAATAATTTATAATTTATTTTTAGTTTTAAATTTATCTTCGGAAATATTGTTGCTCAGAAACGGCTTATAACGATTTTCATCAAAAGTATGCTATGTCTTTCGGAGGCGATAAATCAGTCTAGCTAGGATTCATTTTGAGAAAATTAAAAAAAAAACCGTTCATCCAGGGCATTATATAAATAAAACAAGCAATAATTTCAATAGTATTAACATTTTTTAATCTTTAGACTCTCTGGCTTTCTTTACACACATATCATTTATCCAATTATTTTCAACGAATAGAAAACCAAACCACCCTTTTTTAAGACTTGCGAATAAGTGTTAGTATTTTTTCTTGTTTTCGCATAGAAAAGTTTAATTGTAAAACCTCAGGCAATTGAATACTCTGTGAATGTTTATTATTATCTTGTATAAAAGTGTTAAGACTTCCCGTACGCATTATTTTTGAATTATTGAACCACAGGCTTACGGGAGACCATCTAAGTACGCTTCCCACTATTAACTAAAGCTTTCTTCGCGCTGTTTAACAACGGAAATGGTACATGTAATAGGAGGAAAAGGAACATTATGTTAAAGAAAGATGTTCTATTTGTAAAATAAATCACTCTACTAAATAACGAGGCTTACTGGGACTTTAAAATTTTCAATTACCCTTGAAGCATTTTTAAAATATATTTTTTGGGCCACTTGATTGCAAGCGAATCCCTTCGTAAATGGACACCTAAGAGTCACAAGTTGCTGCTTTTTGAGTGGCCTTTTTTCTAGGGATGAAGAAAGTTCTGAGAGGAATTCTGAACTGTGGTAAGCTACCCCGAGGTAGCTTTATTACTACGGCCTCGGCCTGTTCAAACTGGTCCATACAATGATGATATGACTTTAAAGCTATATGTCAATTTTTATATTACACAATATGCGCTTGTTTAAGATTCAAAACTACATGTTGGCTAAGCTAGATTAAGGACTTTTCTTTTACAAAGCATTACTGTGATTACATGTAATGTCTACGTGTTTAGTACTCTTTTGACAAATTTTTAAAGTTATAGTTTTATTTTCATCAAATCTATACAAATAAAAATGTATCACAAAAATGTATGTACGCTCATAACTATCGATCCACTGTACCAAATTGGATAATTCTTTTTTATGTGTGTAAAAAATAAAAGACAACTGGAGATGATATATTTTCTTAGTACACCTAGTCGTAAACACTGCGACCCTGAAGGAAGTTAACTTACACGGGCTTACTAAAATAAGTTTGCCGGTGATATGAAAAAAAAAATACGTACGAGTAAATGAATATGGCGGTACTAAATTCGCCGGGTCAGCTAGTAAATAATAAAAAAAACGTTATTCATACTAATAATCTCTTATTTTACTTTTGAAGGTCAAGAAAGAAACTAATACCTACTTATCTTAATGACAAATACTGTTCCAACAAAAATCCAGTTATTAAATCTAAGGATGATGACTTTCAAACTTACAATAGGCGATTAAGGCAAATGAAATTATTCGTCTTAGCTCAGAAATTATTTAAATGCGGCGTTACTTCAAATTAATATCCTGAAGGTGTCTATTAATTCCACTTCAGGACCATAAATATAATTCATTCAGAATATTTGATGTACAAATTTGAGCTTACATATTAATAATACCCAAGCCCTATGGATTAACAAGTCCTCACGTAGACAGATAGTGGAAATTGTCCTAAATTATCATTGATATTAAGTTGTGTTTAAATGGAGACAGCTTGTGAAGTGTTTTTGTAGGTTGGTATGCATTTAGCTTGCATTTAAATAGACTGTAATATGGCAATACAGTAACTAAACAATAAAATACTATACAGAATAAATAAAAAAATAGTGAGATCTAAATAAATGTGACTAAGAGTTAAATGAGTTTTTAACAGTAATAAGGTTGATGGTAAAAGAACTTAAATTGATTTTAAAAATACTTTTAATCTTGACAGAAACTAACGTAACGCTTAGAAATTCAACAATCATACACACAACACGTATATTAAGTATGAAAAGAAAACTGTACCCAATGTTGTTTAAAATCTAGACTTCACAATTGAAACCTTATTCAATTCCAAAGGAAAAGTTTTAAAAAACTGGTCTCAACTTCAATTATTCTTAAGTATTTTCTTATAAAAGGTTTTCTTTTCCAAATATTTAGTTTCTATCTGTGGGGAATTGTTAATGGCATATTGTTGCAATTTTATAACCTATGTTAAGTGTATTGCTCTGTATTGCTATGTGCTTACGAGGAAACGAAAGCTTTTCTGCACCCCCCTCAATAAACTTGTGACAAAATATAAATACACACACACATAAACACACTCATCTACAGGTATTTACACAAATATACACAGAAAAACACAAAGATATACCTACGCGAGCATACACACATATTATTGTATACATACGTAGTCAGAGGAACTCAAAAAATGTTGACAAGTCTCATAATTAATAAATAAAGCAACTGTAAGAACAACAGGGCATTTACTATTTAGTATTTACTAATAAACTGCTAAGTAGAAACAGGATATTCTGTGAAACTAGAAGATCGATTAAGAAGGAAACTGGTGCTTATAACACAGGTTTTCCTTTTTAAGCACCAGTAGAAAAAAAAATTACTAATTGTGAACACCGATCAACAATGTCTTGTCACTTTGTGATTGATAGATTTGAATTAATAAAGTTATTATTATTATTGTATCCATAAAATTAATAAATAAAATAAAAATAAAGACTTGGTCAGTTGACAGTAAACACATCAAAAGAGAATTGTGTATCCGTACAGAAAAAGGACTGTCCTCAAAGGAAAAAAGGCGTGAAGCCGGGACTAAAAGCTTTTTATTAATGAAATGTCTTACTTTAAATAGGTACTGACTTGTCTACCTCGGTGGCGTAGTCTCGGGTTCAATTTTCGGTTCGGATTGTGTATTAGATCTACAAATATTTGTTTCGGTATTTGAGTGTTTTCTATGAATAATATATATGTATTTACAAATAAAGAACTATATGTATTTATATAAGTTGTCTAGTATTCATAACATAAGCTCTGCTTAGCTTGGGAATCGATGGTGTAACGACGACGATCGTGTGTTAGATGTAGATATAGTAGAAGTACTACAACTAAAATACTATGTCATTTAAAAATAATAAAGTTTGTTACTTAAGGCAAGCCGGCTGATATGACAGACTAACATTAATCGCGATAAGTTCCGATTAACCAGCAAATTACGTGGTATTTTTAGACTCTCTTTGATATATCTACATACTTATGTACGTAACACTTATTGATTGCGGTTAAACGGAATGATTTCAATATAAATGCGACTTGCGATTAAAAATAATCGAAAAGAAATGAATTACGAAAATAAAAATAATAAAAAAACTATAAATACTTCTCACGTCACGTCTTGTGCTTGATTGGTCGTGAATTTCCAATTCTGACACCCATATGTTAAACATTGTAAGATGCTGGAGTTCATGTTTTTAGTTTTCAAACATACAGGCATGTCGCTTGCAAAAATTTATTTTAAACCCCAGTACTTATTCCAGGTTTGTTGTACTTTTCTTTCAACTGCTTTGTCGTTGTTTTCTTTATCAAAACTGATTGTTTAACTCAAATATATGTATTTATCTGTGTTTTCTACTAGGTTTCCATTTACTTTTAATTGGTATTTTACACCTATTTGTCATTGTTATAGTCTTAGTGTGGTTGATTTCTAGTCCTTCAATTACGCTAACTGTGTGCTGTGAGCCTGGCTCAGATAGAATCACTATATTGTCTACGAATCCTATTCGTTCGTTGTATATCCAATTTATTCAATTTAATTTATTCAATTCAATATATTCAATTCAAATTATTTATTCAATTTATTCAATTCAATTTCTACATAAACAAGTTACAGGTTTGAAGTTATCGATGGTTTCCGCACTAAGCTCGAGGCTTGTGTCGCTGCGACCAAGACCAGATTTTACATTATTCATTGGTGTTAATTCTGCTGTTCTAAAATCTCTCGTAACAATATGCAAAAAATAATAATAATAGTTAGTGAGGCAACAACAGAAATTAACTCCCTAGAGCATCACTTTGAGAAGGACTGCGGTTCTAGCTTATAGAATATTTATACATCTATTTAGGTATATAATTTAGTAGAAGTAAGTAAGTAAGTAGAATATGAAATATAATCAGAACAAATAGATTAATTCCAATCTAGATGCCTCTTGAATTGGGTGTGGTAACTGTGTACATTCATGTGTGGTTGAGAGTGTTTTACGTGCGTAATTGTATTTGGATGCGAGTGAGCGTGTGTGTGTTTGTGAGTGTGTTATGTTTCCTCCGTTTCATCATATGAAAGATTCAGCAGTCAATTCATGACCAGTCGCTTCATTTCTCTCGTAGATAACTTCATAATATGTGTGTGTAATTGATAAACTTAGGTGTATACCTTAGGGCGGAGGTAGATGGGCTGTCTTTTTATGAAGGAGGTTTTTATGGTTGGAAGTGGAGTTCGATATATACGGCGCTGATTTCGATCTATTATTGTGGGAGTATTTAAAATTTCCTCATGCATAGATTTCATTATTTTTAAAATAAAAATTTGGCGTACTCTCAGTACTTTACATTCTTTGTACAGGTCGTTTGTTAGGAATCTGAAAGGTTTTCGAAGCATCACTTTTAAAACTGCTCGTTGGGCTCTTTCGAGTTGTATCATTTTAGTCTTAGCGGCACCACCCCAGGCTAGAGTACAGTAGAAAAGAAGCAACTGTGTCAGTGTTTTGTAGACCCTAATGAAATTATTTTTATCCAGGCTATTGCGAAGGGATTTTAAAATATAAAAAATTTTCAGGTGGAATATGTGATTGTCGTATGTTAAACGTTCGTCCAAAATGACTCCTAGATATTGTACAGAGTTTGTACGTTCTATGATACCGCAAGAGCAGTTTGAGCGATCTTCAGGGGCACAGAAATGAATTCTCAACGTGTGTCCATCTGGGAGTTTTGATGCAAGTGTCTTGTGAAACGCTGAATTTTGTTTGTTTTAAATTGAGGGTTAGAAGATTTGTGTTGAGCCATTTTGCAATAAGAGCAATTCCTTGTTCAGCGGATGTTATTGATCTTAATCACGAGGTTTTGCGATTGATAATCACGGTGTCATCTGTGTAACACAAGACTTCTTGGTCATTGATATATAGAGAATGTCATTTATGTATGTGCTAAAAAGTGTGGGGCCCAGGATACTCCCCTGGGGGACACCAACTTCAACGCAATATAGATTCATATTCTGACAAACAAAACAATCATACAATTGAAGCTGATAAAAGCCTGTTAAAACACAAGTAAATGAAAACAATCATTGGTAAAACATCAAGATAAATTATTATATGGGTAATCCACCACATCACCATTATTGGTATTTTAATATTTGTGTAGATGGATATTCCTAACATTTATTTTCATTTAAAGTTATTTCTTTAAGTATTAGATTTGTTTACAACCTGAAACATTCAAAGGTTAAAATGCCGGTGACTGAACTGAATTACTTCAATTGAAGCATTTTTTACTTTGTTTGTGATCTGTTCAATGCCCTCTTTGAACATTATTTTCAGAGTCGTGGTTTGTTAAGGGTTTTATTTATAGAATTGGGGGCAAACGAACAGACGTATAGCCTGATAGTAAGCGATTACCACCGCCCATGGCGAGGAGCTAGGGTATGGGCCTTCGGTATCCTCACTTACTCGTTTTCTGTGGGGCCGTAGTATCATGTCGGTCGAGCCGGCCCATTCGTGGCAAAGCATTACTCTCCCACGATTAAAAAGAGTATAGAAAACCTTTTATTTGCCATTAATTCTTACACATTTTTATTTTATTTCTTTGCAACTTTTGAGTAAGTTGGAATCATGTAAAATTACTCACCTTAAGAAATCTGGGGAAGCGAATGATGGGATTGGTTCCAATCTTCAACTGGAGAAGATCTAGCGGGGTCAATGAGGCGATGTCCAGTAGAAACGGGCGTGAGCTTAGATAATGTTTTGCAAGTTTCTTTGAATCGTATACCTGTGAAAAGAGACTGGTTACAAATACGATAAATTATAAATATAACAATTGAAATTTTATAAATAACTGGCCATGTTTCGTAGCACAGCGTAGATATATTAATGAAGAATAATAAACAAAACTACAGTGTAATATAATAAAAACAATCTTTGAAACGATAGTTTATTTATACTGTCAAAAGGCTAATGGGTGCAGAACTTTATGAGTTTTTTAAGCGAATATAAATCAATTGAATATTTGTTAATTTAGAAGTTAAAAATTAAATCTGTTACAGATATTATTATACGTCGGACTTTACAGCTAGAAGGCGTTGGCTTTTCCTAAGACTCTGGGAAGAAATGCCCAAACAAACCATAGATTTCTTCTATTTTAATTTGAATTAATATTATTACAAAGATTTTGTTTTAAATTACTTGGTGATATTACTCCCTATCTAGGCTAAAAGGAATTACAGATCATAGAATTAAAAATAAATAATTACCATGAGCCCCTGCTCCAAATATCCTGTACGTAGCTGGACGACCAGGTCTAGCGCGAAGACCAGGTCGCTAAAGCCGTCGCACGTCAACCAGAAGTAGTGGCACATGATCTGTTACAATAGAAAAATATATGTATCTATTAAGAATTTATTTCTTTAATTATATTATAAGACTATGTTTGGATAATTTACTATTTGATCTACCACTTAAATGTCACTTTAATTTAACCATGATGCAACAAGTTTATAATATGCAAGTGGTTGTTGTTGTACCGCGGGTAACACGACGGGGCTTAGCTAATACATTCTTTTGATTTCACCTCTTTTTCATCTAAAAATGACCACAGACAATACGAAGATACAAATTGTTAAAAAACAAACCACACCAAAAGTATGAATTTGTAATTTAAACAAATTTCCAATCAGCAACGTTCAGAATTCAATTTATGTATAAAGTTATGAACAGTCCTCCGCCAATAGTCAATTAACGATCTAAATTCATTAGCTGTGCAGTCTCTTTGGCGTGCGGTTCAAACGAGTATATAATTTTAAATGTCAATAATAATTAATTTCTCCAATCACATTTATTATACAGTTTAATTTATAAAGTGGTCGATTAATTTTCTTTATCTTTTAAACTAACTTTTGCC
Organism: Hyphantria cunea; assembly: GCA_003709505.1. NCBI lineage: Eukaryota > Metazoa > Arthropoda > Insecta > Lepidoptera > Erebidae > Hyphantria > Hyphantria cunea. The sequence goes on from PKRV01000571.1 coordinate 559,520, forward strand.
TGTAGAAAAATTTTCATTCTGGTAGGGGTTAGTTCCAAATTTTGATAGAAATAAAAATCAAACCACAGTTTCTCTCGATTATAATTAGTTGATAAAAATCAAAATGTTTACCCAAGACTATGGCATATACTCTAAGTTTCAAGAGCACCGAGGACTCTTATTAAGATTTATTTTGAAAGTAAACCACACATTTCACGTAAAGACCATTGGAGGCCATACATATTGTTGGCTGAACGGTCTACATTAAAGCATATTTAATTCAGAGTTTAAAATATCTGATACTTTTTATACTGCTAGTACAGAGCATTTGTTTTTCACGTACCAACAAGAAGCTTTAGTAAATTCTGAATCCTATATTTCAACAATAAGAGTAAGTAAACATTTCTTTAGATTGCCAACAAAAATCATAAAAACGAAGCTTGGATTGAAAACGTAATATCTCATATCAAAGCTTTGAAATATCGAAAAGTGAAGACAAACAGGCAAACTAGGTGTGAATCGATTGGTATTTTATAACGGTATCAGAGAATGTTTGGTAGTCTCGACCTTTGTTTACAAAAACTCTTCACAGCGAAAGGGTTAAGTTGGCAGACGAACGTAAGTGGGAACGTAAGTGCTGAAGTGTTGTTTTGTCTATGGTTTAATTTATGGCGGGATTTTTAGGCTGAAAATGTTGTTTTGACTTTGTCATCTGTGGCAAGTTTGAAGTATCAGTATTTTGTGATTCTAATTGGATTTCGTGATTCTTTGCGCAGTAATGAACGAGGGGAATAAAGGCTAGACTGAGCTCACGAATGCTTGAAAGTATCTGAAAAATAAGGTTAACAAGTCACTTTGGGTTAATAGTTGCCCTTCGTGCTTTTGCTTTTTAATGCAATTTTCGGGTGAAGTGTCAAATATTATAGAAAAGATTTAATTTCAGAATTTAAGAGAAATATAAACAATGTATTTCCTTTATCGATTACTACTGATGCAAATTTTACTATGTTTAATTAAAGAAAAGGTAAATAAATTAATATTTTTATGTTATACTACGAATAAGAGAAAATTTTAGACCACTTTTATATCGTGCAAGCCTGTCGGTACAATCTGTTAGCAGCCAATTATACGGAACGTGTCTAGCTGTGATTGATTGTTGACAGTACAAATCACCAATTACCGAATCGTAATATTGTATGCACAGTTAATTCAGGTATGTTTATTAGACTGCAAATATAGTTGTGGCTAGAAGGCTAGACTAGATGCTATTAGTACGATAGACATTTTAAAATTGCCGCCAATTTGTAGGAATGATCATTTAACATCCGCAAATTCCGAAAGAGTTCCTAATTCAAAATTAAAATAAGAACGTTTACATTCCTTCACGCTCGAAACTTTATGAAAAAAGAGCTGAAGTTAGAAAGTTGAGGTTCATTCTCTTCACGTATTTAATATATTGAAGAATACTAAGAGGATCATCGTACGGGTTTCTGGAAGATAGTAGTATGTACCGGATCCAATAGGGTAGACGGCTGTCAAGTCAAATCGGTATTCTATTATATATTATTATGTTATTTTATATATCAAAACTTGATGGAATACTGTGGCGTGACGTCACACCTAGCTGTTGTCAATTATATCTATAAAGAAATTCGCGTTAGTTATACTATTTGTAACTTATGAACGGCTGAACCAATTTGGATGTAAATCGGTGGGGTGGGGTAATTTTACATAGGATTTTGTTTTTTTTACGAAAAGACTTCTACTTCGCGTATTCGACGACGGAGGGAGTGCGTCGCTGAGCCAGTCAGCCTTTGACTACGGCCAGTGCAGCAACCTGGTCAAAACGTCCGGAATATTAGAGGTCATACACCTTTAAATATACAATATATACAAGTGATCGCGTTAATTCTCGTAAAATTATTATTATTTTACCTATTGTGAACCCAAACTATGTACAGACTCAAATACTTACAAATAAAAAACACCAAAACAGTCAATCTAAGATATACCAACCACATCATCATCATCAACAGCCTCTAATAGTTATTTGCTGGGTGTTTCCTTGGCAAGGAAGCTAACAAACACACGTACCTATATGGTACGAATCGTCCTTTTTTTTAAAAAAAAACGACTCCCGCATTAGGAATATACATTCCTGTGTTACGGGGATCTTTACATTTATACATGAAATGGACACAAAGTACACCCAGACTTAGAACAACAATTTATGGATCACACAAAGTATTGTTCCATGTAGGATTTGAACCCACAACAGTTGGCGTAGTAGGAAGCGGTGTGGCGACCACTGAAACCATAACCGTGTAGTCAAAAAAATCTTTGATACATACTTCATCATCATCATTTATTCTAGTGTTTAAATTATGTACTTTCTTTTTCTTAAGTTAGGGGATGCCTTAAGCGCCCAACTATCTGTATTCACATATTTTTTGCTTTCCGTGGCAACCTGTAATTAAGGCAGCACCAATGGTTACTGCTATGAGCCTCTTAACTGTTAAGGTGTGTGTTCTTGTTGGTTTTCCAAATAAATAAATAAAAATAAATGAAATTAAATCAGCCTATCGCAGTCCACTGCTGGACATAGGCCTCTCCAATTGCACGCCATTTAGTTCGAACCTCGGCTTCTCGTATCCAGCTCCTGCCAGCTGTCTTGAGCTAATCATCACTCCACCTGGCCTGTGGACGTCCTACACCACGTTTGCAGAGACGCGGTCTCCACTCAAGAACTCGTACCCACAAATATGATACATAAATTAAAGGTCTAGTGTTAGCATCGTTCTACCAGCGATCGATATTATAACCGATAATTGTGTCTTGCTGATGGGAAAGACACAGTTACCGGTGGTAAGGCAGCTATACCTGCAGTCTCAAGAATAAGTAACGAGGTGCTAATGACAGGCTTTGTCATGACAATGCTAGTTAGCACGTGCAAGTAAGCCTTCGGGTTTCGTCGTCATTATTCAACGGTACCTATTGTGTGTATTTCAATTGCGGATTTTAGATTAGGAAAATGAGATATGTGGTTTGGATTTGTTTAGTTAATTGATATAGTAAGAGATCCGAGTAAAAGTCGACCTTCACCGGTTTGTTGACTGTATATTATATAAAATTATATTATTTTTAATAAGTTTCTGTACACAACCCATGATGGTTGCCTAAAAAATGTTCATGAATATCGTGAATTTAAATTATAAAATTTAATTATTTTTTAAAATATCCTACGTGTTAACCTAACGAACTAAACACTAATGGGAGGTACATAATATGTGCAACTTAGGTGTTACAATACCTAGATTGCCTACTTTTTTCTGATCCCTGGTTGCTTTTCTATACTATGAGTAGAGAGCAGGCGCAATCTTTTACAATTGTCGGCTTCGAGGCTCACAGCTGTTGTACTGCATCCTCCTCTACTACATGAATAGTACGCGCCTCTCTATCTTAGACTAATTGTATTATTAAAAAACGAAAAATTAAAGAAAACTATAATCCGTCAAAGTTGAAACGAATTTATTGACGTCGCATTCATCAAAATCGGTTCATTAGTGTAGGCGCTGTGGTGAAACTTAAATAGACTGCAAAAGATATAAAATACCCTTTCTTTTAGTGTTGCCGTAGTCGGATAGAAATGATCTAAGTACTTTTACAGAATCGACTATGACTGTTTTACTCGGAAACAGACAGATCGACCGAAAACCAGTGTTAAACAACTCGTTCGTTGTTTTTCACCGAGTACCTAAATAAGGTTGCTGGAACCAATACTCCATCTTTCTAGATTGGAAGTTTTATTTATTAAACTAGATTAACCGACAGTTGGCCTACTGCCTTAGCGGTTGCTCCACTACTGAGTGTTGTTGGTTCAAACCCACGTAGGACATCAGTTAATGTGTTTTAAAATTGTTGCTCTGATTATGTCCATTTCATGTATTTTTGTAAAGTCCCTCAAGACACGTGACGTTTATTCCTAATGTGTTGTCTAATAAAAAAGTAAAAAAAAACTAATATAATTTATAGTTCCAAGGGAAATTAACTGAAATGTATTAAGTTTTATTTCAGAAGGAAGGTGTACAAGATAAAGTACGATAGTGGTCATGTTCGTATGGCAGGTATCCACACTTACGTATCGAGTTAAGCACATAAGGCTTAATTCAGTAAGTAAGTGTTAACCAGGTTAGCACAACAATTTGTGTGTGAAAACAACCTAGTATTGTTTTAGTAAACAAACTAACACGGTATCTTTGTGCTTATGGGTTACAATCGTATTAAGTGCAGAATAAACGAAATGGAGACAAAACAAAACTACGCATTGTTACATCAAGTGTATCTTTTACATCATTTAAATTTGTTATTGCGATTTTAAATAAATAATAAATATTTTCGGACATTTTAACACACAATGCCATCTAGTCCCAAACCAAGCAGAACATAGATATGCTTTTTTTTTTGTAAATACATAAATATTATACGTAGAAAATACCCAAATTCCAAAACAAACATTTGCAGATCATATAAACATTTGGTTCAACCCGGTATTCGAACCCGACACCTCATAGACAGCAGTCGCGTACGCTACCACTGCGCCACCGAGGCAGTCAAAAACAGATGTTATTTCTGTTCACTGATAGTTTTGGATACGATTTCAAACAGCTTTCAGTTAACATACGTTAACAAAATCAGGTGTGTTTGTTTGAACGGACAATACAAATAAACCCTTAACCTTTACATAACTTTTTGTGTCTGATTTAATGAACTATTTATTCTAATCATTAGTGACCCCTGATTTAATCGAAGAGTATTCGATATATATATTCGATATAATATAATTTAGTATTTTCTTATTAGTTTGAACAAACTATGCAACTTTGGTAATCGCTACTTACTACTAAAAATTTCAAAGAAATTTTTGTAATAGGTATTTCGTATATAGACGAACGTTAAATTGATCATTAATTCAATGTTTTATTAAAATATACTGTTGTAGTCTTTAGTTTAACAGTTTCTAACACAACCTGATTGAAAACTCCTTCCAACAGTATAAAATAATATGAATTATTTAATTAAATTAGTGTTTTTGCTTTTACTAGTCCTGTGTACGTACTTATTTAATTATGTATTAGTCAAACTAATGCCCATAAAGTCATAGCTATCGTAAAATTTATAGGTTTTGTAACACGCGATGCCAAAGTCTGTAATCGAGGTACACAATGCTTTAGATATAAGTTTATGAAGTCGTGCTTAAAAATACAGAAGTTAAACTTGGATCTATATGAGGTAAAAGTTTTTTTTACGTACATATAGTTATGTAATCAGTCTATCCATTATGTCCATAGTTGGTGAACTGTGGACATAATGGTTAAACTAGTTCCGATGTTTGTTTTGTCTTTCGAGCTTTAACTACTGAACCAAGAGTTGTGATATTTTGTAAACGCCCTATCAAAAGTACAGAAATAGAAATAAGGAATCTTTTATTTTTATTTCGAGAGATACAATAAACAGCTGTGGCCTCTATTATATGTACTATAATGTACTATTGTATATTATATTTATATCACAGATTATACTTTATGTAGGGAGAGTCACGCTTTGGCACGAATGGGCCGGCTCAGGCGGAGTGATACCACGGTCACATAGAAAACCGGTGTATAAAAGCGCTGTTGCTGTGTTCCACCGAGTGAATGTGGATGCCGGAGGCCCATGCCTCAAACCCTCTTCCTATCCCTCTCCCCCTCCCCATCCCTAAAGGCTGGCAACGCATTTATGACGCCTCTGGTGTTGCGGATGTCCATGGGCGGAGGTAATCGCTTACCATCAGGCTAAATGTATGCTCGTTTGCTCCAAAATACATAAAAAAGTAGTATGAGTGACTCGGTTTGCACGGAATTCTTTGTAATACTCGAATTTTCGCATCACTTACTGTAATATGCATATAATACACATATTAACATACCCGTTCAATCATTCTATCAATTGTTGAAAATGTTTTTTATTAAAATCCTTTGATTTGTGCAAAAAAATAAGTAAATAGACAGCGAAGTTTGATTTAATTTTATTCAGTTAAAAATAAATAATTTTATTCTATAATATATTAGCCGAACCGTCAGAAAAATCAGAGGTTAATAAGTGATCGTGTTAATTGCCGTGATAATAATAATTATATCATGAAACGCGAAAGTTTAAAAGTTAGTGAAATTGCTAAGTATAATTCTGCATGGCTTCGGTGTGGCACATTAAAGTTGCAAAAATAGAAAAAAAAACCATCCCTAAAACCACAAGTGACTGCGGCCCTGAAGGAAGATAACACGGGCTTACTAAAATTAGGTTTTCGGTAAAGCAAAAAAAAATCACGAATATGAATATGGCGGTACGAAGTTCGCCGGGTCAGCAAAGCAGTAAATAATAAATGTAGTTTTAAATTTACTAGCAACACTTTTATTTACTATCTTTAATAAATTCAAGAATATTTACTTAATATTTTAAAACGAACAATTTCATGCAATTCTCAACACTCCTGCATTCAAAGAAGTTTTTGGATTAAGCCATTCTATGACTTAACCATATCAAGCTAAGGTTTGGAACATTTTGTAAAGTTCGTCTTGAATTATGTATGGCTTGACCGACTGGCGGAGTATCGACTATTGTATTTTCATGACGCAATATTGCTACTACGGAGCTGCCTTTGGATTTTAAAATTTATAATAGGAAAACTTGTACATAGATATTTTGGATACTGATTATTTCGAGCAAAATTAATGTCAGCCTGAACGACCAAGCTTTGCTAGGTATTCTTTGGTTAAGTTTCTAAAAATGAAAATCCTAGCTGGATCAATTTATTGCCCCCATACCCCCTGTATACTAAATTTCATGGAAATCGTTGGAGCCGTTGCCGAGATTCAGATTGTATGTGTATGCAAGAATTGCTTGTTTAAAGGTATTAGATATCCCAATAGAGAATGTAAGCTTTGTAAATTAGGTTGCACTTTACACTGTCATAACATTACTTTTGCATTCTAATTGTAGGTACTAAAATTGTGTGATTAAAATCTTCATTGAAATCTAAATGGCTATATAATATCACTTTTTTATACTTTCGAATGTCGGAACTTAATGGAACTTGTTGCAATACATTCTAGAATAAATTCACTTGTACTTATTCCACTATTTTATAATGGCTATATTATTATATAGCATATAGCGAAACCGGTCCGGTGTAAACATAAATAAACAAAATGATGGAATGAAAGTAATTTTTTAGACACAGCTGAGGTTGCATGGATTAGCCAGTAAATGATAATTATAATGTTGTTATTGATTTTTACGCAACAGATCGCTCCAGTCCCTGATAGGTTGATCCTTGATTGAACAAAACACATACGCGAGTATAACTACAGAATAATCGTCATGGGCAGCCTTTAATGGTCTTAACATAGCCATTCTTATATATATTTTAAAATAACGTTTTGGTAAATAGCAACACTATACAGTACTCGTTAAATCCTGTACTAAGTGTGCTTATTAGGAAATAAAATAAAATGCGTTTACTTTTAAACATTGTTGATGGACAGTATACGTACAAAGTGATTGGTCAATACCCTAATATGAATTATATAATGAACCCTATACTAAAAAAATCCTATGTCCCGGATGTCTTAATAACAACAATTCAGTTTGTTCGATTCCGACACACTGCTCTGCCGTAAACCCTGGTGGGTTGACGGTCCAAAGAGTTTCCACACGTAAAAGAATTGATATCCTATAAATTGGAGTTATCCTGTTAGGTTTATGAGAAAAAAATTCATTGGAAAGCCTTGTAAAAATTTCTTCATGATAATTTATTAACACACATACTTTTTTAAAATCATTAAGGTAGAAGTGAAGCCTATAAGAATTATGCGGTACAGCTTGCACTGATCGTCGTCTATTAGGCTGTGATCGTGGAAAGTGTAATTTGTTTAAACGGAATATTTCAGAATACACCTAAGTTTAAAAATATTCACGAAAACACACAAGTAAAAAACTGTAAATAAAGTAATGGATACATTAATCTATTACCATTAGAATACTTTTAAAACCTTTTCGAGAGAAATAGCATAATTTCAATAGTTTTGATCTTGAGGAGAACGGTTTGCTGATATAGCCCATGATAACTATTCTGCATTTATCTACCAGATATACTAAAGAGTTTGAATTTACAAGCCTTAGGCTTATTATGTCAGTTTTCATTTCATTTAGTTTCATTTTTAAAAAGACAACTCCCGCATTTGGAACATACATTCCTGTGTCACGGGGATCTTTACAAACATACATGAAACGGACACAAAGTATACCCAGACTTAGAACAACAATTTATGGATCACACAAAGTGTTGTCCCATGTAGGATTTAAGCCCACAACACTTGGCGCAGTAGGAAGCAGTGTGGCGACCACTGTAAACCACTAGGCTCACCGTGTAGTCAGTCAAACATACATATCTCTATCAGCAAGTTTTATCTGTTAAACAGTAGTATAAATAGCCTGGGAACTTGTAAAACTGGCCCATTTTTTTTTTAAATATCTTACCTGCAACTCGGGAAAGCTCTGCCTGACAATCAACGTCCACAGATTGTACAACACACAGAGAGTGATGAGCCAAAGCCAGTAGAAGTAGAAATTTTCATCAGGGTTTACTACTGTTCTTGGAGCGCGTACTTTTCTCCGTCTCGTTCTGTTGGATGATCTCTGCTCACCTGTCGCGCCTTCTGATCCTGTGTCTTCTACCTGATAGAGAAAATGGCATAATTATTATCATGGTAAACATAAGAAATAGGTTCTACAGATTTTGGAGATTCTGTTTAATGTTGGAGTAATTTTATTGTTACCTATATATATATATTACATCCTAGTGTGTGAAATAGATTCGATACAAGTTTAACAAAAGTGTGCGTATTTGGCAACGATGAACGGAGTGGAGTATGTTTGGATTCATATTCATCATCATCCATATATTTTCGATACTTACACATTTAATATACACATGTTGTTATACATATTTGGTGACTGATTCTGTTCTACTATTTTGGTTTGTATATATTATAAAGACAAATAAATAAATAAACATTATAAGACTGATACTATAAATTTAAATAAAAATACTAGATAAAATATTGAAAAGTTAAATAAATGAGGACTTTACTGCAATACTGCAAAAGATTTCCATTTCGTTCTTTTAAAATAGACACACACACACTATAAAGTCAAACAATTAAATGTGAGGATTTTTGAAATCAGATAAATAGAAAATCAACTTAAAACGATGTGTAATACAGGACTCTGATGTAAGACCATGACAAAATTCAACGTAGGAGTGATAACGACAGAGTGAAATGATGATGTTGAATACATCAGAGGATTTCGTATTTCCCTGCACCGCCAGTACTGTCAGCTTTTCTGTTTCATTTACCGGCTTAATTTAGTTATTGTTATGTTGTCACTCTATCAGCTTAACCATCAAACACCTCATTAATCTGGTTTGTTGTTTCAAGAGCCGGGTTATTGGTAAACTTAATTACTATCCAATATCTTCTGTTGTCGTTTTCGAAGCGGTAACTTTTGCGATTAAACGAACATGATTTTGAAATTGATGTTTTATATTTAGGACTATTAATTTTTGTTAATAATTTTAGAATTGTCTCCTGTAATTCACAAGTTAAGTGATTTAAGCATGTGTTGGTTGACTAATTTTGATTTGACAAGAAAGTCCTACATTCCTAGACATCACAGACACTATAGCAACAATCTGTATCGTGTTTCGCAATTTTTCAAGGTATTGCGTAACCGTGAAAATCTAGACTGCATCTAAGTTATTACTTTATCTTTCTTTCGAAGCCCTCTTTCAGCGCTTTCCGAAAGAGTAAATAAGATAACGTAGCTTTTTCCCACGATTCCACCTACCAACAAACATTAATCCGAGCCAAGGCTTCGAAATTCAATACTGTTTAATTCCAAGCAATGTTCTAGTTTCACAATGTATTCTCACTAGATAGTTTGCTTTGTTAATAAATTAATTTTGTTAAATCATTTTCTTAATCTTTATTAATTTAGAGAATTTTATTGTATAGTAATATGTTTTATTCTCCAAAACTCATAATAACTGATTGAACACATAATATCGTGGCAATTTTTCAGATAGTTTATTTAACAATAATATGTTTCATCGTGAACTTAATTAGGTAATTAAAAGGCAGGATGAGGACATCACGTTTAAATCATTATTTCATTTTGTTAATAAATTATTATTATTATTCCTGTTAAGTCAAGTTGCATTCTACAAACGTACATGTTTAAACCTTATAGGAATGACGTTACCATAACCTTAAGTCACGTGGTCAATACGGAATAATAAAAGAGAATAGAAGCGTTAGTGATAATAGAAAGAGATTCAACGCAAAACATTTTTATCTTGGCTAAGAATCCTGTTATGTAACAACGCCTTACCCATCAGTTACCCGTCTACTCATTTCCTCTCCCAGACCAACAAAAAATGTGACTATAATTACATTTACAGATGTATCATACAGAGTCATATAAATACCATCTAAATTAATTTTTATAAATTCGAAGATAATTCTGCCTGTTACATTTTCAATGCCAAACCACTTCACCGATTTCGATAGAATTCGGCATGAAAACTTTGATTCTTAAGGACATATTCTGCTCTTTTTCCATGTGTTCGTGTAGAACTAGTCCTATATACTTAAGTATATCATACTAAAATAACCCACTACCAATAAACATTTTTGAAAATAAATTTTGTTCATTAATGTAAAAATATATTTTTGCTACTCCACTTTGTCAACAATTTCTCTTGACAAAACGATATTTTTTTACATAATCGCTTTCTTTGTATTACTTAAAGACCACGTAGTGTTACTGACACATATAACAATGTCGGAAGAGTATACATGAGGACAGTATTTTAATCTGGTTTGAATCCAGCCTACTTTAGGTTTGCAACACTTTTAAGTGAGCAAAATGAACAGCTTATTAGTTTAAGCGAATGCTGCTAGACTGGTTGCAAATAAAAAAGAAGACTATGAAAGTAAAATCCATGGGCTCGAGCGGAGTGGATATCCACAGAAAACCAACGTGAAACAGCGCCCACGCTGTGTTTCAGTGAGTGAGGATACCGAAGATTCATAACTCCAACAGTTTCCTCCGTCACGCTCTCCGGCCAAAATCGGCAATGTACTTGTGACGCCTCTAGTGTTGCGGGTGTCCATGGGTGGCGGTAATCGCTTACTATCAGGCGATACGTCTGCTCGTTTGTCTATACGTCCCTATACCTATCTATGTCGTGTCCCTATACCATAAAAAACCGAGGAAATTCGATTTTATTTATATTTCAACAGTTAAAAAAGGCGTAACAAAGTTTCTAATGTTCAATGACAAATCTGTACTATAAGCAAATCGGTTGTGTAGAATAAAAACCTTAAAAATATGTATCGTACAGTATATAGTATAAACAAATGAACGTGTTCATCACAGAATTATTAATCCAGCGTGGAAATCGAGCCCACAATCTCTGTTTTAGCAGTCAAATCTTAGTGATTTGACTGCTAAAACCACTACACCAACTCGGCCATAGAATAGTCAAAGGAACTCAGAGCAGATTTTAATTCTTTTTAATATTTACACTTATGTATTTACTTACAGTGTCCTGTGTCTCTGGTGTCTGTCTAGTGGAGAATCTCTTTAGGAAGGAGTCTTCTCTTTTCAGCGGAGGTTTTTTCTGTATGGCTGAGCTCAATTGCACCGTCGTCCGCAACTTCATCCATCTTTGATTCGACTTTGTTCTGCAGTCATACATTTAAATCAATATTCATCCCTAAAGTCCAAAATACAACAGGGAGTTTAGAAGCAATAGTAGCCATGCTTTCAGAAAGTTCGAATAAATTAGACAGACAATAAAGTTATAATAAATAATTTTATTTAATTTTCTAAGCAAAGTTTTATTCTGAAAGATGTTCATTTATACTTAAGAACTTTAAAGTTTTGAGTAACTCTGAAAAAAATATGTATATTTACATTGTCGTGTACGATACGGCACTAGTACTGTATGTAAACAGAAAAATTTTAAAAGACGTGCAAACAAATAATTCTATTTCGACATGCGGCATGGCAACTCACACTATAGAAACAAAAATTTATAGTAATGATAGTCTGTAGAGTGAGATATCAGTGAATCGAATCTATTACTCGGCTAAAACTAGTCTAGTTACATCTAATTTTAGGAATTTAAAACTATCTCATCTATTGAAACATTAAGAATGCAATTAAATAAGGAAATAACATTGAACACGTTTTATCCTCCCAAGTGACAGTAGGAAAGTAGAATTTTTTGGTAAACTATAAAAGACACAATATCCACAAGAAAAACACACAAAATCCAGTGAGTAAAGTACCATTCCCGAAGTTCCTAGACACTGACGAAGGTAGCACATTAGTGGGAAATCATAAATAAACAATGAAATAAACAATCGACAACGATGCGGCTTTACCGGTGATCCGGTAGTTTTCGAACCTCTGTATTTTCCTGAGTGCCTGGTAGTATGCCATGACAGCTTGGACGTGTCTCCATTTATGGCCGCATTTGTCTGTGTCTGAGCCCGGCCTCTCTGAGTCCTGCATGGACTTCCGAGAGCTTGACGAACTCGATGCAATGATCGGTCGCCTATAAAGGGATGTTTCGTGTTATACGGAGCCAGTGGTGTATGTGTGAGATGTAAGTGGAGCCCCTTGGTGAGCGTGTTGTCACTTTGGTCGGTAAGTCTCGAACTGCCTTCTCTGTTGATGTATTCCAACATGGAAACATTAAGTACGTGCTTTGTTCTACAACTTAACACTATCTGTTTCCGTCGCTAAATTATTCAGTTATTAAAAACTATGAAGCGTTGTTGAGCAATTAATAAAAGAAATAAGTTGGGTCGTTACCACCAAAGGGGACAACACGGCACTCACAGTACACGAGGCATGTCAAAGACTCCACAAAGTATAACATGCATAAATAAGTCAGCGGGCTAATCTCTGTCACGGACAGTACAATGTAATTAAATTAGGTGTTTGTATAATATTTGAGCATTACGTGACGTCTATACGTCGAGCTGTGCAGGGTTGTGAACTATATTGAACATTTACACACTATTGCTTTATGCACATGTCATCGTGAGGCGCAGGGCACCGATTACGTATAAATCGTTCGTATAGTCGACGATTTAGCGTGGCTTTCTAATGACATTTGAAATGGCTTTCAATCGTTTTAACATTTCTTTTTAATTCTATAAACAAAATCAAGATATTAACAATTATCGATATGTTTGTAAACGAGGCCATTTTAAATGTCACTTGGCTACCACTCAGCTTACTACCGTAACGTAATCAGTATGAGTATCGGATCGTGCTGTTTGCTAGGGTCGCGGCTAAGCGTATCCAAAGCAATATGTGCCTTATTATAGGCCACTTACATATCATCAGGCCTCGCATTCGGTGTAAATGGAGATAACTTGCTCAACAGCCTAAACAGGTTAGGAAAATTGTTTAAAATCAACTTCTTTTAGATTATTTTACACACGTTAAATAACAAATGAGCGTTTTGGTATAGTTAAGATCTATCCATAGAATTGTAATGGTAGTTATCAAAAATCAAGTCAGACACAAGTAATTAATTTCTATGAAATATAAAGTTTTTTTACTCTTAATCTTATTCAAATTACTGCATGTGGTTAAAGATGGAAAAATGAATCACCTGTCCGATAATTATTAGTTGTAATATTAAAATGAAAGACTATAGTTTGTCTTAATAAAGTTTGCGTTAGTTAGACAAACACGACATGATGAATAGGTTTCCAAAACTAGTTTTCGGTTCGTTCAGATCTGAAAAACACTACTCCAAGATGTAATTGCAAAAGCCAATCAAATTCATGACGATACTCATTATTATGAGAACCGCAGCATCGCCGTCAGTATCCAGGGGTAAACAGTCGGAGAAAATTGCGTACAACTTGTGTCTGAAATCGAAGCTTTCCTCACAAAAGTGTCCGTTCATTACTGAGAAGATCCTATTTACTGTAACTAAAGAGAGATACTTCTGCCTCATTTTATTTCCAAAACTATATATGATGTAATTTTCAAGGTCTAAAATCACTGTAAAATATTGAGATAGACAAAATGAAGCTTAGTAACCTAGTAACCAGGCAGATAATGACCAAAAGAACATTAGAAAACTTCATTAACTGGGCAACGCTCAGCTGACACGTGAGTTTACATCCGAATAGATGCAGAAAAAGTACCATCACTCTGGTGTTGACCAGGGTATTCGTTCATCGTTTTCAAGTGATTCTCTCGAAAGGGTTAAGTTCAAATTATAGAAGGTATGAAAGAGCCTCATATCACAGAATCTATAATAATACAATTTATTTCTCATTTTAGTTTGCGAATATATATTACAATACGTACAGTACGATACGATATAAAGATGTAGTTTTGGATGTTACAACTATTGGCTTGAATTGAGATATACTCCTTTTGGGTTAAGCAAATATTAGTGGAAGCATTTACAGAATTCAACTGGCATATTCTATCATAAGTTGCGAAGTCAAGTCTTAGGTATATAAATTATAAATATATCCTAATCTTAGATTGATACTGGCATGTTGATTTTTAATTAGATCAATACAGTATTATTCGATATGAAATGAGATCGTAACAAACGAAAGTATATTTGCGAAACTCACGACCTAGTTCTATTAAATATATTTCCATTTGCAAGGTTGTCGTGAATTCTCTAAATTTACTATGTAACAATAAAATAATAGCATCACAATGTTCATCTTTGCGAGGTTGACACAACCCTGCCTGATGGAAGGGATGAGCAGAATCCAAGAGCAGAGGTTACCATACTCATTGCAATTGCAAACAATGAAGCATTATGATCCACTCTTAGTTGACCTGTTGAGATGCTTCTGTATCATTCTAATTTTATCATCATAGAATTGGGGGCAAACGGGCAAACGTGTCACCTGGTAATGGTAAGTGATTACCACCGCTCATGGACACCCGCAACACCAGAAGCGTCCCAAGTTCGTTGCCGGCATTTGAGCGAGGGGTGGAGAGTCGGATGACTGGTTGGGGTATGGGCCTTCTATATCCTCACTCACTCTAACTCTCACTCACACAGCGCAAGCGGTGTTTTACACTGGTTTTCTGTGATATCACTAAGGTCGAGCGGGTTTCATTAGTGCTAAAGCGTGGCTCAACCTCGGTAGATAAATATTGGGAATGGTATGCTATGTTTTATGATATTAATTTATTCAAAATCATTATTATAACAGTAGGAAAAGCCAATTGAACAAAAACGTGGACACCTAAACTTATAACTTCTAAACCTCCTTGCTAAGGAAAGGCCTTTGCCTAAGCGAGGACTGTCAAAGGCTGTTCTAAATTTTAGAAGTACAACAGAAAAGGAAAAAAACAGTATATAGTCTTATGTATTGTGGAACAAAATTCAAAGTAAATAGAATTCCTTTAAATAACCTTTGATAAAACCATCCTCAGACACCACACATAAAATAAATGACCCTACAAATTAATGCAGCGTAATCGTATTCGTTCAATTAATTTCAATTCAATTGACCAAATAATTGGATTAACCAAAACAATTAACTACTTTCGTGGGTCTAAAACTTTAGTTACTGAGTATTGAGTTAGTAATTCGGAGCTATTAGAGGGTAGTTGGTGAAAATTTACAGTAAATATAGATAAACTGTTTTTGAAGCGGGTGTACGCCAGAAAGATTGAATTATTTATGAAAAGGGGCGAGTAATGTGTTAGTATCACGAGACTCAGATATACTCAATATTTGAGTCTAGTGGTATAGACAATGCAGCGTACGTACTAAACAGAGGTGATTCTAGATTGTGAATTGGTTATATAGCATAGTTAATGGTCGGTAATAATTGTTTATGATCAATGTTTACTAAACACAACTACTGTAATGTATACTGAATATGATATGTCTATTTTAAGTCCTATTCAGTTTCTACAAATTTCAGAAACAAACGGTGGTTGAAACGTTTTTTTTAATAGTTTAAGCCCCCTTTTACTCTGACATCATGAAAATGTATAGAACGTTCTTCAAAAGAAATACTGTCTCATCAACTCTTGAGTGCAAATGTCCTTGGGTAAAAACATATTAGTGATTTTTGAATAACTTTTTTAAAAATGTATTGAATGGGAAACAAGCAAACGCTTCGCCTGATGGTAAGCGATTACCGCCGCCCATAGACACCCGCAACACTGGATGCGTCACAAGTACATTGCGGGCGTTTTAAGAAGGAGTACTCTCTTTTCTTGAAGGTTAAAAGGTCGTATTGGTCCGGGAATACCGCAGGCGACAGTTCATTTAATAGTTTTGTTGTGCGAACAGTTGTGCACTGTACACTATCTGAGTAATGGAGATGGGATTCCTATCGCGTATGAGCGATGGCGGAAAGAGGCGGCAGGGATCAGTCTCAACAATCCCTAGGAGCATTTTACAATGGGGACATTGTAAATGCGACAGGAGATGCACAGCGGAGCTACATCTCTACGCAACACCAGAGAATCCAGCCAAATTGAAACCTCTTGGCACTCGATGATTTAAGCCGCTCTTCGTTGAATGCGATCCAGAGGAACGAGCTGGTACTGGGATGCTCCCGTTTAAAGATATGAATAGCATTCCATATGAGGCCGAATATGCGCCTTATAAAGCAGAAAGCGGTGGGAGTGAAATATTTGAGTACGCCAAGCTTCTCCAAGGCCAATGATCACGAAACTGAACTTTATTCGATATGTCCACACCAAGTATTTCAAAGGTGGTTGAGGCAGATAAGAGAGTGTCTCTAGTTTATGAACTTTTGCAAACCTCTGGTAAGTATGTTCACATCATAAATTTTTATATGTTATCTATAATAGTTTATTAACATGTTGTGTTATCTATATTAGATTAATAACTTGATATATTCCCCGGTTGCGTACTGCTTAGAATTATGCTTCGAAATCGATATTCACGACTGGCCTAATTTTGCCTTATCCATTGCTTTATTATCATGCATATAAATTGATATACGTATTTTTAAAATTGAATTATCAGAGTATTTCATTTATTTCGAAAGGAGTTTGAGCAAAAATTGATAATATGTTTAAAGAATTATATCTTTACTAACAGTCTGGATTATTTCATTTCATCCAATTGTAAACTGCCTCCTTCTTTTAAACGCACAATGTTAAAAAAAAACGTTTTATTAACGTTGTATTGATGAAACAAATGTTTTTGAATATAATGGAAGTACCGTGGGAGAGCCACGCTTCGGCATGAATGAGCCGGCTTGACCGAAGTGATACCATGGCTTCACAGTAAACCGGTGTGAAACAGCGCTTGCACTCGCTTTTCGCTTTTACCACGTCGCGTTATGTCATTATTGTCGTTCACTTAAAACACCCTATTAGTTGAAATTTCCTTTATTTTATTTAAGTACGGGTATAACTTTCAGGATTGTATTAGTTCAGTAAAATTGTATTCTATACTTTCTAAGTGGATTATATCCTTATATTTTTTTTCGTTTCCACTAATTTTCTTTATTAGATGCCTATTTTGCTTACAAAAGGCATAAAGTTCATAAATATACATTATATGCGACAAGAATTAAGGAGATGCTGGGTATTAACATATTTTCCGACGAATGAGTTTACATTACTCTTTGGGAAGCTACAACTTTATTTTAATGTCGCTAGACGCTTAAAATCTGTTTGTGGAGCACGCATCAATGAGTTTAATAACGTCTTTGACCTAAAACGAAACTTTTAAATGTATTCTATTGATCCATTTCGCGAATGCCATTTCGATAAATAAAAGTTGTAAGTATAATTCTAGTATACGTAAAATTCTAGATAGTAATAACAATTTCACAAAGCTCAAACATGGCTGTCTTATTTTGAATTGTGTGTGATACCACGGCTTCACAGAAAACTGGTGTGAAACAGCGCTTGCGCTGTGTTTCACCGAGTGGGTGTGCTCTTCATCCTCCTCCCCATCCCCCAAGGCTGACAACGCGGCAGTAATTGCTTACCATCAGACGATACGTCTGCTCGTTTGCCCCTTATTCTATATAAAAAAATTGGGTTGAGCCTTTTTTATCGTCAACAGACTGCACATTTTTATATATTTTTTATACAACTTAAATATGTTAAACTTATATTGCAGCCATAGACAAAGGAATGATTGTGGTTATTAACCAGTCATTTGTTTGAGGTGAGGATCGAACCCGACTTTCCCGACTTTCAGCGCACTAGTCACTTAGAACTACACCAACAGGCCTTGAATTATTTGATTCTTTCACACAAAAAGATCTTTTTTCATTAATCTGTCTGATTTTACATATATGTATTAATACCTGAAGCAAAAACTTTGTACCCTTTTCTACGAAAATTATTAGAGCGGAGGAGTATGAAATTTGGTACATTTAACGTTTATCTGGATTTTGAGGATTGCAGAGAGCTGAAGAAATAATTAAATGGCTTGTGGCCGAAATTCGAACATTAGACTACCACCAATTGGTATTAAACACAAATAATTAATGAAAGACTTAAGTATTTGTCCTTTACTGAGTAAAAGTTCTGGCCATTGAAGGCCGTCTAGACTGACCAAACTATAGTCCTGTTTAAAATTTGTTTATTAACAAAATCTATTAGAGATAGGAGCAGGTCAATGTAAAGAAAATTACAAATTCTATAGCAATCCCGTCCCCACACATAAATAATAAATATTATTAAAGATTATTTTTATGTTAAAGTAGTCTTAAATACAATGACATCAATATGTACTCGTATAACGGTCTATCTGTAGGTGAAACGTTTCCGTTTATAACCTGAATTTGCCAAAAAATCTTATAAAGATTTTAAAAACATTAACGGTTTTAAGAAATGTATCATTAGAATAAAAAATATGTGTTAGATATTCATGTTAAACTATTTTTTTATTTTTAAATATTTCGTACTTTAAGTTTTTCATCTTCAAGAATCAAATTTACAAAAAAGACTTCTGTAGAAATGGGAAACTGAGTTCTTACTCTTTTTTATTGTAAATCAGTCGAATTTCAGCTCATAGATAGCTTGATGTGTACTTTTAACTTAGTGCCTATAGTACAATGTGTCTATTTAAAAGCGTTATGTGAATATTTGGCTAATAGATCTCTGTATATACATATGCGCGGTGTTTTATGATATTATGAGCGAACGAGCAGATAGTAGCAGCAGTGAATTTAGAGCTATGATAGGACTAAACTTATGAATACAACGTATATTTGTCTAGTTAAAATAAATGATGTAAATTGCTTGCGTTGTTGTTGTGCTTGCGCTTAAATTTGCGGTAAAATTTCTACGCAGTGTCGTATTATAGCGTGCCATAAAAACATTGGTATTAATTTAATCATTACTTTTATTTTATACTTTATTTGATACCAATTGGTTTTTATAACATTTGAATTGTATTAAACATTTTCAATCTTTTTTTATAATTTGTTCTAAGCTTGCAATGTTGCCTTGGGTATTTATCCTGTTAGAATATTATGATAGTTTCTAAATACAAGAATAATTATTGAATACATAGATAAACGATACTCAGTCCCAAGCTAAACAGAGCTTATGTTACGGGTACTAGACAACTGATATGAATACATATATACATTTTATTTGTAAATACATATTATACATAAAACACCGAAATTCTGAAACAAATAGTTGCAGATAGATCATACAAACATTTGGTGATTTGGTCATCAGTAGATGTTAATAGTTTTCTGTTGAATATAGATCTCTTCTTTTTAAAGCACTGGTGTTCGGCGCAGTTTGCTCGTATAGTTGCTTCTTACGACACCCATGGCATGATTAGGGTGAAGGCAATACGTATTCATTACCAACTGTATTACCTCAATTAAATTTTTCGTGACTAGGGACTATGATTTTTGGATTGTGATGAATTAGGCAATATACAGAGTGATACTGAAGGCCACGGTTAAAACTTAACGTTAAAGGTTTAGCCAAGTAGCACTTGAAATAAAACTTTAAACATTTCTAAAGAAGTTATGACATAGTATTATCAAACTAAGTTGGTTTTTCTTTTAATATTACACATTTTTATAAACTGTTATAGGTACAATTTATTCAAAATAATTACCTTCTGCAATAGTTGCCAACTGCATGGAAAAATATTTTACTAAAGTTTTATCATTGGATCTAGCTTTGGCATGAATTGGCCGTCTCGACCGGAGTGCATCCAGGCCTCACAGAATACCGGTGTGAAACTGCGCCTGCGCTGTGTTTCACCGAGTGAGTGAGGATACCGGAGGCCCATACCCAAAACCCTCCTCCCATCCCCCAAAGGCCGCCCACGCGCTGGTGACGCCTCTGGTGTTGTGGGTGTCTCTGGGCGGCGGTAATCGCTTACCATCAGACGATACGTCTGCTCGTTTGCTCCCTATTCTATAAAAAACATCAAATTCAAAATAATCACCTTCTGCAATAGTTGTCTACTGCATGGAAAAATGTTAAAATAAAGTTTTATCATTGGATCTAACTTACATCAATTAATCTTGTTAAGAAAATAGCCAAGTTCTTAATTGAATAAGTTAAATTAGATAACTGTTATTTTATATAACCTTCGAGAATAACATTTAATTCAAGTTTGTTTGAAGTTACGAATTTCTATCAAACTGTTCAAATTTAATGACATACGGAGCCGAAGCGTGGACACTTACGGTACGGTTGATCCACAAGTTTAAAGTCGCTCAACGTGTTATGAATAAATAAATAAATGAATAAATATTTCGGACATCTAACACACAACGCCATCTAGTCCCAAACTAAGCAGAGCTTGTATTATGGGTACTAGATAACTGATATGAATACATAAATACTTTTTTTTTTTTTGTAAATACGTACATATTATACACAGAAAACAACCAAACTCCGAAACAAATATCTGCAGATCATACAAACATTTGGTCCGACCCAGGATTCGAACCCGAGACCTCATGGACACTGCGCCACCGAGGCAGTCATATATATATATATGGAGAGGGAAAGCTCAGCGTTTCTCTAAGGGATCATAACATCAGAAACGAGGTGATCCGCCAAAGAACTAGGATTATCGACATAACCCACAGGATTAGCAAGCTGAAGTGGCAATGGGCTGCCCATATTTGCCGTAGAACCGATAACCGTTGGGGCAAAAACGGGTTCTTGAGTGGAGACCGCGTCTCGGCAAACGTACTGTAGGACATCCACAGGCCAGGTGGAGTGATGATTTGCGCAAGAAGGCTGGCTTGAGCCGGATGCGAGAAGCCGAGAATCGAACTAAGTGACGTATAACTGAAAAGGCCTATGTCGAACAGAGGACTACGATAGACCGATGATAATCAAACTGTTTCTTATTTTGGACCAGTATTCGGATGCATTTTGTTTCTGATAAATGTTTAGTTCAATTATTGTATTTCAAATGAAAAAATAAATACAAATAAACGTATGTTTATAAAGGCTAAATCTTATAAGTTGTTTGCAGCATATTTCTGTGGCTATGTGTTTTAGCGAATATACGTGTCCTTCTATCGCGTAGTTTAAATGTTGATTGAACGATCATAATTATTCTCTATGTATATTCATGGATTGCTTAACTTGGATTGCTTTACAATATAATGACCTTTCATATAATGTATGAATAATTCCAACACATTAAATGTATTCTGTAATGTGTTGTAGTAATTATTTAAAAATTAGTATAAGGTGTAAAACAAAGATTTTACCATTCTGACCGGCGTGCCATTTTATTTCTTTGTTTAAAAGTCATTTCAAATAAACTATTCTATATTCAAGTTTTTATAAAAAGAATCGCGAGGTTGTTTATTGCTACTAAATTAAAATTTACGAAAGTCTATGGTCACAATGCAGTATTTGTCCAGAAACTGACTATTCCATATTCAATATTCACTAGATATCCAATAGATATGTAAAGTTTATATTTACTTTATATATTTGTAAAGTGTTCTGATAAGTGAGTTACTTAAAAAAGAGTAAGATTGCAATTCAATACTTGATTCCATCATAATAGGTTTACTTATGTAGCAGGGTTTTTTTTAAGTAAGTTAAATTCGAACCTTTTTTTTTTCATGGCAGTCATTTTATAAATTCCCAATTAATCTATGAAATATTCTAAAGCAAGGAGTATAACAAACCTCTGTCCAGGGCTTTTGCTTTCACTGCTGGCGTTGTTACTTGAGTCATCATCTTCTTCCCTGGATGTAGCCGCAGACAGCACCCGGGATGAACCAGCGTTGATCTCACTACCATCGTTGTCCTCGCCTTCTGATGTTCGGTTTGTGCCTTCTTCTGCCTATCGCAAAAAAAATAATATTTTTTTTAGTTAACAGGATTTTCGCTCAGTGTGTTTTAAATAAAACTATATTTATTCGAAATTTAAAAGTTTGACATGTGTTTCTTTACGTGACGTGTTGTGTTTTGTTATTGTGTAACATGTTTGACAATTAAGTAGGAATCAAAAACTGTGAACATTGGATTTTAAAATCAAAATACTATCATTAATTGCAGATTGCTTCATAATCCTTTTTGAGATAAATATTTCTAACAAACCTTCAATTTCTTTAAAACCAAACATGTCAAAAAACTTAAAACATGTCTCTTTAAGGATTTTTTATCTATGTTATGTTCCGGTAACACACCTCAATATAAGCTTTGTCTATGGAAGTTTCCCAAAGGATTCGGTAACATAAAGAGTAAAATCTCTATAAATATCTTTACGTTAAAGTCAAAGTTATTATTTTCTACCTATAGTATTGTTTCTGTTTTATGTTTATTTATTTATTTTTTATTTCAATGACGATACAGTCCAGTACCAAGATTATTTAGTTTTTGGAATAAGAGTTAAATTCTAAGCTGATGTTTTAGTAAAAGTTTGATAGCTTCTTAAGATTACAAGGTCCACCATTGGCTTGTTTTTAAGAAGTAAAGTAATTGGGCTTTTTGAAGATTTCCTTAAAAATATTTCTTAGAGTACGTATCATGCTTAATAGTTTCTTCCACTTATGACTGATTGGTAACTAAATAGTATTCAGGGAAAGAGATTTTTTATATCTATAGAAACTAAAGAAAGTGAAATTTTTCGTATTTATCCAATTATTCATAAATTTACACAAGTTAAGTTGAGGGTGTTTATCTAGGATAGTCTTCAAGAAATTAAAGAGATTTATATTCGACGGAATTTCGACAATTAATCGAATAACTATTGTACTAAGCGCATTATACTTCACTTTATTTCTGTTTCTTTTGTATTTGCTTCTGTTTCTTTTGTATTTGGTGTATATTATAGAAATTCATTTATCTTTATGTTCGAAGGTCAAGTAAAGACTTTGTACCCCTTTTTACGAAAATTATGCGAATGGAGGTTTATTAAAATGTAATATAGTCAAAGTTTATACAGAGGAAAAGTGCAGAAAGCTAAAAAAACATACATTTTGGTCAAATTTCATCATCAACAATCCATAATGTCCCACTGCTGAGTTCGGGTCTCCTCTCAGGAGAGGGTTTAAGGCCATACGTCCTGACGCTGGCCAATACTACTACAATATTACTATATTACACCACAGAGGTCGAATTTAGACCTCTGTATAGTAGTATATTTAATATGCTTACGTCACTATACCATTAAATTTTATTAATAACTTGATAAATGAGAATTCGTGTCAGAGACCTTTAAATTAAAAAAGAAATGTACAGAAAAAGAGTGACAATCTAAAAGACCCTTTATTCTAATTTGGACTTTGGAATAAATCTAAATACTGATAATGTTGCACTGAGTTTCATTAAAATTCTTGTCGAGGCCAATGATTTTGGGTCGTAAAAGTCGCTTTGAAATGTTTTTGTATCTTTGTGTAGGACTAAAAAACTGTAAACTTGATCAAATATAATTATTATTTACAAACAATTGTATATTCTGTAGAAGACAGTTTTTGACTGATTTGATTAATCAATCAAATGAGTTCTTCCTGTCAATTAACTATAAGTTTCATTGAACAATATTTTGAAAAGCAATAAATTACATTATAGAATTGTTACAAAAGAACCTTACATTATATTTTCAACAATGTTTTGGGTAATTTTCCTTCAGAACCTTTCGGGAAATCTTATTATCTCTGGCTTTTCTTTATTATCTTAATGGATATTTTAGCTACAGTGTACAATGAAAACTCTACTGTCTTTTGCCATAACATTATTCGTTGAATATTGACACATTATGAGACATTTTTCAATTTTATTCTAATTTTTTAATGTATTAGTGTCGTGAACTACAATTACATTCAAATTATGTCACCATAATAAAAAAATATATATTATTCTACAGTTTTGTCAGCCAGCCAGCATTGTGATTGTGATAACTATTGCACATTGAGACACGTATCATAAAAACTAAATATTCCACCCAGACATTACCAGCCTTGAGACACAGATTTAATAATAATAACTCTCCTGCCAGGTGCTGCAATGGACCAGCCGCCGGATCAATCTTTGGCTTTACAAGATCTTTGGCTAAAAGGTAGCAGGCGATTTTCATGAGGCGTGTCTGTCATGGTTTGCGAAAGGATTCAAAAGATTTTCTCATTCTAATATCTGTTAAATAGCCGCTTACCTATAAGTACCAAAATATCACGAGTTATATAATTGGCAAGACTCTGACAGACACTTTTGCCCCTACCTTTCGCAAGAGACTGGCTTTATATGGTTTCTAGACAACATGAAAGTTTGTTATTCACACATGTAGGTACACATTTACTCTTCATGAACACAAATTACTCGCCAAATGAAATATATAAGACCTAAATAGTAATAAAGTGATGGGCAAATAGTTCGGGACAAATATCTTATTACTTTACGTAAAAGAGTTCCGTTCATATGTAAGATAATATAAGAAACAAGACCTAATTGCCTTGTTATCTTCTAAGAGCGAGGTTTTAATGGCAAGAGGAAATTTTATTAACAGATAATTATTTAATTGTCACTGATTTACATGTGTTTAGTTTCTTTTTTTGGTTTTTGGCAGTGGAATGGGGGTATATTCAGAATACATTAGAAGAAAAAAACGTGTGCGTCTCAGGTCGCCCGACAGAAGTGATAATTTAAACTAATTTAAGTTGGAGCGCTGTGGGTTAGAGTGAGAGGAGAGGAGCCTGCCTACCATATGTGTGAGAGGAAAGGAAGAAAGGAAAGGAGGAAGGAAAGGAGGAAAGGAACAGACTGGCGCCGTAACGCGTTACGTAACGAAGCGGTTTACCCTCCAATAAGAAGTTATCACTTCAAAAACCAAGCCTGGGTATTTTAGCGTTTATTTACATAAATTATTTAACTCAGTCAGGATTTTTTTTGTATTTGTAAGGATTAAGTAAAGCCAAGGAATAAACATCATTTATTTTAATTTTCTTTAAGACTTATGCATGTATAATAAACATTCAGCGGTAGTTAAGTCTAAAATGCAACACTCAGTTCGTCGTAACGCGTATTTAAATATGACACTAGAATAGGGCCTTTACTACACTAGCAGGTTCGAAAACTGCAGCTGGAGACTCATCTGCTAGCTTCTGTATACTGAGGACAGCGAATCATGGATGAAATCATTTAAGACTATTACATCATGATGGTGTCGCTAAGCTTATCTGTGACCACAAACAGTATAGTCCGTTCGAAACGTCGAGAAATAGAAAGTATCGTATCTTTTTAAGGAATAAACTAATTCATGAGTATTTTCCAAAATTCGAATGTATTACATGTAAATGGAGAAGACAAAGTGTAGGTCGGCCGAGCAAGGTGGTATGACAACCTAGGGAAGGTCGTGGGAAGCCGTGAGCACAGGACCGATTGTTGTGGTGCACAGACCTTTATCCAGGAGTGAACATTTTTTAACTGAGACGATGATGACGCTGATATATCATTTTGTCCTTGTATACTGTATATACATGTTTATATATAGATATACCTCCGTGTATTATAACTATATATTACGTATTTTATACAAACAAAGAGTTTTTACTTCTATCGCCAGTCCCCAAAGACTGCCCCGCATTTTATTTTTGTAGTAGCGGGGAGGATATTGCGGCTATCGTTTGCCGTCAGTGAGATAGTATACGTTAAGGGTCGGTTAATGTACTGAACAATACATGGGTCCCACAAACGTACCTGTTCAAAAAGAATATTTCGTGTAATTTATATTATTATTTAAAATGTTATGCTTTTTCTGTTTATAGTAGTTTGAAGGGATACAGATATTGACCAAGATTTATATATATTTTTAAACTATGCTGTTGTATTTAATATATTAAACAAGATGATCTGGAGTAGATCTGGAAACATGAATTACGAAACAAAAGTTTACAAAGACTTGTATTTAAAAAACACTTTTTTAACTTGAAACGCACAGATAACACAAAACAGAAACAATTTAAAATGCGCCTTATTTTTTTCTTAAATTCTCTGAATTCTCACAGAGGCTCGATTCAAAACATTCTAAATTCAAAGTTTAAATTAATTAAAGTTAGTTGAAGTCAACGGCTACGACGTTCTAAATATAAACTTACCTGGATCCGTATCAGTGGTATCGTCTCCTCTTTGTACATAATATTTGTGTTTAGATTTATAAATACACTTATTTTTATTTAATAAGTTTTTTGTACTTTTACAGGAATTTACATAAAATTTATAGATATACCTAAGTATGCCGCTAAGTTTGTCTAATGAAATGTATATATGTCTTGTGTAAATGTATTGCATGGGCTATGTTCAAGCTGGGAGTACTTAAGGTCTATTTGTTTACTTAAATGTTAGGAATGTTAGTAATGTTAGGTGAATGAAATGTGTGTAAGATGGTGGTTTTTTAGCTTCTGTCAGAACAAGGAGTTCTATTCTATAACTTCTACACTACTGTTTAGACTCCTCATGAGTTACTGATACTGTAGTTTATTTAAAGTATGCTAGCTGAGCTTGTGGAATAACAATGTTTTATACTTATTTCCTTATAGATAATTACATTAATTAGTACATAATCAATAAAAGAGATAACATGAAAAAGGTAAAATTCAGGAAAGTGAAAAGCATGCACAATGATTGTAATCTATTTGAAAGCCAGCTTCTTAACGTGCGATTGTGAAATTAGAATGAAGAATGAAGAAAAACGAAGTATAAAAAAGAATTCCAATAGTAAAATTTAAATAGTACATGCAAAATTTACACAATAAAAAAAATGTGGTTATTTAATGACAAAGAGAAATATTTTTTTGCATTGGCGATTCTTCTTGTAGCTTTTAATTGTTTTTTTTTTAAATTCATTATGGTAAAATATACCGTTTTTATTCGTATAACCCATGTGATTAACCTAATAATCTAATTACAAACTTATATAACTTCACTGAGAAAACAAAATGCACGGCTTCCGGAATACATCTGTCAATCCTCACTCCACAAACCCAGGTCAATATGTCGTGACGTTAAGCTTTTGCAATGTTTTGCTAATATCCAAACTTCTGAAGGGAGTTGAATCAAAAAATTAATCCGATATCAACGTTTGAAGTGTGACGCTGACAGACAGTGTTGCCAACAGTATTCGTTGGAAAATTATTTTTGATCAACGTATCCGGACGTATCCGGAATTAATGTTTCGAAATTCTACTTGGAAGTCTAAAACAATTTATTGTTACTCAATTTCTAAGCGTTTGAATTTCGAATGTGGCTAAAACATTGATACTTCATGAATGATTAAATGTTTAATATGGTAGACATTTTAAGTTTAATTTAAATAGATAAATAAATAAGTAAATAAGTATTTCGGACATCTAACACACAACGCCATCTAGTCCCAAACTAAGTGGAGCTTGTATTATGGGGACTAGACAACTGATATGAATACATAAATACTTTTTTTTTTGTAAATACATACTTATTATAGATAGAAAACATCCAAACTTCGAAACAAATATTTGCAGATCTTACAAACACTTGGTCCGATCCAGGATTCGAACCCGAGACCTCATGGACAGCAGTCACGTAAGCTACCACTGCGCCGCCGAGGCAGTTATACTAAAGTTAGATTATTTAGTGTAAGTTGTTAATTGTTTTACAGTATACAGGTAAAACCAATAGACGTGGGAGAGCCACGCTTCGGCATGCATGGGCCGGCTCGACCGGAGTGATACCACGGCCTCACAGAAAACCGGTGTGAAACAGCGCTTACGCTGTGTTTCATCGAGTGAGTGAGGATACCGGAGTCCCATACCCCAATCCAACGCCCCCTATCCCCCTCACCAACCCCTTCCCCCCAGGCCGCCATAGTGTGGGTCACCATGCTGCATTGTTCTTTTTCGCATTGAGGATAGTGACCACCACTCTTGAATTCTGCTCATGCTTTCCATCAGGCAGGGCTGAGTCATTTTGGCAGCTGAAATATAAAAAAAAAAAAAAAAAGACGGGAACACGCTTCGCAATGGACAGATTCACCCGTTAACTCGTCTGTACACAGTAGTTGTATTTAAAAAAAACAGTAGCTTCAGCAATATTGTTTGTAAAGTCCCTCGCGGCACATGATCTATATCCTTAATTCGCGAGTCGATTTTTCAAGAAAGAAAGAAAATAAAAAGTATTAAACATTGCAATTACTGTTAATAATAAAGTAGGAATACATTAAATAAATACTTATTCATAACGAATTTACTCCAACAGGGCAGTTTAATGGTCATAAAAATACAAACAGGCCGATTATACGGCGTTGTAATTAAGTGTGTAATCAAGTATTCAAGGGTAGTTACAACGTGTAACAGTAATTAATGACTATGGAAGAAATGTGTGATAATTTTCTGTCTGTCAGGTGTATGTATTATACTGTCTTAATAGTAGTTTAGATAGTGCCTAGACAGATACGTTATTGTTGCGTCACTCTTTTTTTCGTCATATATATTACCGTCTCAAAATGACTACTTTGCCTAATGAAAAACATAAGTAGAATTCACTAGAACTGGTTATTATCCACACTGCGAATACGGACAATGCAGCAGATACTTTTTAGTGGCAGGAAAAACACATCCGCTTGTAGTGAATTCCAGAATTTGATTGATCAGCACAAGATAGGAGAGCAGAACCTTTTAGTTTCAACCGATCGAGAGCGTCCGGCAAGTATATTTTCTTTTTTTTTTCAAACACAACTCCCGCATTAGGAATATACATTCCTGTGTCGCGGGGATCTTTACAAACATACATGAAACGGACACAAAGTACACCCAGACTTAGAACAACAATTTATGGATCACACAAAGTGTTGTCCCATGTAGGATTTGAACCCACAACACTTGGCGCAGTAGGAAGTGGTGTGGCGACCACTGAAACCACTAGGCCAACCGTGTAGTCATAACCGTGTAGTATGAAACGGATCCGTCGCATAAATGAGAACGAAACTCCATGCAGAAGCGAACCTGTGTCTTATATAGAAAACATAGATGCTCAGACGAGAAGAACTATCTCATTTTGTTCAATATCAATCCAAAGTAGTAGAAGAAGAGAGGTTCAAGGTAAAGAAAGGGTGGATTCGACTGGGGTGGTACTATCCTCGCACAAAAGACCTACTTAAAATGACAGTGTTTGTGCTGTCGTGTTTCGATGGTGAGTGCGAGACCGGTGGCCCAACGATGCAAAAGCATCACTAGGCTACTATGCTGTTGGTCACCATGCTGCATTGTTGCAGTGTCTGCATTCGCAATGAGTATGGTGACCAACTCTCTTGGATTCTGCTTATGCTTTCCATTAGGCTGAATAGAGTCATTTTGGCAGGGCTATACATGAGAACATAACTAGTTTTGTGACTCATTTTGGTAGGCCCATAAGGAGCTTATTCTGTAGTTCTGTTGTGAGGTCAGGTCAGGTGAATATTCTGAACGACTGATTATTGTAATTTTTTATTGATTATTTTCATAATGCTAATAGACTGTGGTAATTGTTCATGAAACTGAAATTGTTAGTTTTTATCTGTTTATTAACGTGCTTGCTTTATTTTCTGCTTTATTAAACATATCTTAAAAGAACATTTTTTTTCCTTGGTAAAGAATACCTTTTATCAAAAAGAAAAGTTCTTTTCATATCTATCCTTTACGTGTATGTATTATGATAATTACTTGAGTAGTTAAGTAATGTGTAGTTAAGTAATAAATAAAATTATAAATTATTGAAGATATTTTTAAGAGGTGTGCGATAAATGCATGTTTAAAACAATGGATTTCATTCGCGTAAAAAAATCTAATTGTGTATTAGAATATGTTTTCAGAAACGAGGTGATCCGAAAAAGAACCAGGGTCATCGACATAGCCCACAGGATTAGCAAGCTGAAGTGGCAGTGGGCTGGCCACATTTGTCGAAGAACCGATAACCGTTGGGGTAAACGACTTCTTGAGTGGAGACCGCGTCTCGGCAAACGTAAAGTAGGACGTCCACAAGCCAGGTGGAGCGATGATTTGCGCAAGACGGCTGGCAGGAGCTGGATGCGCGAAGCAACAGATCGAACTTAGTGGCGTAAAATTGGAGAAGTCTAAGTCCAGCAGTGGACTGCGATAGGCTGATGATGATGATGATATATTTTCAATAAAACTTAGAGTTTATTATCGTCTTTTTAGGTTCCGTACCCAAAGAGTAAACGGGGTCCTATTACTAAGACTTCGCTGTCCGTCTCAAGAACCGCGATACTTAGAATGGTGAAATTTTAAGATTAATCATTAAAACATAATAAAATAAATATTAATGGGGGCTCTCACCCAACAAACGTGATTTTACTCGTTTTTGTCGATATTGATAACGGCAACATTTAGACGCTTAAAATTTGTTGGTGTGGAACCCTTCCTGCGCGAGTCCGACTCGCACTTGGCTGATGTTTTTACCTTCTTAAAATAATAATTACTGAAAAAGTTATTCCAATTACGTTTGAAAAAATTATAAAGTAAAAAAGTACAAGTTTAAATAATGGAATTCCACTGAAACCATCAATAAATATAATTAGTGATGTTATCTAATTATGTTCTTTCCAAAAGTTGATTAGTTTAACAAGTACAGTTTTAATTGAACAATATTATAAAAGTTTGAGTTTCGCAATATTTTTAAGGCTTGATAGATTGGTTCAATCATAATATTAATAATGATTGCTAACTATAGAGTTTATAAATTTGATTCCTATTCAGATCCCATATAACATCGGTATAGTCAGCATATTCTAGATGTAATTTGTTTCATGTATCTGTGAATTTAGAAATATATAGATTAGTTTACTTATTAGGTAAGGTCTGCACCTACTATAGTCACCTTATTTTGCAAGCTGAAAAAGTATAAGTCACAAAATGGTTACAAGAGGGAACCTATCTACACCCCCGTCGATGGCCTTCCCCCCGTTGATGGCCTATTTGGTCGGAGACGACGGGGGCAAAGAGGTTGAAGTTCCCGTCAGGGAACGTCCGGCCGTCGTTCGGTCCATGGCCGGCGGCGAGAGCAGTTTTACCGCGGTCGCAACCTTCTGCGAGGAAGTCATCTCGCAGAAGGAGTGTACTAAAGTTGAAAAATAGGGAAAATTGAAATGAGAAGGCAAAAGTCTCGGCGAATTTCCTTATTTTGGAAAAAAATTTTGATAACATTAAAGGTACAAAACCAGATGAAGCCACAGCCGAAGCGAAAACTAAAGCAAAGTTGATCTTGACGATAAACTCGTCGCTTTATGTACACATTAAAGATTCGAAGACTACTAAGGAGCTATGGGAAATACTCAAGCATTTGTTAGACGATTTTGGCTTCACCAGGCGGATCAGCCTGTTCTTGATTCGGCTAGAAAAGTGTGCGCCAATGACTTCGTACGTTACGCAAATCATAGAAACAAGTTAAAAACTCAGTGGATGGAGTTTTAAAATCAACCAAAATTTTTTGGACAGAAGCAACTAACGCTGTTGTGTATTTCAAAACAAAACTATATAAGCCTTTAATGGAAAGACACCTTTTGAAATGTAGACAGGTGTAAAACCAGATGTTAGACATCTGAGACCGTAGTGATGACCCCCAGGAAAGAGACTGAAATGAGACAAAAAGGCAGAAAAGGGATTTTTAGTTGTTTATTCTGAAGATATAAAAAGATATCGAGAATGTAATCCAAAAACTCAGGAAATTATAAATCACGTAATAATAATAGAAAAAGAACTAGCAGCTGAAAAACCAGGCCAGATTGACGAAAAACCAGGTCCTGCTGAGGTGCATGAAGATTCAACAACAACAACAACAACCCATAATGTCCCACTGCTGGGCTCGGGTCTCCTCTCAGGAGAGGGTTAAGGCCATACATCCCCACGCTGGCCAAGTGCGGGTTGGGGACTGGCAAGAATACGTTGTGGCTACGTAAATCTTGCCGTTGGATGTTTTTAAGCCGCCCGAAGGCCTCCAACTAAGCTTCACGACTGTTATCGTATGACAACAAACGGGGACCGACTGCTTAACGTGACCTCCGAATCACGGAGGCGCTCATGGTAACATGCCACCAGCGGTCACCCATCCAAGTACTGACCGCGCCATCGTTGCTTACCCTCGGTGATTGTTTCTAATCACCGAGTGCAACTGGGCTATGAGCGCCTCTCATGATGAAGATTCAGTGGGGGACAAATTGTCAGATATCAGTGTCAAATAATTCGTGGAGTGAAGCTGTGAATGATAACTACGAGACATACGTGCCTGGCGATGACTCTTCTGCCAGTAGCGTAGAAAATGAAGAGAGTGCTTATTGTTAAAAGTATAATTTTCGCCGACAGAGTAAAAACCGAAAAGTTAAGGCTTTTCTAACGCTTGTATCAGTAGTATTGTAGGTTCTGATGAACTTTCACTTAGGGAAGCTTTAAGTGGGTCTTAAAAAGAACAATGGTTACTGGCGGTGCGTGATGGATTGTAGTGTTTCAACGATAATAAGGCATGGGAAGTTTTAGACATACCCAAGGATAAAAACATTGTGCAATGTAAATGAGTCCTACGCAAGAAGTATGACAGTGAAAACAGATTAAGGTATCGAGCAAATAATCCATTTATTTGAGAGCTTTACAGTTTGAAAGCACAAATAATATGTATTTTTTGAGTTTCATCAATGACAATCAGAGTGCACAGAGGCTGCAAAAAAATTATGTATTTGACAAGAAATCTAAACACGTAGACGTGAAATGCTATTTTGCTAGAGATTGTGTTTCTAATAATATTTACTAATGTATGTATTTGCCAATAGCAAATACCCGCTGACTTGCTCGCGAAAAATCTTTGTGCAAAAAAAGCATCATGCTTTTATCAATTTATTCAGTATAGACAAAATATAACCTTCATAATATTTTATATGATTATTTGATTAAGTGGGGATGTTGAAATATATATCCAAATAATCATACTAGTAATTATCTTTGGATACGTATGTAGTAAAGGGTTGTCATTGTCATGTAATATAGAATATCACAACTTCATCTTCCAAGCCGTTATTATTCCGTTATTATTTTATATTAATCTGATTTATCTGAATATCAGTTTTTACACGGAGCGACTGGCATCGGACCTGCGCAACCCTAAGAGTGAACTGAATTAGAAAGTTAAACTAGTTGTCAAGATATTTGAGGGCACTGACTTCGTAATAACGGTTGCCATAGATGTTCATGGCAACCGGGACCGACGGCTTAACGTGCTCTCCGAGGCACGGGCGGGAAACACCGCCTATGTAATATGAAAAATTAAAAAAAAAGATTTCAGTTCTATCCGGATCTTAAAGCGTGCGTTTTATTAGTATCATCATCATTACTTCAACAGCTTTTAACAGTCTAATGCTAGACATATGCTTTGCCTAAGAAAGGAGGTTTTGCTCCGCTATACCTCCCTGGCCGGACAGGATAGGATTTGTTCCTAGTTTTCCTTCTCCTTGCAGTGATATTATTTACGTAGTTTACTACCCTGGTAGCGTCTTACGACGCCCACAGGAGTGCTGACACCCCGTATTATAAGGCTATGTGTATGTGTGTCTATCAAGCAGGATTTGCGGCGGAGCGGTGTGTCGGAACCGGACCGACTAAAACCACACGGTGTACCACTCTGCGCCTGAGACAGGAGGCATACCCGTATGATGTATATAGTTCTCGAACTGATGTTATTAACACATCCGGACCCGAACTTCTCCACCCTTTCCTGTCCTCTTACCCCAAAGGCCGGCGAAGCACTTGTGACGCCCTTCATGTTGCGGGTGTCCATGGGCAAAGGTTATCGCTTACCATCAGGGGATACGTCTGCTTGTATGCCTTCTATTATTTAAAAAAGATCTTGCCCTGCATGAGACGGTCTGACAGTGTTCCTCTTATTCATACGCATTTATTTTTTATATCATTCGTTTTGCGAGAGGATATCTATGTATGAGCGCTATGATATAACGCATTTTATTATATTTTTGACTCATAAACACTCACCAGAAAATATATCGGTTATATATATTAATTATCGGTTACACGGCACTTGTAACGCTTCGAAATATATGAGATAAATAAGGAAAATGATAGACATTTCAAGTGATATGAAGTGATATGACAAATACAGGACGCCGCATTGTCGGTAATGGAATAAGGTATACTGCGGTACTTAGTCCATTGTTGTAAAATTTGCTTTACTTTTAAATGAAACATATAATAGTCGAAGACTTTATGTATGTCATTCACAATCCCAATATCTTATTAATATTTTACAAGACTGTGATTATTAAAGTTTGTTATTCTTTCACGAAAAAACTACAGAAAGGATTTTATAGAATATGGCTTATCTGAATAGCACATATGACTGTATCTTTTTATGGAAATCGGGAATAGAAAACGAGTTGCTGTATCGCCGGATGGTAAATAATTACCTCAGCCCATGGACACCCAGAGGCGTCACAAGTGCGTTGCCGTTTGGGGCTGCTTCACTCTGGTTTCTGTGAGGCCGTGGTATCAACCTTGTCCATCCAGCTCATTCGTGCTGAAATGTGGCTCTCTCACAAAATTTGCACGATAACAAACATATGCAAAGGGAGCTGCAATGCATGTGCAAATAATCTAAGAGCCTGGTAAAAATGTATATAATAAGTGAAAATGGCGCTTTAATGCAATCTAAGGTGATAATCAAATTTTAACATCATAAAAACCTCATAAGAGACAAAATTATCAGCTCTTTGGAACTGTTTTGAGGCATTAATTATCATAATGAAAGCTATGTGTAAGCGCTGGGGTTATAGGAAAGGTGTAATCTTATAAATAAATAAAAATGAATCGCCTTAATGTATGTACGCGTATAACTAACGATGAAGTGCACTAAATTGGATTATTCTTTTTGTATGTGTTCGTTATTATTAGGAGAAGGTTTGTATGATAAAAAAGATATTCGGATTTTTTTTTTCCGGGACTGGGTTTCCTAGGTGAGCATAATTACTAAAACATGTTTTTTAGATATGTAGGAAATATTTATAAAAAAATGTGGCGGTACGAAGACCGCCGGGCCAAAAAGTGGGTATTAAGATCTAATATATTCTACTGATTGAGGTTTATTTTCATCATAATACTTGGCATCTATAAAGCCTGACTCTCGAATGTCATCTCTCTAATAGGCAAGGGACAAGATCTTTGAGTCAGGTATATTTTATTTAAAGGTAGGTCATTTTCATATCTAATAAGTGTGTACTTCTAAAGGCAGGTACTTTCACATTAAATTATAAAGTGGATAGACTAAAGAATCTCGCGTAGAATCCCTTTTGTGGTTTATATATGTTCATTTTTCAAAGGACAGCATCGGCTTTAGACGGTTAAAAGAACGTTGAAAATAAATGCGATCCGTTTTATTTTTTACGAGATTTTTCGGTATCACACACACTTCGATAGTTGTGTTTCACGCAGAACTAAGCAGTATGGCTTAAAGTCCAAGAGAAATACCTACTTTCAGTATTGATCGTGATAATATTATTGACTTTTTTCGTCTAGAATTTCGCAATAACCGTCTAAGAAACTGATCTGGGCTTTGATACTCGTTTTTAAAGTGTGAGTTAGATATTTATAGTAGTTTCTTAGTCAACTTTTATTCTATGTTATAGTCATAATTGTTTAAAAATACCTGCTAAAATTATACTGATTGATAAAAAAAATGATTTATACTGATTCAGAATCCCAGAATCATATTTCAAATTAACAGTCACAACATTATCTGAAATGAATCCCTATTTCCTTTGGTTACGGTATCACGCGTGAACAACTGAACCAATTTCAATTATTATTTTAGTGTTTGTTAGCTTTTTTATTGAAGGAAGTTATAGGGTATACAACATTCCACTATAACCAACGGTTTATTTATTTAAAACATTTATAGTGTCTCTACGTGGAGGTGGCGGTGGCGCGGTGGCGGCCTTTTTTCGAAGTTTCCAGCCCGTGCCTCGGAGAGCACGTTAAGCATTCAATCCTGGTTGTCATGGAACATCTATGGTAATCATTACTGGGAAGTCTAACAACTATTTCAACCTTCGAATCTTGTTCACCCTCAGGTCAGATGCCAGTCGCTCTGTGTTAAAACTCGGTCATTCAGGTAAAACCAGTTGAACTAGTAGCCGACTCCAAATAAGCTTGGCAATAATAAAGATGAGATGATGATTTATAGTGTCTTTACAGAACCGTTATCCAAAATATATAAGATATATATGATACGAACTAAGTGAGGGGGGTCCAGGCATTAATAATACCTGGATGACCGAGCTTTCATATCTAGATTTATCGCTCCCAAAACCCTATGCATACTAAATTTCATGAAACTCGTTGAATCGTTGGATTAAGATTTTTATGTATATACAAGAATAGCTCGTTTAAAGGTATCACATGTTAGCAAAACTGCTGGTAAAAGTAGGTTTTAGATGATAACACTTTATTATAAAAAATAATGAATAAACGTAGTTTAGACTAGATCTCCCAGTAATTTGGACTAACCCGCCATCGTGGCATCTTTTCAGAAAGATTTTCGGAGCAGCAGACCCTAAGAAACGTATCTGGGCAGAACGTAAATTTGCAGATTCGTGGATAGGCAGAGGCTTGCGCCAAAAAAGCCTACTTATAGCATCATATGCAAATTATTCGTTACTACTTATCAAAGATTATAAAACATAATTTTTCTTTTAATAAATTATATTTTAAAGTGTAGCACTACAACATGAGAAAAATTTAAACCATTTTCACAATTAACCCTAACACAACTCACTCTATAAAGCTAAGCAAGCTTCGGTGCCTTAGCAATCCCCGAAACCATTTCTTGTCAAACTCAGGGGTGCGTATTTGGAACTCTTTGCCGAAAACTGTGATTATTGCTCTAAATATAAAAATATTTAAAAACGGACTTCATAAACATTTATAAACACAAATGTAATGGTTAAGTTGCTATTGTGTTAAATATATTAATAAAAATGACAACTATAAAATAATATCTTTATGTCGTATTTGTCTACGGAATGTCTAGTTGGGTACTTCTGGTATGTATTGTAAATGGAAGATAGTGGACTGTATATATTAGACTTTATAATGTTCTACAATACAATGGATGAGGCGAGTATCCCTGTCTAATGTGTTGCGCGGAGTGACGTCGACCGAAAGGATCGCCTCCTCGCGCCGCTGTACTCCCGTCCCCCGCCGCTGCCCAGGCTCGTGCGCCGTCATATTATTTGAGGTATCACACTATAAAAATTACAATTGAAATGGATTCTTTATGTACACGTACTAGTACATTACAATACAATCATACTAATATTATAAATCCAAAAGTAACTCTGTCTGGCTGTTGCACTTTCACGGCTAAGCCGCTGCACCAATTTCTATGAAATAGACATGACGATACTTTGATTCTTGAGGAGGGACATTACGTTATAATACATTACGCCAACGATCAATCTTTGGTGTAATGTATTACCTTATTAGGAAAGTCTACTATATATCATCAACCCATAATGTCCCACTGCTGGGCTCTGGTCTCCTCTCAGGGGAGGGTTAAGGCCATACGTACCCATGCTGGCCAAGTGGGGGTTGGGGACTGGCAAGACAACGTTGTGGCTACGTAATCTTACCGTTGGATGTTTTTAAGCCGCCCGAAGGCCTCCAACTAAGCTTCACGACTGTTATCCTATGATTACAACCGGGACCGACTGCTTAACGTGACCTCCGAATCACGGAGACGCTCATGGTAACATGCCACCATCGGTCACCTATCCAGGTACTGACCGCACCGTCGTTGCTTGCCCTCGCTGATTGTTTCTAAACACCGAGTGCAACTGGGCTATGAGCGCCTCTACTATACCATCAACGATTACTTAATGACAGACAGTCATGGGCTATGTCTTGTAAATGGGTTGAAATATTAACAGACCATGGTTAGTTGAAAGTATTGCGTGGCGATTATTATGGTAATTTAAGGTAAGTAGTGGTTTTTATCAGTATCTCGGCTATGGCTTGTCATGCTCACTAAAATATCATTGCTTGCGGTGTCATCGCGGGGCGTGTCGTTCCCTTCCCTCTAATATGGTGTGGTGACTTCCACATACAGCGGCAATTAAAACACACGAAAGCACCATCTACCGAAGATTCACTGAACTCTGGAGTAACGTAGTGTACAAAGAAACTACCAATCCTGAATCCCGCAATAGAAGTTCGCGCCTATTAATATATATATAACTTCCCAACATCAACCGTTGGGCAGTAGCCCGCCAGGCATGATCACCTCGCCTGGTAGGGGGATCCTTCCTTTGTGTTTGGAGGAACATAACACCCGTTCCTCCACAATGGCGAAGGAGGTGATTTCAGGTCCATGCGTCATATGTGTGAACGGGTATGTTTAGGGTGATTGGTCAGCCTAGTCAGCGATGCTTTAGCGTATATTATTATTTAGAGTTCATTCAACTGCAGTTCTAACTTATGAATCCAGTCACTAACTATATTTAACAGTAAACTTTGTAATTAAATGTGAGTAGACGAGCACTTTAAATGATTTCTATGTTTAATATGTTTAAACCTTAAACGGTATCACTGTGTCATTTTTTTTATCAGTACGTCAGCGTTTAGAGTATTTTAATAAAATAAAATTCTGATGGCAACAGCTTGAGTACTTTTCATATAATACTGTCACTATTGTGCCTGAATATTTGACTTTAAAAAAGAGTGGCCATGAGTTTCTTTGCTAGTATTCTTCTTATAAGGCTCTACGCACTTTGGAAACTAAATGTTGTAGAACGACATAAGCGGGCAGTACATTTTGATATTTTCACCTAATTTACCATGACAATCTAGTACTGTGGCGCCAATTTGAGTGTATCTATGATTTTAACTACAGCTTCAATTAAACGTTCACAAATGTCACTTAGTGTCTTAATTAAATAAATTATTTTTAATTTGAATTACTATTTACGGCAAGGACTGACATACACGCGATTGAAGACGCGGACAAAAGCAGTTAGTATAAGCTACTTATGTATGATGAATAACTAGGCATTTATTTTCCTAAAAGTAGTCGCCGAAACTACAGAGAGCTGAAACTTCAATAATAATCAGTACATTTCGATGGACGTGTTGATTCTCTCCCTGCAGATTGTCTATGGGTTTCCATATCATATCCTAATTCTGCTGCCGTTTCTCATAATTCCTGTCTATAGTCGGTTGACACGTGCCAGTTGGGGACTGGGACGCAAGTGTACACTGTTTGAGGTTTTCTCAATATGATGAATTTATGCGATCAAAGCTATGAAAGCTACGTATTTTTTCAAAGGGGTGTGTTGATAGACTACTCATAAAGTAATACTGTACAAGAGATGGAGTATGTCGTAATGTTTGATTTATAAATAGGAAGATAAAGCAGAAATAACTAAAGACGTACCTACTACTCAAAAACATTCTTTGTG
Organism: Hyphantria cunea; assembly: GCA_003709505.1. NCBI lineage: Eukaryota > Metazoa > Arthropoda > Insecta > Lepidoptera > Erebidae > Hyphantria > Hyphantria cunea. The sequence continues at coordinate 599,598 of PKRV01000571.1, forward strand.
AACTGAGAAATTTCTATTAAAACATATAATTTTCTGTCTTATATCTTATATAGGGTGCCGTACCTCAAAATTGGGTGGTTGGGGTATGTGTCTTCGGTGGTCCGGATGGCGTAAGAAAGCGGTTCCCGGATCTCTCCCGTCTCAGGCGCAGAGTGGTTTTAGTCGGTTCGATTCCGAGACACCGCCCCGCCGCAAACCCCGGTGGGGTGAAGGCCAGAGGGGGGTTTCCACACGTAAAAAAAAAATGTGTCTCCGGTGCGAGGCAGCGACGTTACGCGTGTGCCGTACGTGCCTAAATTGAGAGTATATAACATCTAGAGACGGTGCCCGCTTCAGTGCGGGTAGGCTCTGGGAGGGGTCCGGATGGCGTAAGAAAGCGGTTCCCGGATCTCTCCCGTCTTAGGCGCAGAGTGGCACACCGTGTGGTTTTAGTCGGTTCGTTTCCGACACACCGCCCCGCCGCAAACCCCGGTGGGGTGAAGGCCAGAGGGGGGTTTCCACACGTAAAAAAAAAATGTGTCTCCGGTGCGAGGCAGCGACGTTACGCGTGTGCCGTACGTGCCTAAATTGAGAGTATATAACATCTAGAGACGGTGCCCGCTTCAGTGCGGGTAGGCTCTGGGAGGGGTCCGGATGGCGTAAGAAAGCGGTTCCCGGATCTCTCCCGTCTTAGGCGCAGAGTGGCACACCGTGTGGTTTTAGTCGGTTCGTTTCCGACACACCGCCCCGCCGCAAACCCCGGTGGGGTGAAGGACCGAGGGGGTTACCAAAGGTAAAAAAAAAAAAAATTGTCTCCGGTACCCTTACTCACTCGGTTAAATACAGCGTAAGTGCTGTTTCACACCGGCTTTCTATGAGGCCGTGGTATCATTCCGATCGAGCCAGACCGAAGAGTGGCACTCCCACGGTGGAGCTTGCACAAAATAGCCCAAAACTGTTGCTTAACGTTAAATAACGGTTATGAATAACGATTTAGGAGTTGATATAATATATTTTTGCATGAAAATTATATGTTTAGACACAGCTCGTTGTGGAATGCTATTTAAAGCGGTAACTATTTAGTTTTCTTACACATTATTTTATGTACTTATATTTTTTCAATTATAATTTATATTTTCTTTTCATATACATATGTTTTCAAAAGCTCCGTTTTGTTACCCGCGGTTGTTTTTGTACCGCGTGCAGCACCGGGCTTAGCTTTTTAGTCTATAATATGTATGTATTTACTAGCAGTCTGGTCAACATTGTACAGGTTTTGCCTAGTTTTGGGATTAGAAGACTGTGTGTGCGACGTGTGAGATTATTACTATTTCTAATTTAAACTAGCTGAGCGCCGCGATATAACCTGCGGTAGAACAGTAACTCCGGGAAATGTTACGGGTGAAGCGAGTCTAAAAAACCAGCCTCAGTTACTCCTTAAATCATCAGCTATCTGCCAGTAAAATTCCGGTCAAAATCGGTCTAGCCGTTCCAGAGATTAGCCGGAACAAATAGATAGACAAACAAATAAAAATTGTAATAAATGATATTTTATATGTAGCGTGTATACAGACAAATAGAAAAAAATTGAAAAAAGTGATATTTTGGTAAATGTACCGTGTATAACATACATATGCATTTAATTAAAAGTGGCTATTTTAATATTAAAAACATACACTTCAAGTTTATTTATTTGTATAGAAAAATAAAGTTTGATCTTTACAAAATTCGTAAAATAATTTTTAATAGACACAACAAACGAATTTGATATAATTAAAGTAAATTTATGTGAGAATACAGACTGTAAATCTGCAGAGGCGAGGCTGTTTACGATTCAGTGGCACAAATAGTTTTGTTTACCTCATTATTATACAACAGGGTGGCCCTGATGAGGGTCGAACTACACAAAAAATCTTACTTAAAGTAATTGACTACAGCGCCGAGCGATAAGTGCTGGTCTAGATTCTGAGATTTTGGTTTGTTGTCTTAATAGAGAAAGAGGAAATATATATTAGATGGTGTTAACGGGTTGGGTTATATATAACTATAGTTAATAAGTATCGTATTGCAGTAAAATGTTTGGTAATATATAGTTTTCTTTCTTAGGTTTCTCATTAAAGGTATCTTAAAATACTATGAAAGTTCATTCAACTCGTTTGTACTTTTGTTTCACTTTTGACAACAGAAGTATACGTGAGTTTAATTCCAAGGACTCCACCGGAATTGCGACAAAAACTGCTAAACTATCTATATAATTATCTAGAAAAAATAAATAGAATATCTCTTGTAAAACTGTAGATATCCTATATTTTTTTAGGATTTTCGGTATATACTAGCGATAGGTAATAAAAAACGGCCGTATAACCCCACGTTGTGACTGGTTGTTAGGTTAGAAAAGGCAGTGAATGACATTTGTCAATTTATTTCAATTTATTAAATAGAGAGCTAGCTGAACTCCAAGGTACAACAACCTTGGTCTTATAAAAGTATCAAAAGTTACAAGTTCTCTTATCAGCTAGTGAAAGTCCCAAACAAAATCAGCCCAGTCGTGATGGACCAGTCCAGTGATTAGCCGGAACAAACGCGCAAAAAAATTGAAAATTGCTTTTTTGACGTAAGTACCTTACATACTTTTATGTACATTTAGAAATAAGCTATTAATTTGAAAGTATAAACAGGCACTTAAACTTTTTTTTTTGATGATGATGATTTTATATTTTAATTATTATTGACAGGAGAACAGAGACGCTACTCTGAAGAAGGACAATTTGTACATAATAATATTAAGTAATTTGGAAAATCACGGAGAGTTTTCCTTGACCTTCGTTCATTATTAGTTTATTAATTGCTTTCTCAAATAAATATACTTTTTCCTTGTTATGATACATTTTGACATAGTAATATTTATCTCTATGTACATATGGATAAACAAGATAGAAATGTACGTTTGTTTATTGTGTATCAATATACCAACTTTTAAAAATTTGTGCGTTTGTGGTTCTTTTTTACAGAAAGCCACCTAGTTTTAAACTAAACAAAGCTAGAATTATGAAAGCTAGATTGACTGAGAGGGTATTTATACATTTTTGCTGTAAATACCTATATATTATTCGTAGAAAACGCCCAAATGCCAAAACGAATATTTGTAGATCTCTCAAGGCGTCAAGCACAGGAGTCTTATGCAATACCTGTGCATCACCGCGGCAGTTAATGAGACAATTAGTTTGTTTCCTTGTTTATAACCTATTTTTGTACAGCTAAAACTTGTCGAAAAGAGAAAATAATTGTTCCTGCATATCAATGAAAGGGTTGAATCAATTATGTTGAAAAAATAGACCGTTTTCATTATCATTACTATCTCAAGTTTTAACTATAGAAGGTTAATCAAAACGGCCATTATTGTAATTCAAGATATAATATTATTCTATAAATTTAAAACTTGTGTAAAGTACTTCCTAACTTTTTTAAAATACTGTATGAGTTTTTATTGATAAGTTAAACTCCTGTTCTGTTCTGGCGTTTTCAATAAACCAGTATCCGACTAAACTCAACAGGGAATTTCTTCGAGGACATTCCAAGAACTGCCTTGAATTACACAATTTTTTTTACGTGTGGAAACCCTCCCTCGGGCCTTCACCCCACCGGGTTTGCGGCGGGGCGGTGTGTCGGAATCGAACCGACTAAAAACACACGGTGTGCCACTCTGCGCCTGAGACGGGAGAGATCCGAGAACCGCTTTCTTACGCCATCCGGGCCTTGAATTACACCTCAAAAACTGTCCTCAGATACATTATGGCATTTTTAAAAGTGTTATTTTAAATCAATTTAAATATATGTATGAGTGTGAATAATTAAATAGAGATATTAGGTATATTTACATGAATGAACCCAGCCAATATTCGAATTGCAAAAGTAACTCTGTCTGTCTGTTATGTTTTTACAGTTAAACCACCAAAACCAATATTAATAAAACTTGTTACGAAGAAACTTTAATTCTTCAAGAAAGGACGTAGGCTAGTTTTTATGGTGATAACCGAAATACGGAGCCGAGCGCAAAAGCCTTGAATGAAGCTTAAACAAAACATATACGTATGTGTAACCACGTGAAATCAATAAAAAAGACGGTTTAAAACATTTCAACATATCGAGTGATATTTTCTTTAGTGAAACTAGATGTTATATAGTGATTGTGACAGTAAGGTAAGCCAATAAGAACCTTTTTTCGCAACTGTCACTTAAAGTTTATGTACATTGAAAGGATACGAAAAGGAAATTGAAAATATGTATAAGTTAGATATACCACTTGGATATACCACAAAACGAACGTCCGTTTGTATTATATCGGATTAATAATATGAAGAGCCGACTAAAAAAGGAAGCTCTGCAGATATAAGAAAAATTTAAAACAAACCTCATACCAAACCATCTTATCAACTTGTGGTATCATAGACAAAACCTCTTTTATAAGGAAAGGCATTTATTTCTTTTATAGAATAGACGGCAAACGAGTAGACATATCGTCCGATAATAAACGACAACCGCCGCACATGGACACCCGCAACACCAAAGGCGTCAAGTATGTTGCCGGGCCTTTGGGGGAGAGGATGGCAATTATAGACGTGCAATTGTACCATTGTGTTTATTTATTCTCAATCTGTGCCGTAAGTGGGTTTTTCTTTGAATATATAATGTTAAAAATAACATTAAATAAATATCAGATGTACTAAATTTTTATAATCTCATCTTTGTCGAGCGCAAACATTTTTGTTACAGGGAGTTCAAGGGATATAAAATTCTGTCGCTCAAGGGTTGTTTACTTACAAGGGATCAAAACGGATTACATTATATTTCATCCATTTTTTTTGTGGAAGCGCACATGATAGCACATGATATTTTGCAATAGAAAAAACATTTATATGAGTTCGAAAGTGACTTTGTTGAGAGACGGACATGGTTAATTTCGAACAGAAATGTAACACTTTCAAGGCTAAACCGCTGCACCGATTTCAATGAAATTTGGAATAGAAAGGCTTTGATTCTTGAGGAAGAACATAGGCTACTCTTTACGCTATACACGCAGGCAGAGCCGCGGTCAAAAGCTTGTAATTTTATACTTACATCTATAAGATGAAAGATTTTCTATAGCCAACATCCACTTAAGTTATTTCTTTTTTAATATTCTCTTGTTTGTACAATTATAATATTTATTCCCGAATACTAGAGTTTAGATTGCAGTGTCTCGTATCGTTAGGCGCTATACTATCAATAAGATGTACTATATTACATTAGCTCCAGGATATTGGAGATTCGTTATCGGAAATGACACTCAAACGTGGTTAGAAATTGTGTCCATTTCATATTACCATAGCAAAGCTAGATTGACTGGGATGGAAAACGATCTCATTGTCTGTATGTGCTGCCCATTGGCCTAGTGGTTTGAGTGTTGGCCACGATGTTTTCTCTTTGCCAAGTGTTGTGGATTCAAATCCCACATGGGACAAAACTTTGTATCATCTACAGATATAGTTCTGAGTTTGGGTGATCATCTTGTGTCCGTTTTATGTATAGAAATAAACAAATAAATCAATAAATATTTTCAGACATTTTAACACACAACGCCATCTAGTCCCAAACTAAGCAGAGCTTGCACTATGGGTACTAGACAACTGATATTAATACTAATATACTTCTTTTTTGGAAATACATACATATTATACATAGAAAACACCCAAACTCCGAAACAAACATTTGCAGATCATACAAACATTTGGTCCGACTCGGAAATCGAACCCGAGACCTCTAGCACAGCAGTCGCATTCGCTACCAGTCAGTTGTAATGTTTGTAAAGTGCCCCGCGACACAATGTTTATTCCTAGTGCGGGAGTTAACTTTAAAATATAACAAAGTTGAATTACTGGTAAAACAAAGTAAATATTTGAAAATCCCCGTGTCTTGTCCGGTTATATTCTGCATGTCGACCGATATAACAATCAATTTTGATTTCACTTCCAATCACGTATGACGCTAAAACAATTTCTGACAATCTTCAAGAGGCCTCATGAAAATTTAGTATTTGTTTTGTCCTATAACTTTTTTATTTTATGACTACCTCGGTGGCGCAGCAGTGGTCACGTTGATATTCTGTGCGTTGTCATAATATTTGAGGTTACTGACTTCTCAATAACGATAAGTCATGTTTATGTTCTCGTGCTTAAAAGAACATTTTTGAAACATAAAATTTAGATACTTAGCATGATAGACTGCCTCGGTTGCGCAATGGTAGCGTATGCGACTGCTGTTCGTGAGGTCTCGGGTTCGAATCCTGGGAGGACCAAATGTTTTGAACTGCAAATATTTGTTTTGAAGTTTGGGTGTTTTCTATGTATAAAATGTAATTATTTACAAGAAAAAAATGTATTTGTGTATTGATATCTGTTGTCTAGTACCCATAATACAAGCTCTGCTTTGTTAGCAACTAGATCGCGTTGTGTGTTAGATGTCCGAAATATTTATTTATTTATTATACCAACATGAAAAACAAGAGTTATATAGAATAAATGAGGTACAGAGTGCAATCGATTAAATTATATTATCTCTAAAATCATATAAAACTGATTGACGCTATTGAACAATAATAATAAATAACACCGCATTCCAGTCATGTATCAGACTTCTCTGTGTATGTATTTGGCCTAATTTTAGCAACATATAAACTAATTAACTCCTTAATATATTTCGTACTTAGATACATACACACGTATAGAGTTCGTGTATTACATGTTCCGTTGATTGATCGCATAGAACGAACTTTGGGCCATTTATATGATCGTTAATGATGTTTGTTTATGAGATTTGTATTTGATCTGAATAATTTTGTGACTCTTACTTCAAAACATAGAATATAACAAAATACACACAACACACAACACACAACAACCCATAATGTCCCACTGCTGGGCTCGGATCTCCTCTCAGGAGAGGGTTAAGGCCATACGTCCCCACGCTGGCCAAGTGCGGGTTGGGGATATGGTTGTAGTTTTTTGTTTAATATTTCGATCATTCATATCGAACTTATAGGAGACGTAAATCTATACAATACATATGTATGGATACACGGTACATATACGAAAATAATATTTTTTTCAATTTTTTTATGTCTGTCAGTCTGTTTGTTCGGGTAACCTCTGGAACGCCTGTACTGATTTAGACGAGACTTCCAATGGTAGATAGCTGATGATATAAAGAGTAACTTAGGCTACTTTTTTAGACTAGCTTCGCCCCGCAGTGTTGCTTGCGGTTACAACAACAAACGCGGGTAAAACCGCGGGGCTTAGCTAGTTTCTGAAAATTATAAAGTTATACAAAGTTAAAATTAAGATATTGAATTACTAAATTCAGCTTCTAAAATATTATTTTAGTAACTACAATCAATAAAAAAATCGATATATTTACTTTTTATAACATTAAAAACATGAACAAAAATTATAACACTATGTTCTCTTAATATTTAATGTCCAAATTTGTTTCGTACTAATTTATAAATAGTAAGATTAATTATCGTAATTGTCTTTCCCTTAATAAGGCATTTGGTAGTCTAAAGCTATTCGCTATTTTGGAAGAAAATTGGCCAATCAATGTTCTTAATCGAATCAGTGTTTTTGCTAACTACACAAACGACCTAAGAGGATTCTTGACCAGATTAATTAGAACCAGTATCCAGAATGAAATAAATTCTCCAGGGCTTACAAAGGACAGTTAATGATTTTGCTAAGAAATCCAAAAACACATCGGAGATTAAGTTACGTTAAGTTAACGAACTGTTACACCCCTAGATTGCACCCTTTTGTGCCTACTCAGCACCTAACCCGATGATCGTGTATCCCCACTTTGCCTCTAGCCATCCATTACATTTCCTATGTATAATATGAAAGTATTTACAAAAAAAAGTATATATGTATTTATATCAGTTCAAAGAAAAAAGAAAGCAGGTTACAGGAAATAAAGGCTATTTTTATTTTATTTTATTATTTATATCAGTTGTCTAGGACCCACACACGTCACACGTCAGACGTCACACGATCTTTAAAAAAGATTTCTTCAATAGAGGACCATTGAAGAAATTTCTCCTAAAAATCGTTAGTCACATCACATCCATCAGTTTAATAGACAATTTGAACTAAATTATGACATATAATAAAGGAAGTCGTAAATTTTTGCGAATTCCAAAAAGCTGTTTCCCTCTCTTTTTGTCAGTTAAAGAGTGAAAGAGTAAGAGTACTTATTAAGTGTTGTATAAATCTCAGAGAAGCGATACAGAACAGTGGTGTTTTCTTACATCAAGAGTCAAATAAAGCATTCGTATAAATGTAGGAAGCGCCATTAAGATACGGGGATACTATTTGGCTAATAATGATAATTTATTTTCTCTTACTTTTCCTTTTACTTGGAAAAAGGGACTTTAAGATAAATAGTAGAACAATTTAAGTCTTTTTATTAAATTTTTATTTTCAGATTGGATTTTTAACATGATTATCATCATCATCATCAACATCAAAGAAGAAGAGAAGTGGTTCTATGTAGGATTTGAATCCGCAATACTTGGGGCAGTAAAAAGTAGCGTGGCAACCGCTCAAATCACTATACCAACGGTGCAGTCAGTTTGGCCTGCTATACCTTAATATACTATGAACACCAATCTTGTATTGAACAAACTTTTAAAAACATTGAGGATTTTTGACGACTAATCTACTAAATATATAACGAATTCATACCGTGGGAGAGCCACGCTTCGGCATGAATGGGCCGGCTCGACCGGAGTGATACCACGGCCTCACAGAAAACCGGTGTGAAACAGCGCTTATGCTGTGTTTCATCGAGTGAGTGAGGATACCGGAGGCCCATACCCCAATCCAACGCCCCCTATCTCCCTCACCATCCCCTTTCCCCCCAGGCCGCCATAGTGTGGGTCACCATACTGCATTGTTTTTTTTCGCATTGAGGATGGTGACCACCACGCTTGGATTCTGCTCATGCTTTCCATCAGGCAGGGCAGAGTCATTTTGGCAGCTTAAATATAAAAAAAAAAACGAATGGAAAGTTATTAATATTAATTGGTTATCCCATCCATAATTATGAAGTTTCCCACTTGTAAAAAATACAAACTTAGCAGAATACTTCCCAAGCGAACTTGAAAAGGGTAATGTTATGTTTAAACACAGTTTGGCGAGAGATTAAGGTTCACTAATGACATTGATTAATTACAAAAGTAACTAGAGATACTGGTAAAATAGGTTCATAGAAAATGTTCGTGGAACAGATTATCTGTAGATAAGATTACCTCAATGCTTTTTCTTTCTTATTTTACTGACAATTGTTAAGTTTTAAGGTTGGTTTATTCTTCTTTTTTAAAGATTATAGCGTTTATTTTTTCTTGTCGGGAAATATCAAACACTAGTTTTACCAAAATGCAGTTATATTTTCTATTGATGTTCGGTGAGTCTCAGGTTATCAAGGCGATGTCACCTGCATCCGCTTGCCACCTGGTTTGGACAGATACTTTAAAAATAACTTATATAGTCGTTGGTCGTTCAAAAAGTTTTCTTTTGAATAAAAATGTCCCAAATTCCCTTTGTGAAACTCCAAAAATCTTTGATTCAACTTATATAGCTTATGTTAACCGAGCCATTATTACGAAGCTATTAACATCCTTTTTAATAAAACTGATGCAGTAGTTGGGCGATTATTTATCTATAAACCTTTTTAATAAATTTGTACATTGGCAAATTTAATGCCTTAACTATCTTCCAATGTAGGTGCACAGAGGTTACATAGTTATTACCAAAACTTTTCTTGTACTTCATTTTAGTTTTGACGGGCAAAAAATACCCCTATCACATTACTATTGAAAATAAAACTTTCTTAGACGTATAAATTTAACGGACAACTGTAATGCGCTGTTCGTTATCACACCAAACTTAGGGGGTTGGCTACCATATTATGGGACTGATCAGTCAGAACGACTAGATTACGGTCTCAGCCTGATTGAAATAAAATACGTCTCGCAGACCAAGCTAGAATAGATTGCAGTGTGCACCAAACATATCAGAATGCAGTGTTTGATGTTAGTGTTTGCGATGAGGAGTGCCCAAGAATGGGATGGTTGGCGCTCCTTGAGCGAGACCTACATTGTGTGCCGGCGAACCGGGTGACGGAGGCGCGCCTATCAGCGCCTCATGCCGCCCTGAGTGTGGCCGCGGGTGGTCGAGACGGGTTTTCCCCTCCATCCGCCTTACAGGCCATGCACAAGGGGGCGATGTTAGGCGTGTGTCGTACCAGTGAGTGTTAACATCAGACGACGGAGCCCGCTTCAGTGCAGGCGCTGGGAGGTCCGGATGACGTATGCAAGTGGTTCACGGATCGCTCCCGTCTCAAGCGCAGAATGGCACACCGTGTAGTTTTAGTCGGTTCGATTCCGACACATGGCCCCGCCGCAAAACCCCGGTGGGGTGAAGGCCCTAGGGGGTTTCCACACGTAAAAAAAAAACCTACATTGAGTAGTAGAAGGCGATTGGTTGAAAAAAAAACAATTTAAACAAACCTTTAATAAATGGCTTTATCTCGAAGAACGATGGGGTAACAAAAACTAAACTCAAAGATGAATGGGCTTAACTTTCAAAATCACTTCTTTTGTGGCACCTAAGGCTATTAGACCTCGTTCTTGGTTCACTTTCCTCACAAACTTACTAATGCCTTTTTAATTGGATCGACACTCTTATAATTGTTTCCGCCGTTTTATTTTCTAGTTTGGTAAGTAAAGTGAAGTATTACTAATTAATAACTCTTTAGAGGATTACGCTTCTGTTAAATACTAAATGAGTAAATTCTACCGTTGGATTTTACTTTATCTCGCGTGATTGTAAACTGTCGAAAGATTGCGTACTGGTTGGTAAATCAGCTTATGTCCCGCGGATGTAAAGTATATTTGTGATCGTAAGTTGATTTCATGTTGAAATATCTCACAACTTTAGTATTACTTACATAAAACTGTTGTGGCAGTAAAATGAATTTGAGATAAAACAAAGAAGTTCTAACCTAACGTAACTCTATGGCCATAGAACGGCCTATTGTAAGACCGACCAATGTGATTAAACGGTTTTACTTCGATACTTTATATTTTAACAAAAAATAGTACAGTTGGCAATCTTTTTAGTTTGTGTTCTAAATGAGTTTAATTGTGAATTTCATGTGGTGATAGATTAATATTACGGACTGTTACCAGTTCTACTCTTCCAATAGGTATCGCTTACGATCTTAATTCGGCTCAGTTTGTGGCCGTAGTTTGTGTCCTTAGTTTGTGCCCTTGGTTTGTGCCCTTAGTTGGTACCCTTAGTTTGTGCCCTTAGCAAATCTAAATTAGCGTAGTTTGTGGCTAAGAGCACAAACTACGCTGGACAACAGCACTGCAAGAGAAGTAAACTTGGCACTAACGATATAACAGCCCATCATGCCAGTATGGTATAATAGGCCTAACAATACCTCCTTTATAACTTGAGAGAGACTTGATGGTGGTGGTGACAGCGAATTTATAAAATAGTTTTTTTCAGTACCTCGTGGCTATTCATATATCTGCCAGCGTCTAGGTCGACTATCGTGGTAAACAGTAGCGTGTGTCCTGATTTAAGAATCAATGTATCTCCATGCTAAGTGTCATTGTAAATCGGTGCATCAGTTTAGCAGACAGACGTTACTTTAGAGTTTATAATTAATATGAGTATGGGTTGACCAGAAGTCGACTTCAAAAATTCTTGTCTTAAATGTTTCACAAAAACTTTTTGTACATATTTTTGTAATACTGTGAAGAAAGTTAATTTAGTTTCTTGTTACCTTTAAGTCTATTATCTGATAACAATGTAATATTAATGTTGTTGTGATGTTGACGAAAAAACTTGAGTTTTAATTAGGTCTTTATTATGGACAAGGTTTCTTTGCAAAATATGTGTCTAACTTCTCGTGATTATGAAGAAAGCTTCTCTTTTTTTTTGTTTCCTAATGTAAGACTTGTAAATGTTAACTTATATGTGACAAAAAATAATGTGTTTTTTGTAAGTTAATGCCATTTCTCTGTTTTTTGTTTCGATGAGTGTGCACCAAACCAATAGTGTTTTGTTTTCCAATTTCTACTTCTGACTTTATTAGATACATTAAATATATTATATTATACATGCAAGAATTAATATATTATACATTTTTGTCCATAGGCCAAAGTTTTTCTTATAAAATATGAACAATGCTAACTTAAATTTTGAGTCTATATAGTTTTAAACCAGTACTTGAAAAGGTAATAGAGTGGTAGACTCCCCTTAAATAGCAAATTACATAGCACTTTGTTATGATTAATGGACAGAAATTATTAGCATATTAGCTTGAACCAAGCTTAGTTGTAACATAAACTACTTTATGAAAGGTCAGCACAAATTTATAAAGTTCATTGAATCCTTCTTCTGACAATAGTCAATACATTAATAATTGACAATATATATATTTCGGATAAAGGCGAACACACGGAAATCAATACTATAGCCTTATGTTCACCCTTTTTTTTACGTTTGGAAACCCCCTCGGGTCTTCACCCCACCGGGGTTTGTGGCAGGGCGGAGTCGAACCGACTAAAACCACATGGTGTGCCACTCGGCGCCTGAGACGGGAGGAATCCGGGGACCGCTTTCTTACGACCTCCGAAGCCTTATGTTCACCCTATCTTAATCTACTGACAAGAAAAGCATATATTTGATGAAGGACAGGAACCACACTCTTACAGAGGGGTTACAACCACATCTTAAGTGACATCAGATTAATTGAAGGCCACTCCTCAATATTAATGGCCTAATAATGGTAATTGTGTGAAATAGGCGACACCACATCGTCGCACATTTAGATCATTAATCTTCGTGACAGATACACTTATGTTTTGTTTAACTCATGGACCACGAATAGACTTAAACTTCTATTGCTTGTTAAAATTTTGGTTCTTTATTTTGTTGGCAATGAGATGGAGTAAATATATTACTGAGTAGAGAGCGAAATAGATATAGCTAGAAAAGGAGTAAGCTGTGGTCTCTCGAGTGATAGAGGAGAGCGGAAGAAAAAGTCTTAACAATAACCGCAAGTGAATTTGGAAAGGTAAGAAGATGAAGATGATAATTTACTATGCACATAATAAAGTGTTCGTTTAGGTATTCCAATGATTTACTTATTAATTAGTGAAAACAATGTGAATTATTTTTAATTTTTCATTCGGTTGCTCAAAGGACTTTAGGCTAAGTTTTTTCAATTTATTCCGTTATAAATTTGTTTAACTTAATATAAAAATATCAAACATCGCAATTACTAACTACACTATAGCCAAGGTATGATTTTTTTGGCCGAGTGTCGACTGCTCTTTAGTCGGCGAGGTTACTATATACCATATACATGTGTATAAAAATAATCTTTAAAAATTCGACTTAAAGATAAATTATTAAAAAAGGATTGTGTGGTTTTATGAAATCACGGTAAAAGTGAAACTTGTTTCACATGCAAATAAATAAATCTAATAAAGCAAATAAATAACAACATTTACATTAAACACTAACAAAAACAAACGAATTAGTGTGGAGCACTGGCACACCGTCCGACTGGCCACTGGACACTGGCTGACCGTCACGCGTCACGCTTCACGCGTCACACGACGTGCGTTACACAGACCAAAAAATTTGGGACGATGTAATAAAAGTTTCACTTTAAAAAGCAGAACCACGACTGCGTAAATATGTATACCTACTTAAAACTTAGAAACCTGAGAGTTTATTTTAATAGTTGATTTTCATACACTCAGTGTCACTCTCACACTCAACTTTCAACTTGAAAATTTGCTGTTTATTGATTGAAATAAATTGATATGTTCTAAAGTATAATAGTAGTTTCAAACCAACAATTTACTCTTAAATACATATCAACACAAACGAATTTAAATTTTCATTCTCTCCCATTTTGTCTATTAAATCAATCACTCTCCGAAATAACATGACTGATTGTAACGTCTTTCTGAAATAGCACGCGAACACTTCTTAATAAATTGCATTCCGGTTAATTGAATGAAACAATCGTGAGTGGTTCTTGAAAGCCATGCATTTGGGCCACAAATGACAGGAAATTTAATTATTCAAGTGTATATTTTCGTACTTATCGAATTCGGTATGTTTCTTAAATGATTTCTTCTTAAAATGTACCCTTACAGGTAGTCTAGACAATTATAACATGCATTGTCTTTTTTTTTATTTACAGTAGATTCAACAGATGGATCATTCAATGATAAGTGGGGACCCAAGGAAAACTGCAACTCAGGAGATATAAGCACGTTGCCCGTCTTTGAAGTGGTAATACGCTCCTTACTCGGTACTTAGGAGATGATATCAGTCTGGAAATATAGCAGCGCAGGCGAAAATTTATTAAAGCAAAAATTTTCTAGAAAGTGGACTACTCTTGGGATACCATTTGCTTTCCTTTCTTAAAAAAAGATAACTCCCGCTTTAAGAATATACATCCTGTATCGCAGGGGAAACGTACAGAAAACGGACACATAGTACACCCAAACTTAGAAAAATAATTTGTGGATCACACAAAGTGTTGTTCCGTGTGCGATTTGAACTCACAACACTTGCGACCGTACAGTCAAATTATAAGTATACAAGTGATGAATATAGTTATTTATTAAGGTTTATTTATTTAGTTTATTTTATTCTTGAGCAAACACTCTAAATAACAAAAGCAAATGAGTACGTTTGTAAATGTGAATGAAATAAAACGTTGCAGTGTTGTCTTGAAACCATAAGAAGTATTCAATTGGATTATCCACGTTCACTACGCGTGTGACATAAATAATATTTTGTACCTGCAGTCGGCGGGTATCTCTATAATAACATTTATTGCACAAAAACAATACAATTCGTCCAACTTAAAACTAGGTTAAGACACAAATGGAGCATGAGATTGACTCCGTTGCCAAACTGGGTAGAAACCAGTGTTTCTACTTACGGCGCCATTCCATACAGGAAAATTGTTTTATACAGCAAAGTGTAGAACTAATGACCTCTTTACCGTTTCATGAACTTCTCAAACACTAATTTTCTATTTAAAAAATTGCTTCTTAATCTCTTGCTGAGTAAGGCTGATAGTTTTGTTAACTACTAGCAACCCGCCTCGGCTTTGCAAGATAACGATTTGTTCATCTATGTTTCTCTGAGATGTGCAGTATATTTTTTCTGACGTATTCAACAAATGTCATTATACTTTAGCCAAAATACACTCAAAATTTTTATGAATTATATATGAAAACTCTCCTCAACAATCACTCTACCTATAAGTGAAAACCGTATAAAAATCAATGCAGTAGCTTTTGAGTTTATCGTGAACAGACAGACAGACGCGGTGGAGGTCTTTGTTTTATAATATGTATTTATTAAAAGTATGATTCCCCTTTTTGTACAATGCACGTTCGTTACCTTAGCTAGTTATTTGTAAAAACTAATAATGTATAACTGTTTGTGGTGCCAAATAAATAAATAATATACTTGCCCTAACTGGCTGATAGATTCATCAACGCAGATTCATCAACGCAGAGCCTAAGCCGTTGGGTCCATGAACTGATTTTTTGCAGAGTATGTTTTTACAGCGCCATTTTCTTCGATCCCCAATGTCAACTAATGTGGAACTAGCAATGACGTGCCCATCACTACCTTTTTTGGTGTCTCTGATTAGTCTTCCACTTATTTTGTTTGTTAATAAAATCTACAAAAATCAGCAAACTATTCCATTTAATAATAGTTTAATGCTTTTGTTTCAACAGTAATTACTTAGTATCAAACGATTTTTAGACTTATTCTTTATTTTACGAAGGAGGTAAAATAAAGGATAAGCGATTGGGAGTTTGTAATTATCCTAGTTAGAAACACGAAATACTGAATGAGTCAAGTCACAGTCAATACTTCAATGAAATATTTTCAAACTTAGCTAGGTCTTTATCCCTATAGGTGATCTACATTTAGAAATTGTGATTATTACGAATAGAAAATTGCAATTTCACTTTTAAATAACGTAATTCCCACATGATATATATTTCTGGATTACAAGGGGTTTCTCGATTATTTAAACTACGAAAACATGAATGCCTAGGTCGAGTTAAATCGAGTCGATTTGGAGCAACTAATTGTGGTAAACATAAGGTTTCTTCGTGGGTAAGAATAAAACATTAATTTAATCTAGGAATTAGTTTAGGAACTTGGTAAATTAAGAATAAATTAAAACATAAAACGTACCCGCTTTGTAGATTGAGAAGTGGAAACAACGACTGACGCGGGATGCGTATCTTTTTTGATTCTGAGCCTATTATTTATTTATTTATAATAATACCTATACAATTTATATGTTTTATAATAATAATAGAATAAATATATAACTTATATGTTTTATATACGATATTGACGCAGTCGGGTTATATTTCTTTTATAATTCATTACTTGTTTACGAATATTCACGTAATAATTTCTACTGTATAAAAAAATACAAATGGTGGGAAGGTAATTTTTTTTATTTTTAGACAGCATCGCATAAGGGTGACTTATAAATTCAAAATTCTTCCTTTCCTAGCAGAAATATTTAACTTAGAAAATTGTATACCCTTATATTTGTTTCGACAATTACCTGGACATGGTAAACTTTACTTGTTACATAGATACTTGAAATAATATAATACTAATGAGAAGCTATTTATGTGTTTGTTTAGGTTGTACTTTATTACCCGACTGCGAAAGAAGGAGGTTATGTTTTTCGAGTGTATGTATGTAAGTGTGTATGTATATTTTTTGGCAAGCCGTTGGGCCTAAACGGCTTGTCGTATATTTATGTGAGTGGTGTCAATAGATCTGTCTTAGTCGTGAGAGTGACACTGGGTACATCAAAATTTAAAAGTTAAGGATTTTTGGCGCCAAAAAATAATAAAAAAAACAGGTTTTCAAAAAACATCGAATCAAACAACATTACTTAAAAAAACCCGAATTTAATAAACTTTAATTTAAATAATTTAATAAAGATGACAGATATTGAAGCAGTCGGGGTTTTTTTTTTAAATAATGTTACTAGTTGTGCCCCGTTAATTGAAGTTCTAAACAATATAGTTATTTACAAATAATGTGGTCATTTTGAACAGAGATCATGAAAAAACATTTTTATTATGAGACATTGTTTTTCAAATCATAAATCAGAGGCATATAATTACTTTAAATAATTGATCGCATTGATTCCCGTGAAAATAATTATTATATCATGAAACGCGAAAGTGTAAGAGTTAGTAAAGTGTGAATGTTGAATTATGAACAGTAATTAAAAAATGTAATAACATGAACGTTATATACATACACACCTTATTAATTCATATTTCGAAGTAGACATTAATGTCTGAGGTATATATTTCCCTGGGCGATATTATGAAATTAATATCTATATTTCATCACAGATTTTCACGACTCGTGTTTACATACCAACGAGTGGAATGAAAATAGATATAAATCCTTTTTATTGATTGTCGGTGGCCATCATGGTCAAGCGGGAGAGGTCACAGTGGAATGAAAATAGGCCGCTGCCTGTGGAGTCGAGCTGATGTTATTTATATCGACTTTATTAGAGAGGCTTGGCTTATTGTATGAAGGAAAGTAAGTTTTACTGAAATCTTTAAGCTTTTTAGCGATAAGGCCGCCATTTGTACATGGTCGTTTATATGTTATGCTCCTGAATGTAAACTGTTTTAACTGGTGTACAATAAAGTTTATTCTATTCTATTCTATTCTAAGCTTCAAGCTACAATAATTTTACCTGAATCTCAGACACAAACATATGTATTGGATAGCCACTAACAAATAATAATGTTTGGTTTGTTCACAACATTTCATGATATCAGTCATCGACGAAAAGTATAAATAGTTTTAAAGTTCGTCAAACATCAAGGTTTTAAAAAATGGTATATTATACAATAGGTTTAAAGTAAACCACAATGAAAAATTTGGGTTAAAAAAACTGCTTTAGATATTTCAAATACCGGACGGTTAAATCTAAAATCAGAAAACCGGTGTGAAACAGCGCTTACGTTGTGTTTCACCGAGTGAGTGAGGATACCGGCGGCCTATACCCCAATACCTCTCTCATTTTCCTCCCCATCCCCCAAAAGCCGGCAACGCACTTGTGTCGCCTCTGGTGTAGCGGGCGTCCAGGGGCGGTATTAATCGCTTACCATCAGGCGATACGTCTACTCATTTTGCCCCTTCTTCCATAAAAAAGGCCAGGACGATTCTGGAACAAGAATGATAAATCCTACTAATATTATAAACGCGAAAGTTTGTAAGTATATTTGTTACTCTTTCACGTAAAAACTACTCAACGGATGTGGATGAAACTTAACAGTAATATAGCTTGTATATCAGAATAGCACATAGTCTACTATTTGCCGCAGTAATCGACATATACGCAGGCGGAGCCGCGGGCATAAACTAGTATGGCTATAAATACGTTGAACAGCCAGTATCTTAAAAAAGGATATGACGATAATCGAACTTATCACACGTCCAACTTTTTTTATTCTGGACCCAAGCATTTTACCAGTGTATTTTCTGATATTAAAAATGAGGTCTCCCTTTATTTACGACCGTCATATTGTATAGAAGGTTCTCAATACGCCGAACAGCTACTCTTTGATATTATATCAATCACTAAGGATAAGCAATATCGGAACTTGGAAACGAGTTTTATGAACTTTGGTATCATTCCGTAATAATATGTATCATGTCATGATACATGACCTTGTATTAGGAGTTTGGGAAAATGTATGTATTTATGTTATGTAAGTACATAGCACTTTGTTATTTTATTAAAAGGATCTGCCTTCCTAAGATTTATCTCAATAGATCCAGATGTGACGAAATATAATGTGGTTTTAGTCGGTTTGATTCCGTCATATCACCTTAGCAATCACCCGTCAGGGTTTACCGCATGGAAAAAGGCATAATATTCTTGTATTTATTTTAAAGAAAATTGAAATGTCATTTTTCTATAAACCGAGAAGAAGTTTGTACAAATTCATGTATACTATAGGGTTTAGGTATATGAGGTTCTAAATTACATCTTCGGCATTAGCTCAGTGAGTGAAAATGCAAGGAACACCAAGACTTCTTAACTTGCCTTTACGAGAACTAAACTTGAATAGCTCTCACTAAAATTTGGTTATTAAATCAATGATTAATCAAATTTTATCTTGTTCTCTATTTACAATAAGAAGTAATATATCTCGTTTATACATTGTTCGTAAATTTATTGGAACTTCTAGTTGACCGGCAAATGTTGCCATGCTATAAAAAAATTGAGGTGATCTACCCTTAACATTTAGGGGAATGAAAAAAAGATGTTCTCCGATTCTAAGATCTATCCGACATGCACACAAGATTTCACGAGCATCGGTCAAGTTTCGGAGGAGTTTAACCACAAACACCGCGACGCAAGAATTTTATATATTAGATTGGAACGCATATAATAATTATAAAGAAGTATTCAGCAAAATTTCTCGTCAAACAGTATAAAGCGTAACCTCTTTCTGAAATCTTAAAATACGACTTTCAATAGCATCTCAATGACCCTCTGAAACTCCTTAAATCTGTTCAACACGTGTGAAGTGCTAAAATTTGAGCTCTTATCGTTCGTCTTATTATTCTTCTACTTTTAAAGGACAAGTTCACTTACCTTATTCTTACCACTTTTTGTTGAGAATTCATTTCATGTTTATGATTCATGAACTTTTTGAAAGTAATTTTTATTACATTTTGTAATTTTGATTTATTACAATTCTGTTGTGTTTGGATTCTGGCTGTACAGAACCAGTTGATGTACCAGGACTTAAGAAAAGTCTATATTGTTGTTGTTGTTGCGGTAAACGTTTTTACAAGTGCTCCAAAATTCTGTCAGTACTTGAATCTGAGGAGAACCACTTCCACTTCACCATCAGATTTTACTTGCGATTTCAGTTACTTTAGTGCTGTGTTGAGTAGCTTTGTTCCAAATTTTATCGAACAAAGATTTTGACTTTATTGTATCGAAATTGGAACCATGTCAAATTTTTAACACCCAAATCGGTAGTAAAGAAAATAAAATTGTCTTTCTTATTTCACAGCCTGATTTTATTCGAGGGGAGAGACGGCATGTAATGTTCGGCAAACGATCGAATTAGCCTCGTCTATAACTAGTTTATTGGTTTTGGCGTCGGGATTCGTGGGTTAAAGTGTCTACGTGTTACATCTCTCTTTACTTCTGGTATGGTGGTTTCTATTTCGAATAATTTCTTATGGTACAGTACGATGCACCTAGCTTCCTAGCTTTATTTCAGTGTTTTAAGGCCATACATGAGTCACAAAAGGAGAGGACTTTTTTGTAAGTGGACTGTTAAAGGCTGATCAATGAAGCTCAGAAGAAATTTATTACCTTTACCCACATTTTAACCTTGTTGTTGATTGCAGGAACCACACGTTAGTGGATAATAGCACAAGCTATTATATGTGGGTTTTGTGTACCGAGTTGTGTCTCGATTACCGTAAGAATCTAATCTATAGCAATCATTAGTTAGAACCCTAAAAAGTCCGTTAAAAGATTAGGTTGTGGAGGTCTGATGGTTGTCATACAGGTGTAAAAAATAGAAATGTATCTGTTTAGTAGTAGACTTAAAACCGATTAAAAACCAAAAGGCTTATAGGACGTGAGTATCTGCGTAATAGTAATTAACTCAAACTATCACACATTCTGCTGATCTTGTGCTGTATTATTACTATTATATCACAATTTACAATTAAATTATTAAAAGCACAGTTTGAATAAACCAATTTGATTGATATTATATGGCACGCTATATTAATGCTCTACCAATATTTCACGCTTTCAATGAAAACCAATAAGTTGACTATGACATTCAGATGATTAATGTTCCATAACATACAATCATCATCAACCCATAATGTCCCACTGCTGGGCTCGAGTCTCCTCTCAGGAGAGGGTTAAGGCCATACGTACCCACGCTGGTCAAGTGCGGGTTGGGGACTGGCAAGACAACGTTGTGGCTACGTAATCTTACCGTTGGATGTTTTTAAGCCGCCTGAAGGCCTCCAACTAAGCTTCACGACTGTTATCCTACGATAAAAACCGGGACCGACTGCTTAACGTGACCTCCGAAACACGGAGACGCTCATGGTAACATGCCACCAGCGGGCACCCATCCAGGTACTGACCGCGCTATCATTGGTTGCCCTCGCTGATTGTTTCTAATCACCGAGTGCAACTGGACTATGAGCGTCTCTAACATGCAATAATGTGACATAATATACAAATGAACACAGAATTTCAAATTTATTGATAAAAAAACATTGTGAAAAATGATAGCACAATTTTATGACGATTTGTGTTGGAGATTTTGGTTTTTAATCCTCGACGCAAAAAGAGGAGTGTTATAAGTTTGACGTCGATATCTGTCTGTATCTGTATGTTTATGTTTGAGTGTGGCATTGTAGCTTTCAAACGGACAGACTGAATTTGATGCGGTTCTTTTTCATTTGAAAGCTTTTCATACCCTTGTGGTGGTTCTTAGCTATTTTTGGTTAACATTGATCCAGCAGTTTAAGAGTATTATCTCTTTTCCAAAGTGATGTTAGACATTTTTGGCTTATGATTGCTCGAGTAAATGCTTACGTAGTTATTTAGATTTAGCTTGTTTTAATTATCTGCCAAACTGGTTATAATCAGTCTGATGAAAAACATGAGCAGAATTCAATAGTGATGGTAACCACGCTCTTGGTGAATTTGAACAATGTAGCATAGTGACTACACTATGGCGGCCTAGTGATTAGTAATTGATTTCACTTCCTGCTTGAAGAACCTGGGATCATAGCTGGAGAGAAACACGTACTCTGGTAGTAAGCTCCATGTTTTAACTGCTCAGCACAAGGAGCTCATGTGCTGTGTATAATTACAACAAAAATGTTCGTTTAATTATACATTTAATTAGAATAACTTCAAATATCTTCTAATCAACCCTCTGATCACAAACCAGGTAGCACCTGTACTCATGGCCCTGCCAAAAAGACTCTACTCTGCCTGGTGGATAAGATAAGTAGAATTTAAGAGTGGTTGTCATCATATTCATTGCAAATTCAGCATGGTGCCCCACATTCTAGTGACTTAGTGATGCTTCTGCATCATTGATACCGTGAGAGAGCGCCTGCGCTATGTTTCACTGAGTGAGTGATTATACCGGAGGCCCATAATCGAACCCTCCCCCTAATCCCCCTACCCAACCCCCAAGGGCGGCAATGCACTTGTGACGCCCCTGGTGTTGCGGGTGTCCATTGGCGGTGGTAATCGTTTACCATCAGGCGATACGTCTGCTCGTTTGCCCCCATAACATAAAAAGAAAACAAAATTTGGGCCTCCGGGCCCGCCCTCACTAATGAGACACGACAGCATGAACACTTTCATTTTAGGTTCATCGTCCGTGCGAGGGTAGTACAGCCCCGGTCCGGTCCATTGCAAGACCTGTACTTTGGCAACCAGACTATTGAAAAAACTACTTACACATATATATATATATATATATATTAGTATCTACAACAATATTAATAGTCTACTGCTGGACATAGGCCTCCTCATTTATATACATACCTCTCTCCCTTTCAATTTAAGAGCCGATTCCTTGTCGGTGGATAAATCGCCACTTTTGGCTGTTTAACCACCTGATGGGACATGATGCGCAGTTTCTCCTTCGCTAGTTGTATACTATATTAATCTAGGCCCTACTTTTCTCTCTTACCTTCAATTTTTCATACTGGTTATACTTATTATAGTAATAAAATATAATAACTTAAAGCCATACACTCACACATGGTCTATTCGTCGTATACTCATATTCCTCGCTACTTATGGAAACAGGAGCAAGGAAAGCGTGAACCTATTGTGCGATGTGATTAACACATTATACTCTACACGTTGTTGATTTTGTAAGTTAGATACAACACATGTTGTTTGAGGACAAACTCTATTTACTTAATCTGTTAAGGTTCACTTCAGGTAAACAGAAATCTGAGGGATAATGTCACGGCGACGTTAGCAGATCTACGTTAATGTCAGTTACACGAATATGAGAGTCCTTAGAGCTAAAGCATCAACATTATCTGTGCTATTATAGGGGTCTTTGGGTTATCTGTCTTCATCTTAAGAGAATTTAGGAGCGGTTTTATAGCAAAATGAGAATGTATTAGATTCTACCAAATATTTACTGATTGACTACACGGTTGGCCTAGTGGTTTCAGCGGTCGCCACACCGCTTCCTACTGCGCCAAGTGTTGTGGGTTCAAATCCTACATGGGACAACACTTTGTGTGATCGATAAATTGTTGTTCTAAGTCTAGGTGTACTTTGTATCCGTTTAATGTATGTTTGTAAAGATCTTAGTGTCACGGGAATGTATATTCCTAATGCGGGAGTTGTCCTTATAATTATATATCTATATATGTGTGAACAATGATACCTGTTGGACTGGACACTACATTTCTTGATAAGGCTCTCGCTGAATCCGGAACTATTTGGATTTATTTTTATGTATGAGCCCAAGCCCACGCCAAAGTATCTATCCTTTCATACAGTAGTATATATAGCCTTCCTCAATACATGGGCTATACAATACGTTAAGGCTTTTTCAGTTCCAACCAGTAGTGTCTAAGATCAGCGCATGCAACCAAACAAATAAACTGTTCAGTTTTATATGTATAATTATCTGATACGCGCCACCTCCTCTGCGTATCGTTAGTAGCGTAATGTAACACAGCGTCAACATATTTGTTCACCATATTTTATATATGACATTTGTAAGATTTCTTTAACAATCTACCTTAATAACATATTTTCATTACATTTATGAGAATCAAAATAAGTGCCCTTCATCAGAACTAATTACTACTGGGAATAAGAACCTTCTTCCATAACTCAAACATTTCATTTTAGAACGTGAAAATATTTTTTAATTATACATAATACATACATAATCTTAGTGGGAGAGTCACGCTTCGGCATGCATGGGCCGGCTCGACCGGAGTGATATCACGGCCTCACAGGTAACCGGTGTGAAACAGTGCCTGCACTGTGTTTCACCGAGTGAGTGAGGGCACCGGAGGAGATTTTTTTTACGTTTGGAAAACCCCTCGAGTCTTCACCCCACCGGGGTTTGCAGCGGGGCGGTGTGTCGGAATCGAACCGACTAAAACCACACTGTGTGTCAATCTGCGCCTGAGACGGGAGAGATCCGGGAACCGCTTTCTTACGCCTTCCGGATCGGGTCCAAGTGGAGGTCGTCCTCCCGGGCTTTCTCCACCGCCTCCTTCCACGATGACTTCCTCGCAGAAGGTCGCGACTGCGGTAAAACTGCTCTCGCCACCGGCCATGGAGCGTATGACGGCGGGTAGCGAGAGATCTTCTCGGATGACTGCAGTGAGGACCCGGTGCTGTGGCGCCCAAGCAGAGCACACTGCCAGCGTGTGCTGACCCCAATCATCACTGCAGTCGCAGTGGTGGCAGGCGGTACTCAATTCCCTCCTGGCGACTGAGTGCAGGTACTTCCCGAAGCAACCGTACCTGGAAAGCACCTGCGTCAGTAGGAAGGAAAGGGTCCCGTGCTGCTGTCCTGCCCACTCGAGGATGACCGGCTGGAGCGCCTCCACGGTGGCGAAGCCAGCACGAGGAGCCTCTAGCCAGCCGGATACCGGAAGCCCATAATGCAACCCTTCCCCTCATCCCCCTCCTCATCCCCCAAGGCCGGCAACGCACTTATGACGCCTCTGGTGTTAAGGGTGTCCATGGACGGCGGTAATCGCTTACCATCAGGCGATAGGTATGCTGGTTTGCCTCCTATTCCATAAAAAAAAATCTGACGAATATTTTGCAGAGGGTTAGGCAGAGACGATTAATTCCCGCTTACTAAAGTCCTGACACACCTTTTTTGCTTCATTCACATTCATCAATAGCTGCATACATTCTAGTTAGTTCTTGGTGCTTTTTACATATTGCTTTTAATCCGATCGATTGACAGTTAAAAAGTTATATCGGTTTTAAGAATCTCCGAAATAACCATCATATATCGTAAGCATCGAAATAACCATCGTAAGCAAAGCTACAGCAAAAGCAAGTACTCAAATAAAAGTACAACAACCTTTATCGCTGGAGGGACATCAAAATAATTCCTATACAAATTGTTCTAAAATAATATCTAGCAATATAGGAGCTTGGTACTCATCAGATAATATTAACTTCACGTAAATTAACAAGGGCGTCGTTTGAATGGAGTAATTAATTTCAAACCTGATTTACGGGGTAAGGGTTATCCATCTTCTAAATAATTATCTTTGTATCACAAATACGAGTCCTGTGAGGGAACGGGACGTTTTGATTAGGTTTGTTTTACGATTATCAGATGTTTCCACCCCAGTGATACAACATAAATATTAATCTATACCTACTAATGTTCTAAAACTAAGAAATATATTTATTTTTTGTTTGGTAGTAATGCTAATCTTATTCACTTTTGGTTGCGCTGTGTTTCACCAAGTGAAAGAGGATACCGGAGGCCCATATTCTAGAGCTATTCAGGCGATAACTGATTGTTAGCCCGCGATTCCATAAGAAAAAGAATACTTTTAAGGTTTAGCCCACTGGTTTTATGCCGGCGCCCGCGTGTTTGTTGGTTGTAGCTGTAAAGAGTCGTCTATATATTTCTTCTAAAATCAAAGTATCTCTATGGCAAATTTCATTGGAATCAGTTCCGAAGTTCATCCGTGAAAGCGTAGCAGACAAACGTAGCGCTCCAGTTATGACCTGAGAAGCCGAGTATTGGAAAAATATGATGCAAAACAGGCGAAGTTGCACAGGTTATGAATTCCCCTACTAATAAATAAAATTGGAGTGGCTGTTTGTAATATTAAAATTACCGCTTTTTACTAAGTGCATTTGTATGTATATACGGTGCATATACAAAAATTTAATTGCTATTTTTGTCTGTCTGTCTGTCAGTCTGTCAGTCTATTTGTTTTCGCTAATCTCTGTAGCTGCTGGACCGATTTTGATGAGACTTTTTTAGCTGATGATATAAGGAGTAACTTAAGCATTTTTAGACTAGCTTCGACCAGCGGCGTTACATGTTGATTTTATACCTCGGGTAGCACTGCGGGGCTTAGTTTACAATTAAGTATATTATCAAAATATAGAAACAATTCATATGTTCGTTTCAAATATGATGTATATAGATACTCACGTTTTAATTGATCGAGGGACTTTCTAGTTAGTGACCTAGATATCGTTTTGACTAAAAACTGAATTGCTTGGAAACTAAAATAACATTCACATTTCTAGCGATACTTTTCTGTTTGTTGTAGCAATAGGCAAAATTATGGTGTTATTTTCAATATACATTGAGGTATTGACTTCGTAGCCGAGACAAAGTAATGGAATATCCTTGTGATTGTTAATTCTAAAAAAGTAATATTATTCATAAGGGAAACGATGAACCCTAATATCAGTGAATAATAAATATATTTCTTCCCATTAACCAGAGGTGTCTTGCAGAAGCATCTTAGTAAGTCGCTATAGTGGTGGTCACCATGCTGCAATATTGCAATGGCTGCTTTCGCAATGACTGTGGTGGCAACCACTATTGGATTCTATTTGTTTTCCAATAGTCAGAGTAAATATAAACCACTTATTTTTGCTACAACATACATTCTAGAATAACGAAAAATCATGTAACATTTGCACTGTGCAGCAAAGGCAACCAGCTTAGTTCACACTGTATTCAGCACAGCACAGGTTTTCAGTTACTATACACAGACAAAAAGCAACACACCAACATAAGATTTAAGTACGTTAAATGGAAACAAAAATAATCAAATAAAGACCTTTACTAAAAGAAAAAAAAATTTGACATACAAACGACAAAAATCAAAAAGAAAGAAAAAACAAAGCAAGAAACCATACATTCATATACACACAAAGTTTAAGACTAAAGAAGGGCACGATAGACACAGTTCTGCTGCATTAATTTCAGTTGAACGTGGAATTTAGTATCTAAATGATTTTCGAAGGTTATTTGGGACATGCTTTTCCGCGGAGGTGGAGGTAAGTTTTTTTTTTTTTTTTTTATTTAAGCTGCCAAAATGACTCTGCCCTGCCTGATGGAAAGCATGAGCAGAATCCAAGAGTGGTGGTCACCATCCTCCATGCGAAAAAGAACAATGCAGCATGGTGACCCACACTATGGCGGCCTGGGGGGAAGGGGGATGGTGAGGGGGATAGGGGGCGTTGGATTGGGGTATGGGCCTCCGGTATCCTCACTCACTCGATGAAACATAGCGTAAGCGCTGTTTCACACCGGTTTTCTGTGAGGCCGTGGTATCACTCCGGTCGAGCCGGCCCACTCATGCCGAAGCGTGGCTCTCCCACGGTAAAATAAGTCGTGCCATATCTTTGTAGCAGATTACTTAAAGTCTCACTTGTATTGAGCTGTTCTGTGTGCTGGTATAACTAAGTTGTTTGTTTTTCTTCTGCGAGCATTTCTCACTTGCATATCTCTTACACATTCTACCTTCTCATACAGCATAGCAGCAAAAAATCCTTTCTTTCTGTGCCAGACAGTATTTCTTAGTATTTAATTATTTCTTGCTTACTTGTTCTTGAGTGAACACAGCGTCTCAACAAACGTAGTATAGTACATCCAGAGAACAGGTAGAGTGGTGTTTTTGCGAGAAGCCGAGGATTAAACCAAATAGTGTGCAATTAATTACAGATGCCTATGCCAACAGTTGACTGCAATGAGTTGTTGATGATGATGTTTAATTTGGACTTTTAAACTAAAATCTAGGATTATTACATAAAGTCCGATATAGTGCACATAAAAAATGACTCGATTTTAAAGTATAAAACAAATTGGACACTATGCGTTTAAACTTACTAAATAAATAAAATACAATATAATAATATTCCCTTCAATAATATTACCCGTCAAAGTTATTAGTTTTTAACAGTTTTGTTTTTCAAGTTTTAGTCGAATATTTCAACATATCGTCACTTCGACTATATAAATAAATACGACGGTAAAAGTTCAATTATTTTTTACAATACAGAGCACTATATGAAGCTTTCCTTAGTTGGATTCCGACGTAAGGTACCATTACTTGGAAAGGCACCCATGAGGGTGATAACAGGATAGATTAAGCTCCGATATTCCCTTACACCATTTGCACGTATTGCAAAGCGATAGACAGTTTACGTTGAAAGTTTTTTGAAGAAAAATTTCATGAGGACCATTTCGAAACGGGCGCTTACCGAAAGAATAATTGGAAATATGTGTTTTCATTTCACAAGGCGATGTTAATGTCATCAATCATCAACAACCCATAATGTCCCACTGCTGGGCTCGAGTCTCCTCTCAGGAGAGGGCCATATGTCCCACACTGGCCGAGTGCGAGTTGAGGACTGGCAAGACTATGTTGTGGCTACGTAAATCTAGCCGTTGGATGTTTTTAAGCCGCCCAAAGGTGGATGCCTTTGGGCGGCTTCACGCTGTTATCCTATGATAACAACAGGGACCTACTGCTTAACGTGACCTCCGAATCATGGAGACACCCATAACATACTACCACCAGGTACTGACCGCGCAGTCGTTGCTTACACATGAACATTGTGTTAATCACACAAAAATTTGTCCAGGGTGGGATCAAACCTACAGTCTCGCTTAGCAGTCAGAATCACTAACCACTAGACTGGCAGTAGGTTAAAGATCATAAGGGCCAGGCCAGATATCGTGGTTTTGATTGACATCCAGCACAAATAATTGATATGTGACTCTAACTCTAACCAGGAGCAGCTTATATTTCCCGATCTATCTTCATTAGCAATATACCTTTTCCAACCATTGCCTTCTTATCTTATATATCCATTCAATATTTCATTATTTGACTTTAATTACAGCTGACTATATGTGGGCGTGTTAAACGCGTATGTCTACTCCTTCGGGATGTTATCAAGTGTG
This sequence comes from Hyphantria cunea, assembly GCA_003709505.1. Lineage (NCBI taxonomy): Eukaryota > Metazoa > Arthropoda > Insecta > Lepidoptera > Erebidae > Hyphantria > Hyphantria cunea. Next base: position 628,762 of record PKRV01000571.1, read on the forward strand.
TATGTGTTCTATAAATAGTCAAATGATATTCACACATGTACTTGTCGCCGAAGGGATGGCTCAGGAATCTGAAAATAGATTATTCCTACAAAAGATAGCACTCTAGGGACTATTGTTTGATTGTAGGTAAAACTGGTCTGTTATTTGTATGGTATATAATACTATCTTTTGCCTACGGTTATGCCCGTGTTCTTCCTCAAGTCTCAAAATAGCTCCCTGCTAAATTCTATTGAAATTCGTGCAGCGTTTTAGCTGTGAAAGCGTAACAAATAGAAAGAAAAATAGTTTCAAATTTATAATATTAGTATTTATAACACAGTCATGATGGAACAACTTATATGTAGTTTGTGTGCATAATGACTCTGGTATGTAATTTACGTAATAATGAGTATAGGGTTGGAGTAAGGGCTCTGGTATCTCTTCGAGTGGGCAGGGCGGCAGCACGGGACCCTTTCCTTCCGACTGACGCAGATGCTTTTCGGGCACGGTTGCTTCGGGAAGTACCTGCACTCGGTCGCCAGGAGGGAATTGAGTCCCGCCTGCCACCACTGCGACTGCAGTAAGGACTCGGCCCATCACACGCTGGCGGTGTGCCCCGCTTGGGCGCCGCAGCGTCGGGCTCTCACTGCAGTCATCGGAGGAGATCTCTCGCTGCCGGCCGTCGTGCGCTCCATGGCCGGGGGCGAGAGCAGTTTTACCGTGGTCGCGACCTTCTGCGAGGACGTCATCTCGCAGAAGGAGGCGGAGCAGAAGGCCCGGGAGGACGATCTCCACTCGGACCCAATCCGCCGCCGGCGAACCGGGTGGCGGAGGCGCGCCTACCAGCGCCTCGTGCCGCCGTGAGTGTGGGCGCGGATGGGCGGGACGGGTTTTCCCCCCCCATCCGCTACATAGGCCACCCACGAGGGGGGCGACGTTACGCGTGTGCCGTACGTCGCCCACTTTGAGAGTTTAACATCAGACGCCGGAGCCCGCTTCAGTGCGGGCAGGCGCTGGGAGGGTTCCGGATGGCGTAAGAAAGCAGTTACGGACTCCTCCCGTCTCAGGCGCAGAGTGGCACATCGTGTGGTATTAGTTAGTTTAATTGCGACACACCGCCCCACCGCAAACCCCGGTGGTAGGGTGAAGACTCGAGGGGGTTTCCACACGTAAAAAAAGGGCCTCCGGTATGCTCACTCACTCGGTGAAACACAGTGGAGGCGCTGCTTCAAACCGGTTTCCTATGGTACATACACACACGTGGACATGGTATCAATACGGTCGAGCCGGCCCATGCATGCCAAAGCGTGGGTCTCCCACGAATAAAATATATTTAACAATGGTGCAAAAGTATCAATTGCAAGGCTGAAAAAGTAGTTAGCTTTGAGAGTTTTCTTAAAGGTTAATCCTAATTGTAAAAATGTAAGTTTATTGCGCTCATAGCCCAGTTGCACTCGGTGATTAGAAACAATCATCGAGGGTAAGCAACGATGCGGTACCTGGATGGGTGACCGCTGGTGGCATGTTACCATGAGCGTCTCCGTGATTCGGAGGTCACGTTAAGCAGTCGGTCCCGGTTGTTATCATACGATAACAGTCGTGAAGCTTAGTTGGAGGCCTTCGGGCGGCTTAAAAACATCCAACGGCAAGATTTACGTAGCCACAACGTTGTCTTGCCAGTCCCCAAGCCGCACTTGGCCAGCGTGGGGATGTATGGCCTTAACCCTCTCCTGAGAGGAGACCCGAGCCCAGCAGTGGAACATTATGGGTTGTTGTTTGTTGTTGTTGTTAAGTTTATTGCTAAAACCAATTCGTTATTCTGCTAAAGGTGACCTTTGTTTAATTAATTTATTTCAATGAATGATCAATATCTGTAGACGTAATTTGCTCCCAGACACAATATCTCGACGTCAATTTATGACGTCGAAGGGAACACCACAATTGTTTTTAGTTATATAATTAAGGAGTATATTTAGAAATATATGCCTTCCAAAGTGACTCTGCCTGATGAAAAGCATGAATAGAATCCAAGAACAGTTTTTAAAATACTCATTGCGAATGCAGACAATGCAACAATGTGGCTGTTAATGTAGCAGTAACACTTAGACAACTTCTATGTGAATCTAAAAAAAAGGTTCATCATACTTGACTTTGCTTTTTAAATTTTATTTTTCGAAGTAATGTGACGTTTGGCACGAGACCATAAATAAAACAAAAGAAGACTTGACTTAGAAAGAAATCATTTGAGACTTGTGTTTCGATTCTCATATTTTATTTATCATGTTTTGGGTACAGACATCTACTTCTTCTTGATCTTTATTATTCTCAAGATTAGTTGAAGTCGGCACTAGTTCAACCGGTTTTAGCCTGAAAAACAGTTTTTCTACGTTACGACCCTTTGGGCGAACTTAACTAGATGCCAGTATGTTTGAAGGTATTCTAACTATAGAAAAATATCATGAACCGTAATCTAAATTGAAATTGATAAAATAAATTGAATTTTGTGATCTATATCCGAAGATAAACGATAAATAACTTAAGATAATAAAAGAGTTTGCCTAAAATCGGTCTATGTGCGGTATAACGAGATTTGTGACTTCTTCCTAAAAGTTCAAAGACCTTAATCGTGCCACAAATATCTTTATTGACAATCCCAATCGACTGAAATTGGGGGATATCAGTCTGAACTTTGTAAATATTCGAGAGGGTGACATAAAAAATTGATCAAGATAATCCGGCTACTAGACTGCAAATCCAGGATAAATATTAGTATATCTTAAGATGCGAATGTTTTTGGGTTTTAACAAATTAAAGCATAGTTCATGTTAATTAGAATATCTCATAATAGTATAAAAGTATTTTGTAAATATAGATCGGTGATTTCGAACACTATAAGTCTACAGAACTCTAGTACTAAAATAATTTTTCCGATGATGTTAGTCGTGACAAGACCATCCATCTGAAATCGTATCATAATGTCGTGTATAAAGTACATTAATATAAAAATATCTTCCTTAAGATTCCGGGATAGTCATAATGTAAGCTTGTGACATTCGTGTTCTAATGAAATTATAAAAAAGGAATGTTTGTGAGGACGTATGGATACTTGAATGTTTGTAAATCTGTAACATAACAAGTACTAAACGGCATTCCATGAAACTTTACTACTATTTACCACGAAAACAGACGTATAAACCGGTGGCGCCACGGGCAAATGCAAACACATACTCTCGACACCAATTATTTACTTATAGTCCGAACATTATAATTATATATATTATATATTCTATCGTACAACGGCCCAGTTAAGATGCTAAGGGGCGGAAATAGCCCGGTAAAACAAACATTCGCTAGTTTTAGTTAGTTTACTAGACAACTTATTATGAAGCGTCTCAAAGTCAATTTGCCCTTAACTTGGCTGAAAGAAAAACATTGTAGATTATAAAAGTCTCCAATATCTACCATTGATTGACCGGTTTTGCCTTATGCCATTTATAAGGCGAACCCGGTCAGGTGTCAACATAAATGAATAAAACAGTGGCATAAGTACAAGTAAATTTATTTCTAGAATGTATTACAACAAGTTCCTTTAAGTGCCGACATTCGAGAATTTCATGTATACGAATATTTATCTGTAAACATGTCTTAGATGATGTTACATTTTTTTTTTTTTTTTATATTTATGCTGCCAAAATGACTCTGCCCTGCCTGATGGAAAGCATGAGCAGAATCCAAGAGTGGTGGCCACCATCCTTAATGCGAAAAAGAACAATTCAGCATGGTGACCCACACTATGGCGGCCTGGGGGGAAGGGGGATGGTGAGGGGGATAGGGGGCGTTGGATTGGGGTATGGGCCTCCGGTATCCTCACTCACTCGATGAAACACAGCGTAAGCGCTGTTTCACACCGGTTTTCTGTGAGGCCGTTGTATCACTCCGGTCGAGCCGGTCCATTCATGCTGAAGCGTGGCTCTCCCACGGTGAAATTTATGAGAGAAGTGAAGTTTAAACCCATCATGTACAATTTATAAAGAGGCAGCATAAAGTGGAATGGAAATCCCTTCCTGTCAGTCGTGAAGTGCCAACAGCTGTATTCTATATGCTCGAGTGGCGCTTAGCCTCTCACCCGACTGAGGATTATGTTAAGATTCCATTGGAGTACAAAATATCTAAAATAATACAGGTTCAACAACTGACAGATCGATGTCAGTTGCAATGACATTCTAAATTCAAACATAAGTTCGTAAAATTTAATACTTCAAGGCTATTCCACCATTTTTATGAATTTTAAATATAAGAAAGTGAGTTTGATTGTAACACTTTAGGATCTTAACTTTTCAATTGACATTCATGATATATGCCTGCGCGTTTTTGGTCGGTAGAACACGGTCTTTTTATCTAGGTAAACTACAGAAAAAGACCTTTAGAAAAAAGTTTTGCTTCTTGTTGTCCAACACTATTTTAGTCTAGTTTATTCTCAGGTAAAAATGATAGGATCTATTGAATAGCTAACAAGTATTGAAATATAAAAAAGACGATTATTTATTTTGTTTTTACCCAGTGTCCCTTTTACAACTAAGATGAATCTAATGACACCACTCACATAAAATACGACAATGCGTTTAAGTTATAGGACATGCCAAAGAAATATACACACATACACTCGAAAAACCCTCCTTCTTTCGCAGTCGGCTACAAAACAAGAACGTTACTATCGTCAATAGCAATAAGTGATCACAAAATAGACTGCTCCATCCCTAAGTAAAGCCTGAGTAATCACAACCTCAATGAAAGCTGAGTGAGTGTGGCTAGCGCAGCTAAATCTTCTTAATTTCTTCAGATTTAAACAGCGATAATACACTTCTGGCTCTTGGCTTGCACGTGACTGTCAGAACATTTTTTTTGTATGTAAACATCTCGTCTGCGGCTTCCATCACGGCGAGCCTTAGCTCATCCTCTGAGACAGAGTCGTCCAGGCCTGTAATGGGCTTCAAGCAGCGCATTTTATGGGCCTGGACACCCGAATATCAGCTACGTCAAGAGAATTCCTAATCTTACTCACTAAGGCGCCAGCTTTAGAACCACTAGCAGCACCGGGGATCTCCAGTAGCCAGGTTTCATGACTGTGAGCATCTGTAGTCAATTCCTTACACCATCTTGTGACCTAGCTTCTCCTTTAAATCTTAAAATTTTCGTCACATTACATATGTCTTGATGATTCTGAATTATTTTCAGAAATGGTACTGAAAAATTTTAAGAGCTTTCACAAAAATGTTTCTTGAATTGCTAGACTCTAAATATGATCTGAAGTTCTATCACTGTCTGAGCTTTACGAAATTTAATACGGGCTCCAAATTATTCACAATGTTCTTAGAACACGTAACATGGATTTCATTTAGCTAGCCTTACATACTAAATTACTAAAAATAGTTTGAATACTAGTCATAAAATAGAACTACGTTATATTTGTGACGCATAAATTGCAAGAAGCTCTCTAGGAGTTCTGATTATCATGATATTATATCGCGATATTAAGGAATATGGCGGTGTTTACCACTCGTGCCTCGGAGAGCACGTTAAATCGTCGTTTCTGGTTGTCATGAAGATTCAGATCACACTCAGGGTTGCGGAGGTCCGATGCCAGTCGATATTATTGCGATATAATACATCAAGTTGTAATTTTTTCAGTTAACCGCCATTAACTCTTTATTTAAAATTAGTTTTACCAAGTACTTCACTTCAATTAATTTAGATATTGTTACTCCCATTCTCTCCGCGACAATTCTCTGAATAAAACACCTCTTGTAATGCTTAGTGGTATGCAGAATTATGATGATAATCAGTTGAGTAATCAAGATTTAAAAACAGAACAAAAAAACTGTAATGACTCACAAATCGCTAAACATTTAAGACATCACATTTTATTCGAACACCTTCTCAGGGAACGTATTTTAAATAATCATATAAAATGATATAGTCTTTGGGAACATATATATATTGTGTGTGATATCGATGATGAGGATATTGTAGCATATGGTTTCCGAAACCTTTCAAATCATACTTTAAGATATTTTAGGCGCAGCAGGCCGAAAACTGTATAGAATACCCAAATCTTGTTTTATTACATCCCATTCTTTTTGTAGGAAGCATCGTTTGTCCTCAATTGCCCTCAGTAGGGAGGGCGTCGTACAAAAACTTTTCCACTTGATGAAGGGAAAACAGCCTCAACGACATTCGTGGCAGGCCAAGGTCAAAAACCTACCCGTATTAACGTATTACATAAGTTTCGTAGAGGGAAGCGTCTAATTCCGTTTAACTCGTCTTTGTGATCTTTACCAAAACTAATTATTATTTCAATTATGACTTTATTAAAGTTTAGTGTATGTTTTGAATACTAATATTCTACTTATATTATATATATGAAAATTTATAAGGATTTATGTATGGGTATTTGTTACTCTTTCCCGTAAAAACTACTGTTGAATTTTGTATGAAACTTAATAGTTATATAGCTAATCAGACCAATACGTAGACTATTTTAATATGGAAAAGCCGCGGCCAAAAACTTGTATATCCACCCTACCTCTAATCAAATATCTTTAAAATTGAATCAGCGGTTTATCCGTGAAAGCGTAACAGACAATCAGGGTTAATTTTGAATTTATAATATTAGTATAGTATGAATATGACTGGCTACAAGATTTCACGTTTGAAAGTCTTTTCATACAAATAAGTCAGTCATAAAAAACCTAAACTGAAAACATTATATGTCAGAGGCTTCTGATTAAACAAGAGCCCTGAGGATTATTTAAATTCGGTGTTAACTTTCCACCAGCACAAACTTAGAGGCATTTATTTTATAAATTCAGCCCACTTAGCTTTCATTTAAAAACAATGTCACAAGTTAAGAGAAAATTAAAGTATAACCTTCATAATTGAAGAGCTTGCCTAATTTATTAGTGCTTGAGGCGGTAGACATAAGATATAAAACGTTCATTAGTCAAGTTACTAAGAGAAACAATTTTCTATATGCGTCTGTAGCATTTAGCAGCAATAGCACCACATTTAGCTAAAACATTTGTATATTATTTCGACTGCACGGTTAGCCTAGTGGTTTAAGCGGTTGGTCCGGATGGCGTAATATAGCGGTTCTCGGATCCCTCCCGTCTCAGGCGCAGAGTGGCACACCGTGTGGTTTTAGTCGGTTCGATTCCGACATACCGCTCTGCCGCAAAACCCGGTGGGGTGAAGGCCCGAGAGGGTTTCCACACGTAAAAAAAAAGTGGTTTAAGCGGTTGCCACGCCGTTTTCTACCGCGTGAGTGTTAAGATCCCATCTAGGATATGAATTAGGACTGATTGAATTGATATTTGTGACAACTCCCGTATTAGGAATATACATTCTGTGTCGCGCATTACTTTACGGACATACATGTAACGGAAACAAACGGTAATCGGAGACACAAATCAGAAGAAGAACAATTTGTGGATCATACAAAGTGTTGTCCCATGTGGGATTTGAAACCACGAGACGGTGTAGTAGAAAGCGGCGAAGCGACCACTTAAATTACAACCCAATCGTGCAGTCGTATGATAAATTACATATTTTCAACTTAATCCAATATATATCACGCAGTTACTTTGTTCTTAAGTTATTTTTTCTAAAGTTAGCAGTTAAGGAAATTCGAGGAGTAAAGAGGTTTGCAATCAAAATGAGTAGTCCTCCCACTTATTTCGATTGCAAACTTGTCTACTAAAGGTTGTCTTCCTCAATTTTACATCAGGTATCTATCACCGCTTCATAAACCTTTGAGATCCTGAGTAGTAGTAAACGTGTCTTATATCTAACTTATCTTTTTTTGCGATACTGATATGATTTTAGGAGTATGACATTTGAGACTGTTAAAGTATGTATGGAGGAGAAATGCAGAAAGGTAAAAGAAATCAATAACAAATAAATAAATGAAATAAGGTCATATTTTAATCACTGGCCGAAAATAAGCCTTCATAAAAATAGAAAATAGGCATATACCATGTATGAAGGACGCGATCTACATCGGAATGAATTGGCAGAACATTCACAACGAAAGTATCCAACTGAGTACTTTTATTTTAAATTTTATTATTTTTGATATTATATCCTGTATATATTAATGTATTATATATTTAATGTGTTATATATGTAACTTATTCCTTTGTGTTTGTAACACACCTATTTTTTTTATGTACTGAGCTAAATTCTACTAATACACCATTTTGCCCCTACCGCCTAATATTTTTATATCACTCAAAAGTTGACTGGCAGAGAATGCCCCACGGCATTAAGTTATCAAATAAATAAAATAAATAAATAAAGGATAAAGAAAGTGTCTTTTTAGCCTTTATTATTTCCAAGATTCTGGGTACTGACTTTCTAATAATAACGATTGTCATAGATGTTCATGACAATCAGGAGCAACGGCTTAACTTCCGCCCCGAGTCACGGGCGGGAAACTCTACCATTTATCATACTTAGGGCTGTTTTTAATAATTTCGTGAATGAATAACCCAACAACAGTCCGACCAGAGTACGCCTGAGACAGGAGGGATCTAGGAACTGCTGTACCAACCCCTCCCCTCATCCTCATCTCCCAAAGGCCGGCAGCGCACGTGTGATGCCTTTGGTGTTGCGGGTGTCCATGGGCGGTAATCGTTTACCATCAGGCGATACGTTTGGTAGTTTGCCCTCTATTCCATGGCAAAAAAAACGATATTGAATCTGAATTACATAGCTAAGGTGTTCTATGCCAAACAGTATGTGTAAGTGGCAAATTAAGTCGATAACTGATTAGTTTAATTAATTTTAGAACGAAACACACACCTATCAACGTTAGCTACTGAGCTCTGACATTAAATTACACAATATACAAATTAGTTACAATTAAGTAATTAGTATATTGCCTATAAGATCAGACTGTCTTAAGTGAGATGTGTATTATTATAACCTAGTACCTGTAGATGAGCAATTCTAGTATAGAGACCGGCACGTAAATTAGCCAGATTCGTTGGATGCGCAGAAGTTATTTTTAGGTCCCTTTGGTTAATAGAGGGACGCGGGGATTCTAGTAGCACCGTTCCTAATATGCGATTGGAGCGTCAGTCGACTACAGTTCAATTGTATTTGTTATAATTTGATGAACTAAGTGTACTACTCGCGAACTTATCCCCACTACGCCGAAATTTGGCCAAATTACGTACCGTACGTAACTATTTGTATTTATAATATATAAATATAGTGTTTTCTATGTATAATATGTATGTATTTACAAAAAAAAAGTATTTATGTATTCATACCAGTTATCTAGTACCCATAATACAAGCTCTACTTAGTTTGGGACTAGATGGCGTTGTGTGTTAGATGTCCGAAATATTTATTTATCTATTTTATTAATTTATATAATTTGAATCTCGGGAACGGCACCAACGATTTTTATAAAATTAAGTATGCAAGGGGTTTCTGGGTGATAAATCGATCTAGCTACGAATTTATTCTTATTAAATTAATTAAATTAAAAATACTGAACAAACTCGGTCATCCGGGTACTAAACCATTCATTGTAAAAGTAATTTACTTAGAGTTTTAACTAGAAGTCCATGTTATAATCTTAATATGTATTTAAAGTCTTATTTTTACTTAAATTATAATAAGCGTAGATAGTACCTAATATTGGTTAATTTTTTTGAAACGGTCTATATTTTCTGTCAGAATAATTTACAGTTATACTTCAAAATATATGAAATAATTTTATTTAAGCTGTGACCAGTTCGAATCTTCTCTACACATTCCTAATTAATTTTTGATTGATTTAAGAAAGTTCTAAACAAAATTCTTACCAAAAAATCTTTAAAACGATTCGTGCCAACATAAAAATACTCTACTGCAAATGGAACACGCTTTTTGCATTACCTTACAAACAGTCCAAACCACGTAGAATAAATATTACCGGAATACAGTGACAGGGGACGGCGCAGATACGTTACAACACATAATGATTATTCGTATATACCACACATAGATTGAAGGGTCCCTCTTTGAATCAATCAACATCCATTCGAAACGTATAAAAACAATATTTAAGAGTGACAAATTAACAGAATATTACATCATATTTTGAATAAAATCTTAAACTGATTTTAAAGGAATAATAAATATTTATAATTCCAAAAAGTAAGTGTTAAAGTAAACGGGATCTTGAGTGCACATCTACAGGCCGGGTGGAGTGATGATTTGCGCGAGACGGCTGGCAGGAGCTGGATGCAAGATGTCGAGGATTCAAGCCAAGTGATGAGTAATTGGAGATGGCCTATGTGGAGTGGATTCTAGTAGGCTCATCATGACGATGAAAATCAAATTTTACGTGCATAAATTGTAGTACGCTATGGTACTCTAGTATTATCTACAATTCTCATAAATTAAGGATATCTGACAATTTTTTTACAGAATTTAATTTAGGGAAAATTAGATTTTTTTAAGGTAAAGGAAACTGTGACTATTTTGTGTAGTGAAGTGTTAAAGGCTGACGGCGATAGTAAAGGGTTTAAATAAGAAGAGGGACTCTTCGTTGTTATTCTACCTACCTTAGGCCATGAATACCTGCAAATGAGGAGTCATTAGTGTCCCAACTTGTGAGGTAGAGCTCCACGTCATAGCAAAAACACTGTCCATTACGGGTTAGAATGTTTTCGAAGTAACTGTTTATTTATTGCAAGATTTCCCTCAGTTGGGTTCTCGAAATATATAAAATACAGTATAACAGCAGTATTCCAGAACAAAGTTGTTTAAATTACATAGGTAGTTCATAACAATGTATGTTATCTGAACTAGTTCGTGACTAAACCTGTAGTATCTGTAAAACATAAAACTTATTTATAACTAGTTTATACCCGTGGCTCCGTCTGAATATATGTCGGTTATCGCGGCAAATAGTAGTTTATGTGTTATTCTGATGTATAAGCTATATTATTGTTAAGTTTCATCTATATCCGTTCGGTAGTTTTTACGTGAAAGAATAACAAACATCCATCCAAACTTTCGCGTTTATAATATTAGTAGGATGTTTTCGTTGTACACGGAAGCAATACACGACTACAATACGTATACTTTGTATTTACTTTATACATTTTTGTAGTATGTACATATTATATATAGTAGTACATAGAGTTTGTAGGGTCTAACCTGACATTGGGATAACACTTTGTGTGATCCACAAATTGTTGTCCTGAGTCTGGATGTTATTTTCTTTATGATATATAAGTTTAACATATTTAAGCTGTATAAGAAATACAGAAATATGTGCAGTCTGTGGACGATAAAAAAGGCTCAACCCAATTTTTTTTATATAGAAAAGGGGGCAAATGAGCCGACTTTTCGCTTGATGGTAAGCGATTACCGCCGCCCATGGACACCCGCAATACCAGAGGCATCACAAGTGCGTTGGCGGCCTTTTAAAGAGTACGCTCTTTTCTTGAAAGTTTGAAGATTGTATGACGTATCGTTTCATGTACATACTATTATAGATAAAAAATATTTATAAAGTCCCCGCGACACTGAATGTATATTCCTAATGGAGGATTGGCTCGAGAGGCATCACGGGAGCCTCTTATAGCGACCGATACAGGTAATCACGGGGCAGGGATGCTACGGAGACCACCTGTGTCTGATCCGCAAGGAGCCAAAGCCTGAGTCCCACCACAGCGATTGCCAAACCGTGGACACGGCATTCCACACGCTGGTAGAATGTTCGCGTGGGACGAGTCGAGGTGAGACTTACGTTTGCAAAGGAGTTAGCGGAGTGGGACCGGGAGAAATTTAGAATTCTCGCTGTCCGCCAAGCCCGGGAACGGGCCAGGTGCGGCAAGGACGACTCAGGCGCCGGAGATCTCCGTGCTCCATAAGCGTAGGCCTGATGGTGACAGGTGAGGCCACCTATTACCCTAGTAAAAGTGAAATGGGGAGGCGAGCCCTATAAAGTGCTCGCGCCCTTTTCTAAAAAGAAAAGGGACGAGAGGGAGGGTAGAGGGTGGCTCGAGGTACGTCGGAGTTCCTACGATTTCCATCGGAGGGTACACCTGGTTCCCCGGCTTCTTGTACTTGAGATAGTGTGCGGTTTTAGTCGGCTCGAGTCCGAAATAACCACCAGTCGGTGGTATCTGAGAGATATTCGCACAAAAAAGGAGAGTTACCGCTAAAAAAAAGCAAATCTGACTTATACTTCCAGTTGTAATCACTTTTAAACAAGCAACACAAACAACTAAACCAAAAGTTCGACAGATTAGTTGAATTACTACTAATGAAACGACACTGAGGCAGCAGTGATTATTGATTTGAAGAAATTGAAACATAAATCATGTTTCAATTTCTTCAAATCAATAAGAAGAGAAAGTTTTAGAAATGTTTAAAATGACCTAAAGTTAATTAATATAAAAGTAAATACCATTTCGCTTTTTATTTTAATAATAATGAACTGACATATCTTGCACGATCATCACAGCCATCCGATCTCAAGCTAAGCTTTGTAATGGTAATTAGACTAATGACAAACTGACTGACTGAAGACTGACTTTTGCGAATATGCATTTCTAAATATACACATAAATAATACCTACAAATGAATAATTATTGCATATATACTCTATTTAATCTCGGAAAAGGCTTTAAAGATTGTCATGAAATTTAGTATACAGGTATCGGGACAAGACAAGAACCTGTGTTTGCGGTTTTAAAATCTGTAATAAGTCCTAAAAATATTCAGTTAGTTTAATGAAATCAAAAATTACTTTGCTACTTCATATTCAGGTTTATTAATGTTAAGATTTCCTTTTGTGTGTGTCTGTCCAAATACTAATTAGTCCATTAATAGAATTAAATTAATACTTAGAACCAGTTCAATTTCAGCATTAATAATTTCATGGGTTGTACTAGAATACAAAATGTCGGCAATGAATGGTTTACCGCATATTTGATTATGAATGAAATCGTTTGAGATGTTAAGAGAGGCGAGATTTATTAAGGCCTTAGTGCTAAGCTTTCTATTGTCAAAGTTTCCGAAATCTTTAAAGTTTTAAGAGAAGCTTCAGTGGCAAAATTAGGAAAGTTCGCTATCTTTTGGTAAAACTGTTTCTGACAATAAAAACACGACGGTTGCCTGCATGGGGACACGAATAAATAAATTCAGGAAACAATTTGAAATTACGACAGAATCTACTTACAAGCCCACAAACAGACTTATTATAGCACATAGCTTCGAAATACACGTAGCTGAAACTATAGTTCTCCAGTTGCTATTTAAATGTTAGACGGTTTTGCAGTCAATAAAAAACAAGACGCGTACATCGTTATTAAAAATTACGAATTTTTCCGTTCATTAATAAATTCTTAAATGTGTTTTTAGTTATTCTTATTATTTCATACTTTCATAAACCTTCCTGGACTCAGTAAGCTCATTAATTCGAATAAAGAAATTTAGACAACAAGATTGAAGCTTAATAGGTGTATTATTCTTAGAGTTTTAGGTGCCAATAACTTTGTCAGAGAACGGTATCGCAGATTAGTAACAATTTATATTCTAGAACTGGAAGTATTAAATGGTAAAAAATATGAATTCAATTTGTGAGAAAGTCTAATATTGGATCTGTCATTGCAGAGTGACTGCTGTCATTGTGATAAATGGCGATAGCCGGCCAGCATCTGAATTTTGGAGGTAGCTTTGAAATTATTATTTCCTAAATGTAGTATTTTATAATTTTTTGATAACAGAATTACACAGCGTTATGAAATTACTAACATAATTATCGACTAAAGATTATTTATTTACATTGCATCTTTCCGATTTTTTATGCTAACAGGTACTTAGTTAGCATTTACGATGCTATTGAAATAAAATAAAAAATTGATTGTGAGAGTGACAGAAGGAGAGCAAAAGGACATCATCATCTTTAAACTTTTGTTGCTGGACCAATGTCCAGCTACATATAGGTATATACCTCTCTCCTTTAAATGGTGTTTGCCGTATGCCAGTTGGGTAGGCATATTGTTCTTCGTAGTTTGTTTTATAAGTCACCTCATACAAAACCTATGGGATGAATAGTGAAGTAGAAACTCTATATTTTTAATCCGTCACACAGCGATATAAGGAAAACCTTAAAAAACTATAATGCATCTACATTAAAACTTTTAATAAAATTTATGTAGCCTGTGCTATTATTATGAATCCATTAACACCTCATTCATTAAAATCGGTTCAGTAGTATAGGCACTACCGCCTTCCTCTTGGCTTTGTCGCATTAAACCCACACATCCTATTAATATTGCTTAAAACCGTTTATGTGTAAAGCTGTTGGATTACTCTGGGGTGAGTTTGCAGTGTATTTACCGATAAATGGATGTACGCTATACTATGCGATCAATGGTGATTTTTTATGGAGCAGATGCATCGCCTGATGGTAAGCGATCACCGCTATCCATGGAAACCAGTAATACCGGAGGCGTTACAAGTGCAGGCCGGCCCTTTGGGGATAGGGAGCGGGATAAGGGAAGGGGTATGGGATAGGGTCTCCGCTATCCTCACTTACCCGGTGAAATACAGCGCAAAAAACACCGGTCGAGGAGGGTTATTCGTAGCATGGCTCTCCCACGTGATGAAATTCTGGTTTAAACGGCTAATTTCATCAACAACCTTTCAGGATATTACTCTTGACTTAGAAAGAATATTTTGGCCTACTATACCACGCAAGCTAGACGCGTAGGTAGAGTAGTATAGAGTTTATTTCTTTTTTGCAGTGATGTTGTCCTGCGTAATATACATGGAACGTAACATATTATACTTATATATAAATATCATGTCATGTGGACCCAAACCCCATGAATTGAATTAAGGTTAGTCTTATAGATATTTGTCCATTGTAGTAAAGGGATGTGCCTTATCGTGCCAACACAAAGGACTTTCCTCGTCAGGTATTTGCTCTATCATCTCTTTTATCAAATGTTTTATTATGTGGTCAAAAATTGGATGAATACCGATGCCACTCTTGCGTCCTTTTAGTTTTTAAACGCACTGTTAAGATTAGAAAATTATGTACCTTGAAATGTTTAAAGATTGTTAATTTTCTTCAGTAATATTTTTTATAGGCAAACCATAGCAGTTTTTATTTATTTTACAAGTTCATAATTGTATGGAGACTCGATCTTCCAGTCAAACCATCAACCAGGTTTTGGGGGAAAAAGACTACTAAAGTTATTTTCTTTGTGTAACAAATAAATAATTAAATTACTATAATACCCTTCCATCAGTTTCGTCATATTGAAATTGGTTTAAAGGTTGTAGCTTTGCGTTTTGAACTGCTCTCAAAACTCACACCATAAAAATTCCCTTACACCTATTCCGAATTTATTAAGAACGGTTATATTCATATCATATGCGGTGATAGATTAAGAATAAGCCACTGCTTATAATCATATTGCTCATCCACGGAATAAAGCAGGATGACATCCTTATTCATCCCGTGGATGTCGTAAAAGTCGATTGAGGAAACAAACAACATAAGTTAAAAACAATGCTAAAAGAGAGGAATACTTAAAACACACTCTATATTGCTTCGTGGAGCTAGCGTGCTGTAGTCGGCCAAAAACTCTTTTCTAAAGAGAGGCTTATGCCCAACAGTGTATTATCAAGGGCCGTGTAAGAGAGATACATTTCGATGGATCAAAAGTATTCATACTAAATAACTAAACCTAAGACCCATAAAATACGCATCATCATCATCATCATCATCAGCATATCGCAGTCCACTGCTGGACATAGGCCTCTCCAATTTCACGCCACTTAGTTCCATCTATGGCTTCTCGCATCCAGCTCCTGCCAGCCGTCCCGCGCAAAAATACGCGTTAGTAATAATTTACTTCTTTATTTGTTTGCTTTATAAAATATATGAAAATCCGTTAGATTTCAATATTGAAGAAATTATACTAAATATTGAAACCTGTGTGTTGATATTAGGAGTTGGTCTACAAATTATATTCTTATAAATATCGATATAATAAATATTCTTAAGGTAAGAAGTTTCTATAGAGGCTGGGGTCTAATTTAACTTTTTTGGTCACGTATACTAAATGATCGGAGGATAGGTTATTATAATATGTGATTGAAAACATGTGGCATAATATATATGAGTTTCATTTTATTAATGTCGGTTATTAGACGGTCCCTTAAAATTAATGGAATAAATGTCTTGAAGTGTTTAGCTATTGAATATTGATATTACGGGTTTGGATTTATTTTAAAATTGGAACGCAAAAGTTTCGAGATATGACATTCTAAATTAAAAATTGTTTAACTCAATGTGTCACAAAGGATTCGAAATTAGAATATAGAGCTTATAGAAAAAGTTTTCGTCATCATCATCATCATCATCAGCCCATCGCAGTCCACTGCTGGACATAGGCCTCTCCAATTTCACGCCACTTAGTTCGATCTATGGCTTCTCGCATCCAGCTCCTGCCAGCTGTCTTGCGCAAATCATCGCTCCACCTGGCCTGTGGACGTCCTACACTACGTTTGCCGAGACGCGGTCTCCACTCAAGAACTCGTTTACCCCAACGGTTATCGGTTCTTCGGCAAATGTGGCCAGCCCACTGCCACTTCAGCTTGCTAATCCTGTGGGCTACGTCGATGACCCTGGTTCTTTGTCGGATCACCTCGTTTCTAATGCGATCCCTTAGAGAAACGCCGAGCATATACCTCTCCATTGCACGCTGAGCGACTTTAAACTTATGGACCAGTCGAACCGTAAGTGTCCACGTTTCGGCTCCGTAAGTCATTACGGGTAGGACGCACGCATTGAAGACTTTCGTCTTTAGGCACTGTGGGATCGATGATGAGAAGACCCGACGAAGTTTCCCAAACGCTGCCCAATCCAGCTGGATTCTTCTGTTCACCTCGTCCTCAAAGCTGTTTCTACCTAACTGCAAAGCCTGCCCGAGGTATACATATTTTTGAACAACTTCGAGAACGGCACAAGTTTTCGTCATTGAAAATAAATATTAATCCTTTGCTCACACATCTTAAATAAAAAATCTGTGAAATTAGAGTATGCAAGTAATAATATTTTTTGCCCTTTCCCTGGCGGCGACAACGCGCGCGCAATGTATTGGTCTGGCAGCCAGCTTAACTAGCTACATAGATTCAATAGTTTGTACGTATCAACCCTTAAAGTTTTTTTTAAATAAAAGTGTGGGGTGACCTTAGTAATTTTTTTTGACATTTTTGGAAACGTCACGTAGCCAGGCTGTGGAACGGTTTAGTGGTCATATCGTATGAATCGTGACGAATTAACCTCTTTTTTCGAATGTCCATTTTTATACCTATTTTTTTATCAGTGTAGTGGTTTAGCCATGAAAGCATAGCAGACAGACAGAGTTACTTGCGAATTAGTAATATTATTATGAATACTTGAAGTCACTTAATACAAATAATATATTTCGGAATTTGGATTTATTCTAAAAGCTTTCTTTTATTAATCATGATTTTACTAAACTGATGAGGCCGTTTGTCCCGTTAAATAATATTCAAATGCTTATCCTATATTCTCATTGTATATTAATGAATAGTTATACTATTTCCTCATGCGGCTTGTGGTTAAATAATTGTACAACCAATCAGAACCGCATCCTATGTTGTGGTTACAATTTCCACACCTCGTTACTATGGTTGCAAGTTTAGGTTAACTGTTATTGCTGTCGTCTAAATCACAAATTTTAACAAAAAAATTGACTTCAAGAACTAGAACAAATGTCCATGTCCACAAATGTCACCACGAAAAGCACTATCTTTCAAATAAAAAAAAAATCATCAAAATCGGCTCACCCAATCGGAAGTTATGATTTAACAAACATAAGAAAAAAAAAACATTCGAATTGATAACCTCTTCTTTTTGTAGTCGGTTAAAAAAATAATAGCCGTTTTTGGCCATTTCCGCCCTGTAAGGTAAAGGGCGGAGATGGCCAAAAACGGGCAGACGTTGTCTAAAACTTACTTTTTTTATTTGTTCAGGCCACAAAGAACACTTCAAAATATTTTTTTATATTTCAATATTTCGTCAGATATTTGAGGTAAAAATAACCCCGTGGGAGAGCCACGTTTCGGCATGCATGAGCCGGCTCGACCGGAGTGATACCACGGCCTCACAGAAAACCGGTATGAAACAGTGCCTGCGCTGTGTTTCACCGAGTGAGTGAGGATACCGGCGGCCCATAATCCGACCCTTCCCCTCATCCCCCTCCCTAACCCCCAAGGCCGGCAACGCTCTTGTGACACCTCTGGTGTTACGGGTGTCTATGGGCTGCGGTAATCGCGTACCATCAGGCGATACGTCTGCTCGTTTGCACACTATTCCATAAAAAAAAACTTCAACCAGTGGTCATTATTTTTTCAAATTTGATATCATTTTTATAATTGTATTAAGCACTTAACTTTATGCATTCTTGAAATAAAACTTACTTTTGCTTTTATCCCATCCACTTTTTAATTTTAGTATTTTAAGGCACATAATCATCTTCCTAGCCTTTATTATTTATAATGTTGTTTCACACCGGTTTTATGTGAGGTCGTGGCATAACTCCGGTCGATCCGACCCATTCATGTCGAAGCGTGGCTCTCCCACGGTGTCCCGCAAGTCGCGTCTAACGACACCCATGGGATGAATGGGGTGGTAATACTCTGTATTAAAGTGTAGACACAGGGATAATTTAAGAAACTCTATTATTTAAACTCACTTAGTTTAATTTCTTCATTGCATTTCAACGAATTCTTCCAAGTGCCATTAATTGATAGCATAAATTACTCAACTTTATACTTTAAAAAAAAGAAAGGTACCTACACAACCAACAAATTACAAGATGGTGGAAAAGACACGATCAATGCTTTTCTGTGACTAGCATTAGCTTTCATCAAACCCATTCCGTAACACATTGTTAGAAATAGCTTGAATAAACCAGTCACTGTTTTTTTTTAAATGTATGGTCAAAGTGACGCTACACTGACTGTGGAAAGTATAAACAGAATCCAAAAGTGGTTGTCACCATACTCGCTGCGAATGCAGAAAATGCAACAGTGCAGCATGATGACTCACATCATGGCGGCTTATTCACCAACGAAACACGACACCCGCATGCTGTTCTTTTTACGTTGATCTTCTGTACGAGGGTAGTACTTGTAGTTGCTGCTTGCTGAAGTTGTTGAGCTAAGAGTGGATATTTATTTACTTATTTATAATATATATGTATAGATATCAGACCGCAAATACCTTCAGGAACTTAATGAGAAAATTTCACGCAAGTACGAGATCTGTCCGCGACTTTTTCTTATTCCTGTGACTTTTTCTTGTTCCCGAAACTGAAAAGGCCCATGAAAGGACGACGCTACGCCACGATTGACGAGATAAAGATGGCATCGAAGGAGGAGCTGAACAAGATACAAATAAATGTTTTTTTTGAAGTGCTTCAAAGATTGGAAAAAACTTTGCCACAAGTGTATAATATCCCAGGGAGATTACTTTGAAGGGGACAAAATAGTTATTCACGAATAAATAATTAATTTTTGAAAATACGCAAAATTCGCGATGCTTTTTGAACACACTACGTATGTCAGTTTCTTTACAAGGCAATTCCAATACCCTGTGATTCAACATGGAAATGATACTGTAAACGTCAAACAGTTAATGGTATAAAGAAATCAAACTTTATTAATTTGTATTTCATTACTGCCTATATGTAAATTTAACATACTTTTGTTAATTAAATTACAAAGCTTCATTTTACAAGAAAGACCTAATGATGAATATATTTGATTGATATTTTTTTATCTGTATAAAAACATATATTATTACTTATTTGTAATTTTCTTTTAGTAAATTAGTTAAATTATATCATTAACTGAATATTATTATTTAAAATTTTGTGATTTAATGACGATTTCACATTATGAATTGATAAAGGAATATAGGTATGTAATATTCCTTATGTCCATTTTGAATTCCAATTTAAAAAAATGATCTTTTTCACAACCTTTAACCTAATTGGTACGTAGCATAAAAAAGCAATTTCAAAAAGGTTCAATGGATGGGTTAATTACATCTAACGAAACAGGATATTGGAGTGAGGATTACGACAGATTAGAGAATTTATACCTTAATAAAGATAAAATTAATGTTTAAATTTCACTGCGACGTCTTGTAATTAAATTCTACCATTAAGATTTAACAATCAAATGACTTATATAATTTGGAAGTGGAGAATATATATTTGTCTGTCACACTTTGCAAATTAATATCATAAATTACTGGTAATCGATACATGAATGATTTATGTTCTGAATATTCTTATCGATACAGTCAAATTATATTGAAGCAAGGAATTAGTCGAGAAACATTGAAATAATGTTTTTAGCTCCTTCTGCCTGAAGATAGTAGTACCATCTTAATAAATTAAATTCTTAAACTTTTTTCGTAAAATTATTAAACACTTAAGAAAACTGTACAATAATAAATGCTACTTACATAAACGATGCTAAATTAAATAAACAACACAATAAAGCCGTGCTAACTACTTGGAATTATGTAAAAACCTGTAAACATGCCACTAGTATACACTTTTATGTCATCCTGTGCATTTAAAAATTAATCTTACCACAGACGGCAAACGAACTACATTATTTTTTTTAGTTGCCATTAAGGCAGCATTTACTTTTTTTTTAAATTTAAATTTCGAACACTGTCACATTTCAAAACACTTATTTTTTTATTATTGACACTGATGTTGGCACTTTTGTTTTTGACGATTTAACTGTTTTGTTTGTTTCGTTGGAGTTTTATTTTTATATTATAATCGTGTTGTTTTTGTGGGGAGAGCGCGTATCGAGGAAGACTCTACCCCGTATCGCCGCCGACGTTCGACTGAGTTGTGACCACCTACAAACTGTACTGTCGAGTACTCAAGTGAATTATTATCTTTTTGATATTTTAATTGGAAATATAGGCTAGGTAAACTTTGCTAATAGCAGTTTTAATTTTTTGTTTCGATGTAGAAGACATAGAATATTAAGTGTGAGGTTTATATGTAAATCAGAGTGTAATAATTCAACGTAAATTTTTGTAGGTATATATATATACAAGAATTTAATAAATACTTTCATTTTAATATATGTAATGTTTTACTACAAACATATTAATACGTGAGAATGTGAGTGTACAAAGAACCCAAGTAAACATACAAAAGTTACCGATACCAACTTTTATTATTTTGTAACTGGTAACCTTTTGCTTGTCAATCGTTTCGGGTAAATTGAAGACCCTTTGTTTGCTACTACTGTACTCAAAATTCTATGAAGACCATTCATATTTAATGATTTACTATCGGTTTAGGCTTTACTTGTTATAATAAATATTTTATGAAAAGGCAGTAAGATACGATAGAATCATGTTCTTAAATAAATATATATTTCACGTGTATTCGTATCTTGTTAAAGTTAATTGGAAAAGTTTGTCTGTGACTTCAATGAACTCTTATAAGGGTTGCCAGCCTTAAATAAAAGTTTTCCTTAAAACTCTAACTAAACTAACTATTCCAAATCTTTATATTAACGAGTCATTACACTAATGAGGTACAGCTAAGATAATTTTTGTGCTAATATGCAACAAAAGAATTTTAAGTTCGAGACTCGCCTACATTTTCCATTATTTTTCTCGTTTATTTACAACTTGAATTTGACTGCCTCGATGGCCCAGTGGCAGTAATTATGACTGCCGTGCTTGAAGTCTCGATTCAAGTCCTGGATCAGGCCAAAAGTATCTAAACGAAATTTGATTTTGGGTGTTTTCTACGTATACGTATACATTTACAAAAAAAGCCTAAATCAGTTGTCTAGTATACATAGTACAAGCTCTGCTTAGTTTAGGACTAGATGGCGTTGCATGTT
This sequence comes from Hyphantria cunea, assembly GCA_003709505.1. NCBI lineage: Eukaryota > Metazoa > Arthropoda > Insecta > Lepidoptera > Erebidae > Hyphantria > Hyphantria cunea. The sequence goes on from PKRV01000571.1 coordinate 650,747, forward strand.
AGATGTCTGAAATATTTTTATTATAATATTATGATTACTATTTTTATCATACTAAAATTGCAATTTTTGATAATTGTAATATTATTTTATTGTATAGGAAAATGTTCTGTTCGTTTTCAATGATATCAACAATTTATGTAACTTAATGTAAATAAATAATAATAAAAAATAATGAACGTAAATTTGCGTTTCCAGAATATCTAATAAAATGTAATGCAATTAATAATTGCATGTATTTCCGTGGGAGAGCCTCGCTTCCGCATGCCTGGGCCGGCTTGACCGGAGTGATACCACTGCCTCACTCAAAACCGGTGTGAAACAGTACCTGCGCTGTGTTTCACCGAGTGAGTGAATATACCAGAGGTCCATCCCCCATCCCTGGCTCCATGCTCCTCCCCAGAAGGCCGGCAATGCACTTGTGACGCCTCTGTTGTTGCGGGTGTCTATGGGCGGCGGTATTTGTTTGTCATCAGGCGATACATCTGCTCGTTTGCTACCTGTTCCTTAAACAAAATGTTAAATAGATAACTTAATGCAGGCCATCTCAATTTTTTTTGTATAAGGTGAAGGTAAGTTATAACACAAATGAATATAAACTTTTTATTCAAAAAATAAAGATTCAATTTTTAGCAATCATAACCCATTAGATCCTTTTCCGAATTCCGTGTTTTCTCCTAACTTTCCTTAGAATTCCTTGTTTCCCTACCCTTTGAACTTGACACTGGCAATAAAGATGAAAACTGTATTGCCAATAATAAAAAAAAGTTTCAATCAAATGAAACCTATTCAAGGATGGCTGGCCAGTGACATGTAATGAGTGTTATCTGTCTATTGTGAAGTTAATATATATAATCATTATTTGTGCTATTAGAACCTTTGAAAGGAAAGTTACGGCGTCTTTTCACTTGGAAGGCTTTGGAAATAGAATGTTTATTCCTAATACGATCTATAATTTTCTTTTATACTCTTTCAAAGACATCAAGTTTCTGGCCTTAAGTGAAAGAGTATCTGTGCAATGTTCTATACAGAAATGGACAGGTACGAACGGCACTGCACTTAATGGGAGACGTGGATAAAGTGTCAACCTATTAAGGTTTAGTAAGGATATTATTTTTGTTCCCAATCTTAAAATTAAGACTCAACGTAGTTTATTTGCGTTAACAAGAATTCATTGAAATCACACTAATATTATCGGTGGCGCAGTGGTAGCGTATGCGACTGCTGTGCTTGTGGTCTTGGGTTCGATTCCCGTGTCGTATCAAATTTTTGTATGATCTACAAATATTTGTTTCGGATTTTCTCTATGTATAATATGTATTAACAAAAAAGGTATATTTGTATTTATATCATAACACAAGCTCTGCTTAGCTTGCGGCTTTGTGTGTTGCCCGCTTGTTTATTACCGCGGCTCCGCCCGCGTATATGTCGGCTATCGCGGCAAATAGTAGCCTATGTATTATCTCTCTCTCTCTGATGTATCAGCTATATTACTCTAAAGTTTCATCCAAATCCGTTGAGCAGTTTTTAGGTAAAAGAGTTAGAATCAGCCATCCATACAAACTTTATAATATTAATAGGATTGTAAAGGTGAAAGTAAGTTTGTTTATTACGTTACTACGCGAATACTACTTAACCGATCATCATGAAACTTTGTACATGTGTACAAAGTCTGGGAAATATTAGAAGTATTATAGAACACTTTTATTAAAAGTGAGCAAAGCCGCAGGCAAAAGCTAGTAATATAAGTCAGACACCATTTAAGATACTTGTATAAAGAGGGACCGCTCTCAGATAATAACAGTAAAAAGATTCATAATTGAATCTATCTATTAATATAATTAAAAATGAATCACAAAAATGTATGTACGCGCATAACTTTCGATCGACTGAACCAAATTGGATAATTCTTTCTTTTATGTGTTTGTTATTGTGAAGACAAGGTTTGTATCATAAAAAAAATAATAGAAAACTGAAGGTGATAACTTTCTTTGTCCCTTTAGCCGTATAAACTGCGGCCCTGTGGGAAGTTTACAAGGGCTTACTAAAATAAGGTTTTCTCTAATTGAGAATTCTAACAGAAATATGGCGGTGTGAAGTTCGCCGGGTCAACTAGTCTTATTAATTTTATTACGCGAAAGTTTGTGTGGATTGATGTTTGTTACTCTTTGACGTAAAAACTACTCAACGGATTTGGATGAAACTTTACAGTTATATAGCTGGTACATCAGAATAACACATAAGCTACTATTTGCCGCGATAACCGACATATACGCGAGCAGAGCCGCGGGCATAAACTAGTATGACATAAAAATTAAATAAAATTTTAAATACCTTTAATTAAAAAACCAAATTCATGAGGAAAATCAAGTTCATGAAGGACATACAGGGCTGTGGTGCCTTAATCTATACTTCTATACTAATATTATAAAGAAGCGAGATTTGATTGTTTATTTGCATTGAATAGGCTCCGAAACTACTGAACCAATTTGAAAAATTCTTTCACCATTAGAAACATAACGACATATGCTATATTGCATTTGCGTAAAGGTTAGGGATCCGTATGAAAACTTCGGGACTTGGTCAAGTGTTCTAAGCCTGGTAAGTTTGCTAAGAGTGTTAAAATTTATAATATTTTTTTTGGGTAAATACCAATGTGAAATAAAATAAGTAAAGATGAAAAAAAAAGGTTTGTTACATACTCTTTCACGAGAAAACTACTTCACCGATTATCATGGAACTGTGTACACATATTTTCGAAGGTGTTAGAAGTAACATAGTAGACTTTCGTTAAATGCGAGTGAAACCGCGGGTAAAAGCTAGTATAATATTTATAAATTTGCTTGTTTTTGTGTGTGTCAAATAAGAGTATTCTTAGTACCCGTTTCATATATATTTTTGAAGTCTCTTACGACACAGAATATACACCCAGGACGCTAGTTATCTCTTAAACAAAGTATATAAAAAAAACAAAAATTGACATAAAGGCCCAGTTACGTTTCCGACTGACTTTTGGAGTAATAAATTTATTACAGTAATATTGAGTTGAACCTTAGAGTTGTTAACCGCCAAAAATAAATTTTGGAACCACCGTCTTCGCCTTTTGACGATAAAAACAAATACTTCCTTACCTTCCCCTGGGCTCATAAAATTGATAAGATTCTGTTAAAGTTGATCGTCTCTTGTCAATTTAACCTTGACTATCTAATATATTGAATAGCTATATTACTATGGAGTGTTATATATTCAATTTGCTTTATTTATGTTTTTATGGAATTGGGGCAAACGTGCAGACATATCGCCTGATGGAAAGCGATTACCGCCGCCCATGGACACCCGTAACACCAAAGGCGTCACAAGTGCGTTGCTGGTCTTAGCGGAAAGGGAGCCTCCCTTCTAAAAATAGAACGGTTGAGGACTTCATCTATCTCGGGGCTAATATAAGCAATAATGGATGCTGCGAAAAGGAAGTCGGAAAAGCACACGGACCGTCTAAAATGCGATGACCTAACTACAAGGAATATGGAGAGATCGTAACATCTCCCGTGAAGCTAAAATAAAATAGGTAAAGACCTTGGTATTTTCCATATTTAGCAATGTGGCCGAGATGTGGACGTTAAGGAAAGCTGACCGTGATCGCATCGATGCTTTTATGGTGTAGTGCTGGAGACGAATGCTTCAGATCCCATGGACGAACGAACTAATTATAAAGACCCGACTCTCTTCTATATGCCTGTGAAGAGTTCTTTATTTCTTTGGTTACAACGCCAGAAAGCAGGGAACAACCTCGAGCAGCTCATGGTCACCGGGAAAGTTGACGGTAAAAGATCGTGAGGACGTCCAATAAGGTCCACTTGTTGCTATTCATTAGACCAAGAAGAAGAACAAGTGACGAGCAACTTTCTGGCAGAAGGTCATCCCACACCAATGGAACTACGACCCTTAGTAATAAGGATAACAACGCGTGGAGGAGGATTAATTATTGGAGAGGCTTATGTCCAAGAGTAGATTGCTATAGGCTAATGATGATGATGATATTGAATCTGAACTCTGAGGGATAATGTAACAATATTGCATAATCATCAAAATGCATTCGTACTTATTAGAGACTTAACACTAGAAGATTTTGTACGATTTTTTAGATCTTAGTAGATACGGCTAAGAAAACAAACGTACAAAATACGAATAGCTTAGTTGTTAATTGATTGAAACGGGTATCAAGTAGTACAGATTTTTGTAATGTGAGGGTGTACACACTCTACCGGTTTTATAATAATCTGAATCCCACTAAAATCGGTGTGACCGCAGATCAGTGCGTACTTAAATTTCAGTATGGAAGCCTTAGAAAATGATTTAACCACTAAGTTTGTAAAACTTGGTGATATTTTAGACACCTGATTTAGTCTACTAGTTTACAATTTTAATCGTGTCAAAATAGCAAAATAAATATATCATTGTTAAAGTATAAGTATCGTTAGAATAATAATAATAGTTACCGTGGGAGAGCCACGCTTCGGCATGAATGGGCCGGCTCGACCGGAGTGATACCACGGCCTCACAGAAAACCGGTGTGAAACAGCGCTTACGCTGTGTTTCATCGAGTGAGTGAGGATACCGGATGCCCATAACCCAATCCAACGCCCCCTATCCCCCTCACCATCCCCTTTCCCCCCACGCCGCCATAGTGTGGGTCACCATGCTGCATTGTTCTTTTTTGCATTGAGGATGGTGACCACCACTCTTGGATTCTGCTCATGCTTTCCATCAGGCAGGGCAGAGTCATTTTGGCAGCTTAAATATAAATAAAAAAAAAAAATAATGAACATTCTAACCGTACTATAACTTTATATAGCCCCAATATATTTATTTTTGGAAATCAGAATTTCAACAAGATCTGGTAAATTAACGGGAGTACTCCCAAAATCGTCTGACTGATAAGAGGATGAAAAACAAATAAAAGTATAAATTTAATTATTTATTTATATAGAATTTTAAGTATTCTTTAATATATAGTTTATAGTTTTTTAATGTTTTCTTGTAGCTGAGTAGTAGATAGAAGAATGAAAGAAATAAATATCAATTATTGTAACATACAGAGCACAAAATTGTTATCGCGAAAAGCATTCACACTCCACGCCACCATTAATTTGCTTCCTTAATAGTTTCAAATGACACATACGACGGTAAAATTTATGGCAAAATCAGCTTCAGTAATGATAAGTATCAAAAGTGGCGTCGCTTGTGTGCTATGATCCGCCATTTTAATAATACCCCTTCAAAATGCTCCACTACTATGATTTATGGCATGAATATTTTCTATTGCAATATTTAAGGGAAGATGTGAAGAAAGAAAATCAAAAGTATGGTTTAAAATGTTAGTCAAGTTATCAATAATAAAACAATATTACGTCCCGCGATCTCTTTTTTTTGTCATAGACAAAAGAGGCAGAGGCCCAACAAGCGTTGCGCGGCTCGCACAGATTATTTTCTCTTTTTAAATTTTTTTTTTTTAAAAAGACGACTCCCGCATTAGGAATATACATTCCTGTGTCTCGGGGATCTTTGCAAACATACATGGAATGGACACAAAGTACACCCAGACTTAGAACAACAATTTATGGATCACACAAAGTGTTGTCCCGTGTAGGATTTGAACCCACAACACTTGGCGCAGTATGAAACAGTGTGGCGACCACTGAAACCACTAAGCTAACCGTGTGTTCAATTATTAGATTATATATGACAATCTTCCGTGATTCGGAGGTCACGTTAAGCAGTCGGTCCCGGTTGTTATCATACGATAACAGTCGTAAAGCTTAGTTGGAGACCTTCGGGCGGCTTAAAAAAAAACATCCAACGGCAAGTTTTACGTAGCCACAACGTATTCTTGCCAGTCCCCAACCCGCACTTGGCCAGCGTGGGGACTTTATGGCCTTAACCCTCTCCTGAGAGGAGACCCGAGCCCAGCAGTGGGACATTATGGGTTGTTGTTTGTTTGTTTTATGACAATCTTTGGTCTGTCGCCGGGCCACGGTCTGAGAGCCTATAAGATTGGCTTACCTCTTATTACTGTCTATGCTTCATACACCTATTTTATTTATTGTGGATGTATATTTATATTAGTATATATATTTATATGTAACACTTTACATAACACACATTGTAAATATTTGCTACCAGACACGGATGGACCGTATACCGAGCGTGGGCCCTATGGTTATACGAGCGCTGTAGTCACACTGAATACAGCAGTATGCTGAGATAGGAGCCTTTTCTGGCACACGGGGCAAAACAACACCTTGTAATTTTCCATTTTACGTCTGCTTAAAACCGTTTATAGTCCTTTCTTTCTTTCAATAATAATGTGGAATAGGGTATCATCAAATTTTAAACGTAGAACTTAAATTTCGAAGTGTAACTGGTTCTTTCGTACTAGTATTTGATATCCACGTTGGTATTATAAAGTTTCCAAAACCGTACGTATACTCTCGCGTCTACACTTAAGAAGGGGTAGACAGCGGTGTATAAAACATGCGCGTTATACTGACTAACATTTAAGCCGTAATAATGTTATTAGGTATCGAGCCTACTGCTGTAAAAAAATGTTAAACGCACAACATATCCAACTGCGAGAAAATAATAAATGTATTTATTTATACATAATACACTTTTGATACATTGGCGGTTTAACGGCGTTCTCCCAGCCAATCATTAGGTGATGCAATGAACGCAGAAAGTAGATGCATTTTGGATGTAGTTCATTCCAAAGAAGCACAAACTGTACAACAAAGGTTGAGCTAACAAACTATGGACAACGAAGAAGGTTATTAGAGTACTATACGTTTCTGTCGTGATTGTTACACAATTGTTAAACTTGCAAGTATAATATAATTTTATATGTAAATTAAAATACTAGAAAATAATAAACAAATATGTTCAGATATTTTAACACACAACGCCATCTAGTCCCAAACTAAGCAGAGCTTGTACTATGGGTACTAGATAACTGATATTAATACTTACATACTTTTTTTTTGTAAATACATACGTATTATACATAGAAAACACCCAAACTCCGAAACAAATATTTGCAGATCTTACAAACATTTGATCCGACTCAGGAATTGAACCCGAGACCTCTTACACAGCAGTCGCATTCGATACCACTGGCCGCAGAGGCAGTCGAATGATGGAAAACCTGAACCAGAATTTTTATAAATATTTTCAGCACGGAGAATTATCATTGCCATTCAAGGTGGCAATGCTGCCAGTCTTTTCCGAACGCTACCAGTAGGCGATGATGCGGCTGATTTTTTTGACGTATGTTAATACTGTTGTTTTTAAATAATTATATATTTTATGATAGTGTAGTAAAGTATATATGTGTTATAATTATGCAAAGTATAAATTAAAATATGATTGTGTATACACAATGTAGTGTTGGTATATTTATAATTGTTACTAGCTTTTGCTCGCGGCTCCGAATGCGTGTATGTCGGTTATCGCGGTAAATGCAGCCTATGCCCTTGTTCAAGTATCATTGTATCTACATGCTGAATTTCATTACAACCGTTTTAATAGTTTAACCGTGAAAGCGTGACAGATAGAGTTACTTTCGAATATAAAATATTGGTAGTGATTTATTGGACTACCCGCTAAGGGTCAATATAAGGGAATAAATTGCATTTCAGAACAGTTGTTGTAACATCGAGTGAGTGAAACGACACAACAGCGAAAAGCAGCTGATTGTATCGTTCTCGCTCAAGTACATTCGGCGGTTCCGAGTTCACCCAAATGGTATCACAATTCATGGTCTACTCTCCCGGTCACATGTCACGAGTATGATCAGGTCACGTGTCATGACGCGAGTTTAACATTTTTTACCCATCACAAAAAAGTGCACAACACCTCTAAAGAAGTTTTCACTTAAATAATTTAGCGATAATGCCGCTGATTGTATCTAAAATAAAGTTATATTTATTGTTTAATGAACTACAATAAAATCATATATTGTTTATACTGCATTATAGTCTATTTATATTTAAATAACGAGGGGAAAACCTATAGCCATTAACAGCATATATACACTTTCAAGTAGATCTTACTTATTTATTTCTAATTTTATTATAGTTTCAAATAATAAAATTATTTTTAAGTAAGACTTTTAAATTTATTTAAAAGATAACACTAAAATAAATTGGGATAGAACAAAGAAACAACCCCATTACCAATAAAACAGAGTATATCATTAAATATGTTACAAGTTATCCCAAAACATTGACATGAAATAAATGCCCTCTTTCGCCAGCAGGATAAAAAGGGTAACATGTCTTTGATATGTATGATACTGATGATAAATGATGATAGATACTTGCTTTTTGTAAACTATTTTTTTAGTCTCATCTTATAGAAATATACTAAGAAGCTTTACAATAGGCTTATCGTAGTTTGTGATCTCTTGCAGACAATCTTACGCTAGGCTTATAGTATAAATCTAAAGGGTTTTTCATTGTTTGTTTAAGAGCACGAATCTCTAGAAAAATCAATCAGATTTAAATAATTCTTTTTGTATTATATAGTATTTTATATTGATGTAAAAAAGTTTTAAACTGTGTAAGCCACACTTTTAATAATTGTAACTGTGCCCTAATGCGTAAAAAATATGTGATGAATTAATGAAATGATTTTATTTATTTATGCGCCTATTTGAACAGAAGAAATAAATATTCTTCTAGAACATGATGAAAGTTAAATAGTTTTATCGATGAGACTATACTATTGGTTGTTTTATAATATACTAGCAGACTCGTTAAACTTCACATTACCGTACTTTTGTTTGTAACTGTTTTCTAAATTGCTGTAAAAATATGTTTTAGTATTTATTACCCTCCTCTTAAGTTTCCATGATTAGTGGCGGGTTTTGAAAATATAACATTTCTAGTTGTCTTTTATTTTTTTTTATACAACCTTTGTTCTGAGAATAACAAACACATAAAAGAAAGCATTATCCGATTTGGTGCAGTCGATCGGAAGTTATGCGCGTACATACATTTGGGTGATTCATTTTTCTTTATATAGATACATATAAATAATAAAGACATAAAGAAAAGGATAATGCCCAAAAATACTACATACCTTTTGATATGTATATACTTAATTTAGGTGATAAAGTATACATATACTATAATCTGTATCTGTATTTTTACGGGCAAATGAGCAGACGTATCGCCTGATGGTAAGCGATTACCGCCGCTCATGGACACCTGGAACACCACAGGGCATCGAAAGTATGGTGGCGGCCTTTTAGGAAGATATATTTTTATATCTTTTAGCCTTAATTATTCCTAAGATTATTTGGTGACGGCTACTAGTTCAACCGGTTTAACCTGAATATCAGTTTTTCCACAGTGCGACTGGCATCGAACCTCTGCAACCCTAAGGGTAAGCTAATTTCAAAAGTTGAACTAGTTTTCAGTATATTTTAGAGCACAAACTGCCTAGTAACGATTGCTATAGATGCTCACGACAACCGGGACCGACGGCTAAACGCACTACGGGGTACAGGTAATACGGTCATATAATACTGATAATATTTTTAGAAAGCCTTTAGCAGTGTCATGTTTAATGGGACTGCAAATTCACTGTGATAGAAACACTTGATAGAAATGCCTTATTTTCACCAGCAGTGTCGATTAGTCGTTTTGCTGGTACTTTATAAATTCATTATCTGTAAGTACCCAAATGGCTTAAAAATATAACTTTATCTAGTAAAATTATAATTCATGAGTACTCTGAACGGGAACTCAATTTATCTCATAATTTATGAACAATTTAGTTTGTAATTAAAGAAGAACTTTCTATTTTCTGCGAAGTGTGTTGGCATGGATCTAAACATGAATAGTTGAATTAGTCATAAATGTGTACAGACTGATTTATACCAAATGAATTTCGACACAAAGTTTCTTTTCAGAAACGAAATTAGAATCTAATACGGGTTTATTTCGAGTGTTGTCGAAATAAACCCGTGTGTTGTGTTGTTTTGAACAAGCTGATGAGTTATTTTTGTATTTGATATAAACTCAAATTCTATCTTGTATCAAATGTTTGGGTTTTGGAATATTTTCATGTCGTTTGATCAACTTCAAGAGGTTTCATTAATTTGAAAATTTCAAATCAGTGACAATACTAGAATATGAAACTGCCTCTATGGCGCAGTGGGAGCGTATTCAACTGCTGTGCTTTAAGCCTCGGGTTCGATTCCCGGATGTTTTTATGATCTGCAAATATTTCTTTCGGAGTTTAGGGGTGTTCTATGTATAAAATGTATGTATTTACACAAAAACAGTAAATATGTATTTGTATCAGCTGTCTAGTACCCATAACACAAGCTCTGCTCAGCTTGGGACTATATGGCATTGTAAGTTAGATGTCCGAAATATTTATTTATATTTATTATACTTAGAATATGAAAACCAGTAATGAACATGTTTTAATTAAAAAAACAGAATTAAAATAAAGAAAACAGTTTTTGATATTAAATATCTACACATTTAAATACTATTCTCTATTTATTTTTTTATGTTTTAGTGAGGAACTACGTGTTATTGATTTTTAGGGTTCCATACTCAAACAGTAAAACGGGACCCTATCACTAAAACTCAGCTCTTCGTTCGTTTGTCACTAGACTGTTACCTCGTCCCATGAACCGTGATAGTAGGACAGTTAACATTTTTACAGATGATGTAATTCTGTTTCCTCTATAAAAACAAATACCAAACAATAAAAAACAGAATAAAATAAATAGAGTTCCCATACAAAACATGAGATCTTTTGCGGTTCTTTTAGATAACGGGCACCCTGCGTGCGCGAGACCGACCCGCACTGGACCGGTGTTTAGTTTTTTTTTAAATTATATATATGTAACTATTTGTCGACTTTTGTATTATATATAAAGCTGCCAAAGTGATTCTACTCTGCCTGACGGAAAAGCATGACTAGAATCCAAGAGTAGTGGTCAGCACAGTCATTGCTAATGCAGACAACGCAACCTTATTCCATGGTGACCCACAGTGAAAAAAAAAGGTATTTTTCAGCCAAATACAAACTCATTTTATTCCAGTGAAAAATTAAAAGTATCGGAAGAGGTATATAATAAACCATTTATATCTTCAGCAAAGTAGGAAACATAAATAGAATGAAAAAATTCATAAAGACAATCATAAATTAATTTGTAATAAAAAAAAACTGCACGATTGGCCTAGTGGTTTAAGTATTATTGGCAAGTAAAAGATATATAGCGAATCATTTGTTAACGTGGCTTATTGGAGCCCGATCAGGTTACCCGAGGATATTCGCTCGAGCTGGTCCGAAACACCGAGATTTTGATTACATTATTTATCATTCAATGTTAATGACACTTTGTGATTAAGCTGATGGAAGTATTCTCATATTTTAGGAACGAACTAATTCGAAACTTTAGTGCTACTGAATAAAATTGCTACGAAAGCACATCTAGAGACTTCTTAAAACGGTTTACCATTGTAAATGGTTTTCAGATTATTTTTCTATAAGAGCTAAATTTGGCTATGGCTTTCAAAGATTGGGATCCTAGGGGTTTCAAAAGCTCAAAATTTTATCGGTACACCAATATCCGATGGAATTTATAAAATTGGTTTTTTTCTTTTAGAAATTAAAAAAAAAAAATCGGACAAATATATTATATTTCGGACATCTAGCACCACTACACCATCTAGTCCCAAGCTAAGCAGAGCTTGTGTTACGTGTTTTAGACAACTGATATGAATACATATATTCTTTTTTTTATAAATACATACATATTATACATTGAAAACACCCCAACTCCGAAAGTAATATTTGTAGATCATACAAACATACGGGAATCGAAACCGAGACTTCAAGCAGAGCAGTCGTATACGCTACCACTGCACCACAGAGGCAATTTTAAATACCTGAACTCTGAAATAAATATTTGCAGATTATAGAAACATGTGATCCGACCAGGGAATAGTACCCGAGATCCCAACCACAAGAGTCGCACAATCACTGTGCCACTAAGGCAGTCGAAAATGATTGTTTGATATCTGGCAATGTATAATTGCGGAATTGTATCAAGCGCCAGTGCCATTCTTCTTTATGGTCGGTGATATACGTTCCGACTAAAATGTGACTTGTACTGCAACCTTAAGGAGGTAGCATAAATACTTCAAAAGTCATTTCAATGCTACTGATGGTTGTAGCAATTGAAAAATATATGACTGTTTTTTATGTCTTTTTTCTACTTCTTTTTTCTACGTCTTTTTTCGACTTCTTTATGTTTTTTTATTGTGAGTAGAGTCACCAGACCCAAAGGTTTAATATCACAATCTTTTAATATTAGATGATGGCACTATCTTCTGTATTTTATTTATATATTCAGTTAATAATAAGAATAAGCAGAGACGACCAGTTGCTGCTTTTTGGTGTCAGAGTATTACTATTTTTTATAATCTTTTTTGCTGATTCAGTGAACTTCTTACGGCAATATTTTTTCGTGAATTTTTTTCATATCTTTTCCTTTAAAGTTTTTTTTATAAACACGAAAAAAACAACTTGATGCAGTAGATTGGAAGTTATGAGCGTACAGACATGTCGATGCTTCAGTTATATTTGTGTAACAATCAGTTTCAGTAACAGATTTACGGCCTGGTCGCCCTTATCACATACTCACAGTCCTCAATCCAACCTCAAAATCAATGTCCAATTTTCTAACTTGCCTTACTTTTACTTGTCTTTTTAATATATTTCCAGTTATCTTACCTTTAATTCCCCAAATGGACCATTGAACAACTCCATTATTAAGTGTTTTTTTTTTTTAAAAGACAACTCCCCAGTAGGAATATACATTCCTATGTCGCGGGGATCTTTACAAACATACATGAAACGGACACAAAGTACACCCAGACTTAGAACAACAATTTATGGATCACACAAAGTGTTGTCCCATGTAGGATTTGAACCCACAATACTTGGCACATTAGGAAGCGGTGTGGCGACCACTGAAACCACTAGGCCAACCGTATTCAATTGGACTTAATTATTCTCGTTTACCATAATGTGGATGCTTAATACCAATCCATTAGGAACGACCGTTGTAACAAACACACATGCACACACTTAAAGACGCACACACTTAAACACACACACACACACACACACACACACTCACCCACCCACATACGTACGCGTGCTTACACAAACACATGTAACCCAGACAAAATATTACATTTGCCGTGTGTACTTTAAAAAAAAAATTAAATATTATATTTCCTCATGCTAATATTAAGAAATTCAATTTATTATATGTGAGGTGTTAGTTGAATTTAACATGACAACGCGAATATGTCTTTTGATATCATCAGCGTTCCATACTTCGATAATTATTATTAAGTTACAAATTTCAGAGGAAAACGCAACTTCCTTTTAGTATTAGAATTTGAGTAGGTAATACAAAATATTGAGGATTTTAAATTGTAGTACTTTATAATATACCGAGTTATTGCTTCAAAAGTTTTACTTTTAATGAAAACCAATTAGATTTCAGATTAAAATTATTTTATTTGTTAAAGTCATAACAGTTCGATGTTACCTAATAATTGGATCTAATTGACTTTTGCAGGATGTAACTTTTTTTCGTAAAAAATCGTCTGACCAATTTAGGAAAGATAATTGGGCTTGTTAGTTATAACAACGAGCCCAGTTTTGATAACTAGTACAAGCTATTGGGATAATCCCTAAATACCACTAACTTCTTCATGTATGACAAAAACTAATTAGAAATCAACTAAATAATCACAATCTCGCACATTTTACACAACTGTTTTATCTCAAATTGAGAAAATCCTTTTCTATAAGAACGTGACTTCTTTTTAATGGAATAGGGGGGCAAACGAGCATACCTATCGCCTGATGGTAAGCGATTACCGCCGCCCATGGACACCCGTAACACCAGAGGCATCACAAGTACGTTGCCGGCCTTGCGGGATGGGGAGGGGGACGAGGGGAAGGGTTGGATTATGGGCCTCCGGGATCCTCACTCACTCGGTGAAACACAGCGCAGGCGCTGTTTCACACTGGTTTTGTGAGGCCGTGGTATCACTCCGGTCGAGCCAGCCCATGGCTGCCGAAGCGGGGCTCTCCCACGGTGACTGCTGAGCTACATTCTTAATTTTATCATACTCATATTATAACTACGCGCTCATAGCTCAGCTGCAGTTGGTGATTGGAAACAATCGCCAGGGTAAGCAACGACGGCGCATTCAGTACTTGGATGGGTGACCGCTGGTGGCATGTTACCATTAGCATCTCCGTGATTCGGAGGTCACGTTAAGCAGTCGGTCCCGGTTGTAACAATAGGCCGTAAAGCTTAGTTGGAGGCCTTTGGGCGGCTTAAAAACATCTAATGGTTAGATTACGTAGCCACAACGTAGTCTTGGCAGTCCCCAACCCGCACTTGGCCAGGGTGGGGACGTATGGCCTTAACCCTCTCCTAAGAGGAGACCTGAGCCCAGTAGTGACATTATGGGTTGTTGATGATGATTATGAAATGTCAGGAAAGTATTGAATATGTAATCTTCGAAACAACGACGTATTATTTCATTAGGTATTTAACATTCATGAGTTGCCATACTAAAAAATACAAAAGAATTGCTAGCGAGAAAGAAAAGTAATAACATTTTTTTTTTGTAAGCAGATTTTAACTTAATATAATACAAGTAGTAGAGCCAAACTGACAAATATCATACAAGCGATCGGAGCCAGAGGCAAAAGCTTGTAATAGTTTAATTACACTTAATCATATGCCAAATGATTGTGTTGATTACACCGCCTTATCAATTACCAGGGTCTGTTATCTATTCAACTAAGGGTATCCTGGCCTACTTGTCAGTGTAGATAGTTTCCAATTTCCAATATATGTATAGGACTGTTTACATATTGTGATGGAAATACATTATTCTTAGCTTACACAGTTTTTTTTTTCACTATTTAGCCCTGACAGATAATGCTAATTAAATGACTTGGGATGATACTTGCTCTTGTTTTTAAGGTTTAATGTTCGTTCTACTACTTTGTTTAATTTATTTTTTTACTCTCTCGTTATTAAAGAGCCAAACTTTGTTTGATGAGTGATAGGCACTCGTATCCATTTGTTTTTAGTCCCTAATAGAACACAAGTTGGACTTTTGATTGGTGAATGTATTTGAATCTAGACTGTACTCGTTTTCCTATGCCTTCTGTCCACACTTCTCAATAAGTCAAATTAATTTTAATTGATTGTAGTAAATAATCAGTTGTTGAGGGATTATACTTGAGATTTGAATATTGGTTTTTGCCAACGGCTTTTCGAGCTAATATATATTCCGTCAATAGATATCGGGTATTCGGGTTTCCCTCGGGAAGAGTACTTTTTCTGGGATAAAAGGTATTCTAAATTTTTTTGTGTCTGTTTAACATTGGGATAAACCCACTTTGTATATATTATCTTAGAAGTAAATTTTGTGGTTTTTTTTAATGTTGCCTATGATATCCATTCCGTATACGTTTGTGGACTTTCTGTCCCAATCAAGTAATAGCGCTTTGAACAATGATTTAACCCTGATCATGATTAAAATAAAATAGAAAATTTTATCATCGTCATCATTTTAACCATAAATCACACATACAGTACTGGGCATAGGCTTTCTACAATGAGCTATAAGAAGGTTGGAAGACTTCTTCATACACCTCGAACCGCGACCATAACGAGAACATTAATGTTTTTTATGTGTTGGGGTTTTACGCTGCAAATTCTGATCTGATTTTCATTTTAGAACATTTCGGTCATCGACCAACTGATACTGATTGAGTGATTAGTCATTCTGACAGAAATCCCTTAAAAAAAACATCTAATACACAAAGCCATTTAGTCCTAAACTAAGCAGATAAGCAAAATAAGCAATAAACTAGATATTAAACAGCAACATACTTTTCGCGTCAGATGTGCTTACCTTTTCAGTCATAAAATCTTATATACTAATCGTAACGATAAAAGAAGAGTGTATCGTGGATATTTTTAAGATATTGGTAAACTATAAAATAAAAAGTAATGGAATAAACTACAAACTCAGATTTACAAAAGTAAGGGTAATATTTTTGGCAGTCTGTATATGTTTCTATGTGTCTCCGTAACGTCTAAACTACTGAACCGATTTTAATAAATCAAGGGTCAATCCTTATATATATATAAGAGGAAAGTAACTGACTCGGATACCCAGAGTTCACAGCCCAAACCACTGAAACTAGAATCCAGAAATTTGGCATGTAAATTCTTTATATAACGTAAGTGGGCACTAGGAAAGGAATTTTAGAAATACCACCCCTAAGGGAGTAAAATATCTACTTCTGTGTGAGCGGAACCGTGGGTAAAAGCTTGAAGATTTATAATTTTGGCTCCGGGATATAAATATAAAACTTTTATGAATAGGTTTTACGTTATCGATTTATAGTTATTTTTAAGTAACATGGTTTAAATTAACGTTATAATCTTTTTAACTTTACATCCACTAGGAACCCCTTATGGAATTTATTTGGAATTTTTATCGTATCAAATTATCTAGTGGATTTCATGGCATACTATCATTTCTTAAAATAAATCCATATGTAGAAGATTAATTTCGGAAAAGTTCGATTTATAAAATTTTGTTACAAGTAAAATTAAAATGTTTCGACATTTCATATGACATTTCGAAAAATAAAATTCTAATATGTTCTATCCTCAGATTATCTAGTTTATACAAAATGATAAGCAGGGGATCCTAGTTCCAAAAAAGTTCTAAACATCCCTCAGGGGATCAGTGTGTGAAAAAAGTCCAGTTGAATTCCACAGGGGATCCTAGTTGACGGAGCTCAAATTTCAAAGAAATTGGTGAAGCTATTTAGCCTTAAAAGCGAAACAGACAGACAGATTTACTTTTGAATTTATTGTGTTAGTAAGGAAATGAATGTGTTAAAAAATATATATTTATCAGCAGCCTGGTTACCAGAGCATTGTGAGATGCGGGAATGTGGGATGTTGAGAAACAGTTGGCTTTATCAGATGTTGGTGTGAACAGGATTGCTTTATCCAATAAAACAATCCGATTCTCCGTCGACGGTTTCAATCAGACATATTCGTTAGCTCAATTTGGAGGCAAGGCTTGAGTCCACAAGGGCCCACACCACACAAGTCCTGCCCGTAATTAGATTATCATTGCAACCGAAATTGCTCTGCATGTCTATTGCGGGTTTGAAAATGTTTTGCAAACTTTCTAGAAAGTGTTGAAATTTTTATCGTACCTTTATAATACGACTTAATTATCTGCAATACATGTACATATGTTGTATTATATATTTAGGAATTAATAAGTGTGTGTAAAAGAGATTGTTTAAAAAATATATAAAATTTACTAGAATACTTACCTTCCTGATGATTAAACATTGAAGAAGAAAAACCTCCTTCAAATTTTGATGAACTTATTTCAAAGATTATTTATGATTTATCTTTGAATTACCTGAAACAAAGAAATAAAATATTCACTTAATTAAAAACACGATTTTCTTAGGAAGTTTCTTCTTTTTTACAATATTGCTCCGGATGATGCTACAACAACTACGTCGTAGCTAACTCGTAGCACAAGCCTTTAACATTACTGAGTTGTGTTCACAGTGGTGGCATTGCTGGACGTGTGACATGATCAGATATTTAGCACTATAAGTAACGTTTAAGAGCTACTTTAGCACTCAGTGTAATACTGGAACTTCCTTTACTTGGGTACAGAAAAGCAAAACAGCAGTTTGGTTTAAGTGGAAACTGAAATTACCTTGAAATCCAGCACAAGTTGTCAAACTAATAGCACATATGATATTTGTCCCTTTCATGTTCATTGATTTAATGTTTCCATAATATGAAATATTATATGTAAAATGTAATTCTATATGATATTCTGATGAAAAAATTATTGAAATCGGTCAGTTTTTACTTTTACTGATCTGTTTCATAACTGTGTATATGTACACAGTTATGAAATATATCTATATATAAATCTATCAAATATATTTTAAAATATCGTAACTGATATTTCAAACCTTTGAAATTGTCGATTAGAACAGGGTGAACCGGACTAAACATGCAATTTTGCAAAAAAAAATACAAAACCGATTGGAAATAAATTTGAAATTAATGTTAAATTTACAAATCTCCAGGCAATGCATAAAAAGAGGCTTTTTATCGGGTGTTTCCGTAAACAGAAATTGTTTTTCATTCCAGTTTGGAAAAATAATAATTTCTAAGCAGCGTTTTATTCAAACACTTTCTTGAACAATTCAAATTACATTCATTGTCTGCGTTTCGTTTCGTTTGTAGCCTTGGGAATTGCATATACATATAACAGATTTTCCTGCTTTGATAGTCATCTATACAAATGAATAAAATTGGAGTGGCTGTTTGTTATATTAAAATAAACGCTATTTACTAAATGCACATGTCTGTATACCAAATAACATAACGGCTGGACGGATTTTGACAGGACTTCGGGAATTTCACTTTCAGGTAGTTGGTGATATAAGGAGTCACGAAGGCTACTTCTTTAAGCAGCTTTGCCCCGCGGCGTTACCCGGATCTACTTTTGTACCGCGGCTTACCTACTTTGCTACCTTAAATAAATTTTCGGTTAAAATCCTACACGGGACAACACTTTGTTATTCTGAGTCTGGGTGGTATTTTTGTCTATTCAATCTATGTTTGTAAAGTCCTCAGTGTCACAGGATTTATATTCTTTTTTTTTAATATTTGGTCACCATGCTGCATTGTCCACATTCGCATTGAGGATGTACAATACTCTTGGAGTCTACTCATAGTTTCCATTACGCAGAGAAT
Source organism: Hyphantria cunea (assembly GCA_003709505.1). NCBI lineage: Eukaryota > Metazoa > Arthropoda > Insecta > Lepidoptera > Erebidae > Hyphantria > Hyphantria cunea. The sequence goes on from PKRV01000571.1 coordinate 669,693, forward strand.
AATTATTTTTAGTTATAGGTAGCTATTAAATAACAATACATGAAATGAAAAATATATTTCTTATGTATACAAGTACGATTTACATCTTCAATAAACAGTCTATCATATTTTGTAATTTTTTATAAAATCCTAAACTTATGTAAAATGAAAAGTGGGTTTGATGGAACGACGTAGTCAAAATTGTGGCTAAGCTCCGTAACAAAGAAAAAAAAATCTATTCAATTTACTGGATAATAATTGTACTTTCAAGCAATTCAGACTGCGTTCGCTAGATGGCGATAAAATAAATTTCGATTTCTTCAGCTGTTATTGTCTTGCTAAATATACAACTTTAGATTGGTTTGCTTAGTTATGGTATTACTTTGAAATAGTTCTATCCCAATTTATTTTATTGTTATCTTTTAAATAAACATAGAAGTCTTACTTAAAAGTAATTGTATTATTTGAAAGTATATATATATCCTGTAAATGGTTATAGGTTTTCCCTTCGTTATTTAAATATAAATAGACTTTAATGCATACTTTTATTGTAACTTCATTAAACAATAAATACAACTTTACTTTAGATACAATCAGCAGACCGCTGATTGTATCTATCGTTCGTATCGTTAAATTATTGAAGTGAAAATATCTTTAGAGGTGTTGTGCACCTTTTTGTGATGGGTAAAAAATGTTAAACTCGCGTCAGGACACGTGACTTGATCGAGAATTCGTAAGACGGAAGGAGAGTAGACCATTAATTCTCATACCGCTTGGGTGAACTCGGTACCGTCGAGATCCGAGCGAGAAAGATACAGTCAGCTGCTTTTCGCTGTTGTGTCGTTTCACTTTATGTAACGTAATTTTTAAGTTGGAAATATGTATATTCTGTACATGGTTACAGATTTTCCCCTTGATATTTATTACATTGAATAGATAAATATAAATAGACCGTAATGCAATATATTCAAAATATACCTTTATTATACTCATTAGCAATATACATAACTTTACATTAGATACAATCAACGGTCTTATCGCTAAATTATTTTTTAAATTAATTTCTTTTAAGCATCATAGCTAACAATAGATTGAAATATATAAAATACTAGCTGATCCAGTAAACGTCGTATTGCCACAATAAAAAATAGGGCCCACCCCTATTTTTTATTGTGGCAATACGAAGTTTATATACACGCACACAAAATTTTCGAATATGTAACCAACATATAAACATGACTATACTAGTTTTATTTGCTTATAGAACTTTCCATGCAAGAGTCAGACTCGCTTTGTTTATTTATTTTTCTGTTAAGTTTGGTTAAATGATACGGAATCCTTCGGATTACGTACATCTTCCATTCGTGCGTTTTTTTTAAGTGAAGTTATATTTCGGAAATAAACTGATTAAACAAAATTAAAGTCATCTGTGCCATATAAAATTTTATCACACAAAGCTTACTAACCTGTAAAATTCATATAATTTAGAATACTGGTTTTAACACTATTTATTTAATAATTATACATAGGACAGTCCCCAACCCGCACTCGCTGGCCAACAGCGTGGGGACGTATGGCCTTAACCCTCTCCTGAGAGGAGACCCGAGCCCAGCAGTGGGACATTATGGGTTGTTGTTTGTTTGTTTGTTTATACATAGGATGTGTATCTTATGTATAATAAATAAATAAGTTGTTTTAAAAATCAGACAATTATAAAATATCAAAAATATTTTTTTTTTAATGAAGATTAACTAAACTGCTTCGTTGGTCTAGTGGTTATCGTAAGGGACTACAGATCAAGAAGTTTCGGGTTGGATTCCCGCGTCAGGCTGCTGCTGGGTTTTTCTTACAAGAAATATTTTAATAACAGCACAGAGTATGGAATATGGCGGTGTTTACCGCCCGTGCCTCGAAGAGCATGATAAGCCGTCGGTTCCGGTTGTCACGAACATCTATGGCAATCGTTATGGGGAAGTTAGTGCCCTTCAATATGCTGACAACTAGTTCTACCTTCGAATTTAGTCTACCTTCAGGGTCACGGCGATCCGATGCTAGTCGCTCCGAGTAAAAACCAATGTTCAGGTAAAATCGGTTGAACTAGCAGCCGACCCCAAATCTTGGGAATAATAAAGGCTAAGAAGATCAAGATTTAGCTTAAAGTTCAATGAACGCTAACTATGGTCCAAAATCTTAGATCAGCAATACTTACACAAATAACTTAGATTATTACGGAATTGTTTTAGTTACAGATTGTGTAAAGAACTGATTCGAACAGCCCACAGTTTGACCAAATTTATCTTTCAGAGTTAAGTAAAGTTCACTTGGATGTGCTTTAACTTTGACACTTAACAATAATATTTAGGTATGTCTCTGTTTGTGCAAAGATCGTTGTCTGAAAATTAATGCTTACAATTGATTCCCAACAATAATAAATCAAAAAAATTTACAAAAGTGTAGTGATGGTGTGTTTCATTAAAAAAATTCAAAGAAAGAAATTTTGAAATAATTTTACGATTTATACTTCAAAACAATGATTGAGTGTGACTTAAAAATTTTATTACTTGTTCTTATGACTTGCTTACATTTACAGTTTTATTTTTCCAAGGCAGAATTTGCTTCTTAATTTTTGAGTTCTGAGTCTATGATCACCGATCAAAATTATTATTTCGTAACTTATTCTTAAATTTAACTTGCTGGCCCATACAACTTCGTCTGCATCGATTTTCGATCATACGTCTGATAGAAAGGATTACCGCCGCCCATGGACACCCGCTACACCGAATGCGTCATAAGTGCGTTGCATGCTTTTTAAGAAGGAGTACGCTCTTTTCTTGAAGGTTTGAAGGTCGTATTGGTCCGGGAATACTGCCGACAGTTCATTCCACAGTTTTTTTGTGCGAGGCAGAAACTTTCTGGAAAAGCGCACAGTTGTGGACTGCCAACCATCTAGATGACAGGGATGAAACTCCTGTCACGGAGAATATAAGAAAGAATTTGATTATTCCGTTTAGCATTGTATCATAGCATCGATATCAACAACATTTAATGGTCTACAGTTGGATATAAGCCTCTCAATCATACATCGTGCTTGTCATCTTCTTACATAATATACCCAACAGTAATAATGAAACCCAAAACACTAATTTTAGTACAGTTTGTAACGAAATTGAAATTTTTATTATCTGAGGAACTTTTAAAAACTCATAAAGATATTATTACTTTTTTAGTCCACTCTCATCATAAATTTTAATCGAATTATATTATAATTATCTCTAAGTCGGGTCGTGAACGCGGGGCTACAAGTGAATTAATGTTATGTGTAACGAAGGGCTGTTGGTGATAAATCTTTGCTCTTAACGTTTTTCCCTTTTTAGTCTATGTCAGCGTAATGCAGGATGAAAGTTCTATACCATATTCATGGTATGAATATGTAAATTTTTGTGATACAGAATATTTGCTAAGCTAATAAATCTTCTTATAGACTTGTATGTGGAGACTTGCTGTATGCTATTTAATAAGCATAAAACAGTAAAGAAGTGGCTTTGAAAGTCGTGGTTTTAGAGTAGCCGACATAAGCTCTCAAAATAACGGAACTTGCTACCCGCGCACGTGTTTCCCTGCCCTATGATCCCGGGTCTTTAAACGGAGAGTGAAAAAGCATCTCACTAAGCCGCTATGCCAATATTTATGGCAACCTTGTGAGATGTATGGCGGTGGCCCGGCATTGGCAAGACCTCGAGCAAAATTAAACGCTAAAGATAGAAGGTAATACACTGTGGACGCCCTCTGCCCCATCTAGGTGTCATAAGACCTTAAATCAAATCAAGTTAACCGCCATGGTGTGGATCAACATACTACACTGCCCACATTAACAATGAAGACGGTGACCAGCGCTCTGCATTTTGCTCATACTTTCCATTAGGCACAGTAGAGTAATTATGCAAGCTCTTAAATTAGAAAAAACGATTTGACTCTCATTTTGAGTACATTGAATACCATTCAACTATTGAAAATATGTAGGTATGTAAGTAGTCTTTGGTCGAAATCTATTATAAGTGTCATAGTCGGTAAGTTTATGCCAATTTTGCCCAAAAGTATTATGTCAAGTTGATAAGTCTAGTAATCAAATATCTCAGCCATTATCTCCTATTATGTAGTTACAAGAATAGAATCTTAACGTACCAACACAGATATGGAAATAAAATTAATAACAGCAAACAGAAGAGAGAGAGAGAGAGAGAGGGAGAGAGAGAGAGAGAGAGAAATAAAACCTTGGGGGAGACCTAGGTCCAACAGTGGTTGCGCTCAGCTGAGATCATGATGATGATGACATAATTAAAAAGTGACGAGTGACTGTTTGTTTACTTTACTCAAAAAAATAAAAAAATAACAATCGTTTACAAATCAATAAGAAGGCCTCACGGAAGCTAGGTGTGTTAAACAGGGTAAGACGGTTCTTCTCGCCCGGGCATCTGTGTCTTCTTTACAAGACTCAGGTTCCCTCGTGCGTGGAGTACTGTTCTCACCTTTGCGATGGTGCCGCACAGTACCTGTTTGACGCTCTTGACCGGTTGCAGCGGCGAGCAATCCGTATTATCGATAGTCCCGAAGCCACCGAGTCACTTGTCTACAGTTGCGTAGAGAAATCAAATTGGCAGTCCTCTATCGTCTTTACCATAGAGAGTGTTCTGAAGAGCTCTTCAACTGGTCCCCTCCTCTCCCTTCCTCTACAGAACAACACGTGCCGGCCTTGGAAGTCACCGATTTAAAGTGGAAGACATATGTTCTCGTACTCATCGCTTCGGTGCTTCCTACCTGTGCCGAGCGTTCAAAACCTGGAACTCACTTCCAGCGCACGTGTTTCCTTCCCACTATGATCCCGGGTCCTTTAAGCGGGGCGTGAAAAAGCATCTCACCAGGCCGCCATAGTGTGGGTCACCATGCTGCATTGTACTTTTTCGCATTGAGGATGGTGACCACCACTCTTAGATTCTGCTCATGCTTTCCATCAGGCAGGGCAGAGTCATTTTGGCAGCTTTAATATAAAAAAAAAAGATACCATGGTAAGAATCCAGCAGAGTTCCTTCATATACGAAAAGAACGTAGTTTTCTCAATGTTAAAAGCGGTTACAAGGTTTCTCATATAACTTAATTTAAACACTTATTCAGTCTTGCTTACATTAAAAGAAAAGAGAATAACGTACTAAATTTAAATATGTGTATTTTCAGTTTAAACAGAAAGGCTACATTTTCATTTTCACTAAACGGTAGCATGGAGAAAATCCCAGCTTCGAGTATACGGTATATTTTTTACGACCAACCAGTCTGTGTAAATAAAGTCGATTCTCTTTGTTGAAACATAAGAACGAGTGAGTGTAGATATGTTACACTTAAAGGGTTCATTTGTAGAAGGTTTTGGCAGAATTTCTCCATTTTTTTTCTTCGCATTCAATTGAATTTAGTGAAAGATTTAGTATTATCAGTTATAACTTAGTAACTCCTATTTAATAATGTAATTTTAAATGAGTAAAGGAAATATTTTACGGATTTGCTCTTTTTTATGTCAAAATACTAGAAAACTATAATTATAACTAAGCAGTATTTCAACAGTTATTCAAAAACAAATCTTACCCCGATTAATTTATTATATCTTGATTGGTATTGGTATAAGTAAGTTGATACTAAAGAAAGTTTAGAATAAATATTTCATGAGTTGTTTGTCTAGTAAATCATAAAACGATGATAATTCTAGTATTTAGAAAATCTTTTTCTTTAGAGACTTTATTATTTCTAAGATTATTTGAGGTCGGTTACTAGTAATACTTTTATAGCAGTAAGAAAATTGTGTCTTTTTAAGGCTATTGGAAACTAGTTCGGCCGGTTTTACCTGAATATCAATTTTTCCACGAAGCGACTGGCATAAGAACTCTGCAACCTTGAAAGCAAACTGAAATTGAAAGTTGAATAAGTTTTTTGGATTGTATGGCCCTGCCATTCTACTCTGCCTGACGAAAGCATAACCAAAATCCAAGAATGGTAGTCACCATACTCATTGCGAATGCAGACAATGCAACAATGCAGCATGGTAACTCACACTATAGCACCCTAGTGATGCTTCTGCATCATTGGGTCTCCAGTCTTGAGCTCATCAACGAAACACAACAGCACGAATGCTGTCATTTCACGTTGATATTCTGTACGTTGTCATTTTACTTGAGGTTACTGACTTCTCAACAACGATAACTCATGTTTATGTTCTCGTGCTTAAAAGAACATTTTTAAAACATAAAATTTAGATACTTAGCATGATAGACTGCCTCGGTGGCGCAGGGGTAGCATATGCGACTGCTATTCATGAGGTCTCCGGTTCAAATCCTGGGTCGGACCAAACGTTTGCATGATCTGCAAATAGTTGTTTCGGTTTTGGGTGTTTTCTATGTATAATATATATGTATTTACAAAAAAAAAAGTATTTATGTATTCATATCGGTTGTCTAGTACCCATTATACAAGCTCTGCTTAGTCCGAAATATTTAAAAAAATAGCTTATTAAAGAAACCAATAGGTTTACTTCTCTAAGAAATGTACAAGATTCGTTACATTACTTAAGAACACTGCTTTTCTTAAACATAAAAAAATCATAGGCCTTAAAAGGGTGGAAGGTATACGACTAAAAGAGCCATTGAATAAAAAACATGTTATAAAGTTACGAAGACAATAATCCGGTACATATCCGGTCAATAATCGGTTAAACCGATTATTTCATAACCATTGTAATACTTTAGTATGATGAATATGGCATCGTAAAATTTAAGGCTACTGTTTCTTCGTAAATATTTTTATAACTCTGAAAGCAATGGAAGCTGTAATATTGAGAGCTTTTATATCGATAATGTTGTTAATTTGGCTGTTTTCACGAGTCAACAACTTGAATAGAGGAGGAGTAAATAGAGACATGTAGATGTTGTTTTGAATAAATATTTTTGTGTTTCAAATAAACTCGTTAACGATAAGATGAAATACTTGAAGGTAACACTCTATTTACAGAGGTTTAATAATACATATTTTTTACATTTTAATGTATTTAAAAATGTAATAAATATGTATATATAAATGTAATAAAGAGAATAATAATAATAAATATTTCGAACATCTAAGACAACGCCATCTAGTCCCAAACTAAGCAGAGCTTGTATTGTGGGTACTAGACCACTTATATTAATACATGTATACATTTTTTTTGTAAATACATGCAAATAGAACCAAAACAGGTAGAATATTCTTATGAATGTTTTCTGTTTTATAGGGCATTATATAATTTATTTGTTGATTTGTAAAATGTTTGTTTACAAGAAGTTGCATTGTTATACATAAAAACAGTGTTGCATTCATATTGATAATAATTTGTTACAGTCGAAACTTATATTAGAGTAGCTTGGTAACTATTTTTCTCAAATATAATGTAAAATAAAATCGTAGAAGTTTATCAGTAAGCTAGATTTATTCTCATTTAATAATGAAAAACTTTAAGCTACCTAATATCATGCCAGACAACTAAAAAGTTTACAAGTTAGTATTCAGGAGTTATTTCGAAGTACTAAAATAAATAACTTTTGGCTTTAATCATTTCAAACGTCTATCTTAATATCACATTGAGGTTAGGTATAGGAGAAAACGTGCGCTTTATCGTTAACATGGATCTTTTAGAGATAATTATCACCAGACGCTTATGCTGCAGATGGTGAGGCCACGAAATACGCGAGCTTCCGAAATCGCGTAATTTTAATACCTCTATAAATACTACGTAAAATGTTGTTTTAGATTTGCATGAACGATTTATTCTAAAAATAACAGCAGTCTTAATTGAGTGAACTAGACTACACGTATATATCTCTAAAATAAAGTAGAATTTGAAAATGTTAATTAATATTTTACAAAGACATCGGTGATTAGAGAGAGTACGGAAATGTTAACATACGTACTATGTCTGTAAGAAAGATATACATCTATATATTGATAAGTTAATTAAATCTTGTACCCCTTTTCGGGAAAATCGTGCAAACAGAGGAGTACGAAATTTGTTATAGTTAAAGTATCAGCGGAGGAGTAGCGTCGAACGTCGAAAAAGAAAAATTGAAGTAAAACGAATTATAGTCTACCATAGACAATTGGGCGACCACCAGCTCTAAATGTAATATTACAGCTTTTCATTACTAATGAGCAAAGCAGTAATTTATGGTTGTCCATATTTATATAGCTATGCGTGCTATATTTTCTAAAGTTAAAATAAATATTTATTCACAATTAAGAACAATCTATACTAAACCATCATATATATATATATATTAACTAAAATTTCTCGATGTATATATGATATTAGCTTTTATAAAGAAATTTTATCTTCTGTCAGAATACAACAATACCTCTTATCCATACTCATGTTGCTGTTATTTTAACATTGTATAAACCTTTTTCGACAAAAGATTTTTCGTGTCCCCATCACGTAGAAACTTAAACGTTTGTATCACAAACGAATCGGTGGACTGATTGTCACACAAGTGCATCTATGAAAGTGAGATACATTGACACATTTGTCACGCCGGTTTAATGGCCCCTTCCTAATTGTAAGGACTTGTCTACATGTCTACACGTAATGTTTTGTTCACTACGGGACACGGCGTCGTTTCGCCCAGCTGGAACAAATGAAACATATTGCTTGGTACCCGCTGAACGATGTAGTCCTTTTTAATTTATCAGTTATGTGTGTTATATAATTGAAGGTATATGATTTTACCGTGGGAGAGCTACGCTTCGGCATGCATGGGCCGGCTCGTTCGGATTGATACCACAGCTTCACAGAAAACAGGTGTGAAACAATGCCTGTGCTGGGTTTCACCGAGTGAGTGAGGATACCTTAAAATAATAATAAATATAGCTTGTTCTCTGTCACAGATAAATACTTTTCAGTCATCTGACATATTTAGTCCCAAACTAAGTCCCTAACTAACTACTAAGCTAGACACTAGAGTATTTTAGAACTTATAGGCAAATAATTTTTAAATTTATAATATATTACACTTCAATTGTGATCAGATACAAAATAAAATCGCTTGTGTATAGTTACTTTGTCGGTTTAGTAGTCATATGTCACAGAAATCAATCTACATTTTAAAGTTAATAGTTTTTTTTTATGGAATAGGGGGCAAACGAGCAGACGTATCGCATGATGGTAAGCGATAACCGCCGCCTATGGACACCCGTAACACTAGAGGCGTCATAGATGCATTGCCGGCCTTGGGGGCAACGGATGGGGAGGGGGATGAGGGGAAGGGTTGAAGTATGGGCCTCCGTTATCCTCACTCACTCGGTGAAACACATCGCAGGCGCTATTTCACATCGGTTTTCTGTGAGGCCGTGGTATCACTCCGGTCGAGCCGGCCCATGCATGCCGAAGCATGGCTCTCCCACGGTGAAAGTTTGCAATTACCCTTAGGTTTTGTTATCATTTGAAAGTAGTGAAGTGATATGGTATACTCGTTTCGTCCGACTATCACAACCGCAGGCCTGGTGGAGCGATGATTTTCGCAAGACGGCTGGCAAGAGCTGGATGCGAGAAGCCATAGATCGAACTAAGTGGCGTGAAATTGAAGAGGCCTATGTCCAGCAAAGAACTGCGATAGGCTGATGATATATATGTATATGATAGTATACCACCTGTATAATTACCAAGTAGATCAACAACTTGCATAGTAAAATAATGCTGGCCAAGTTACTGTATATGTGTAAAAATCTTTACCAAATTAAAATTAAAATTCAAAATCATTTATTCAATTAAGACACTAAGTGACATTTATGAAAGTAAAATTGAGGCTAGAGTTAAAAAAAAATCATAGATCAACACAAACAGACGCCACAGATGTACTGTATTATCAAGGCGAATTAGATGAAAACACTTAAATTCATTGCCTGCCTGTGTCGATCCATAACTTCCAGTTTCAAAAATGCGTAGAGTCTTATAAGAAGAATACTGCCAAAAAAACTCATGGCCACTCTTTTTCAAAAGTCACCTATTCCCTGATAAGAACCCTTTATGCCTCAGAGAACACGCTAAGCCGTCGGTTTTGGTTTCCATACGACCATATATGATAACCTAAACGGGTAGTAGGAACTAAAAATTCTGAAACGCCTTTCTTCAGAGCTTCAATATCGCATATTTTTTTACAGCGAATTCATTTAAATTTAATTTTTAAGTAATTAATAACAAGCATGCATAAAATTACTAAGTTTATCCATATTTAATAAAATTACTTGACCTTTAGGTTTCTATATATCGTTACCAGTATTCTACAAATTAAGTACCTATATAGACAAGTCTAGTCAAGCTTGTCTTGATTACCGCTAGAACTATTGGACCAAATCAAATATTCACTGAAACCTTGGTATTTATTGGGGTCGGGCTATAAGCGTTCGCCCTTGTCTCCAGGTGGTAGTAGAATATACAATAGACTAGAAATTATTGTTAATGTCAGATGCTTTCACTTCGTTCTTGCTGTAATTCATCAACAGCCTTGAATAGTCTACTGTTGGACATAGTCTTCTCATAAGCAAGAAAGTTACGGCCTACTTTTATTAGTACTTTTGTTAATGTACATAAAAAAGTTAAAACTTACTATAAATGTCGTTGAGGTAACTGAGTGGAAGTGGAGATGGACAGGACATTGCACGAGGATATTGCATGAATAAGTAGCGGGAGGAGGATTCGAAGGCTGTTGGAGTGGCGCCCGAGAGTACATACTAGACCGCGGGATAGACCACCAATGATTTCGAAGGACGACATCAAAGAACATGTAGGTCAAGATCGGATGTCGGCGGCTGAAGACCGTTAGAGGTTGAAGAGCTCGATTGAGAAAGGCTGAAATATAGGCGGATTGAGATAGATAGATAAATGTCTTAAATTAAACTAGTTTGAACGTAAATTATTCGACTCACTCTTAAGCAAATGTTACTATAACACTAACGAATGCCTCAGTGATAAAGAAATATAATTAAGTGATACTGTCTAGACCTAAAATAAATATAATTATAATTATGTTGCCTATGCCTAAGATTGGTTCATAAAATTTAAAATTAGAACACCAGGAACGGTAGAATTTAATTAATATATTATAATGTTATAGCATTTTTTGTACTGTATTCTTACAAATAAATCTTTATTTCTTTCTATTATTTTTAGAAGTAGCCATATTGAGCCCTTTTCATAGAGCTAAATTAAGCTTATTAAAACCTTTATAACACATTCCAAAATCTTTACAAATACATAAAATTGAAGCGTCTGTTTTTAATTTCAAATAAACAACTTACAGCTTTTCACTAAATGCATTAGAAAGTATAAATAGTGCTCACATCAAGAAAAACTATTTTCAAGATTTTTGTCCGTCTGTCTCTGTGCCTTTTCGTTCTGGTTAAACTCTGGAAGGGCTGGATTGATTTTCACGGGAGTTTTACTATCAGGTAGCTAGTAAATAATAATTAGACATGTTACTTTTACATTAAAGTTCTCCTTCTTCTAAATGTTCGAAATTCAATTTACTTCAAGAAAATATCCTTTTATTGTATTCATATAATCATTTTTTTATCATTTTCAACCGTACAACAATGTTTTTCGAACAAAATAAAAATGCGGGACACACAATTCACATTTGTACGAAAATGTTTTACGAATCTGAAAATACACAGTAATGTCCTCAGAATCATAAATTATGTAGGTGTTTTGTTCAGCTGTGATTGTGAACAGCCAGGTGTTGATACAACTTTGGTGTTCTGTTTTTATTATCTATGATTATTTTAGTTTTGCCATTTATTAAGCTATTATGTTATTAGTTCATGTATATTTAAGTTTTTGAAGTTATACTTCTTTTGGCGCGTTAGGGAAAAGTGATGAGAGTAAATTTGTACGATGGGGAGATCGTTTTTTGTTTATGCGAAAGACAGTCCCCATTTCATGTCATCCACATTTTTTTAAATATTTTTATCATTAATTCCATCAAGACGAAGACTTGAACACTCGAAAACGTAGAATTGAAGACTTGAAATACTTGACATTGGCAGAAATAGCTGATCCGGCTGATTGCCATATCATCAAAAGAAGAAGAAATTTGTACGATGCGCGCGCACATCGTCACGAAAAACCGACACCCTGAAGTTAGCTACAGTCAACATTTTTGTTTTTAAAATTTTTATCTGGTTACGCCAAAGAAGTATAGTTTCTAACGCGTGTATATAAGCTCACACACACATTTGTTGTGTATGAAGTGTTTGTAGTTATTATCTCTGGGCACTTTACAAGATTTTTACACCTTCCTAAGGTTAATTATTAGAGAATGCCTTGGGCATTAAGCCTGTCGAAGTACAAAAGTGAATAAAATTTTAAATAAAATAAACATAAACTGAAGCAGATATGTCTAGGCTGAGGGCTGTGTTGCCGCCAGTCATCTGAGTCAAACCGTTCATTCCCCGTCGCAGATGAAGACGCTTGTTACAAGGAGAGACAAAAAATGCGGTTTTAGAGCAACACTATTATTTTATTCAGGTAGCGGTGGAGACTGAACCTGAATATATATTCAGTTTATTATTTTATTAAAACTTCCTAAACAACGCATTTGTCATTCGAACTATATATAGGTATTGTGATACTGGTTTTTTTTTATATTTTCAGTTCATTACGTTCACAGTTTTATCGTTCTTTATAATTTTTTTTTAGTTTCATTAACCGAGAAGATCTTCGAAATATTAATTTGTAGGATTCAAACCCCGCTGTCGTTGCACCTGTTTCAAATAACTTCGCTCAAGAGGTCGATATGTCAACTTTATGGGTTAGAGTTTACTTATTGACAATTTATATTAAAACTGTGAATAAAAGTGATATGATACATGTAGTTTGGAAATGAACTATTCACGATCTTTCATTTGATATTGTAATGAATTATTAAAAAAAAAACCGTCTGCGTTTATTTTTTTGTGTATTTTGATGCATCAAGTGTCACTCTAATAGCTAAGATGAATCTATTGATACCACTCACCTAAAAATACGACAAGCCGTTTAGGTTCTAGGGCATACCAAAGAATTATATATAGATAGATAATACTTTATTTGTACACCAAGGTTTACACACAATATATAATCCTAAAAATTAAGAAAAAAAAATTAAAAAGGCATGGTATAAAGGGCGGCCATATTACTCATTGCAATTTCTTCCAGGCAACCTCCCAGGTAACAACGCATACACACATACACTCGAAAAACATAGCCCTCCTTCTTTCACAGTTGGGTAAAAATAAACCCATTTCCCCTTTCCCCACTTCGCGGGCGCTATTTTGATAATTTATGTAGCCTAGGTCACTATCACGATTCTTATCAAGTCAACGACACCTCATATGTCAAAAACCGTCCAGGCGTTCGGGCTGTAGAGCATGCCAAAGAAATGGACATACATACCTACGTACCCACATTCATACAACCGCTCGAAAACCAGTCGAGTAAAAATATTTACAAAAAATATATGTAACCAACATAAAAAGGCCTCTAAATATATTGGAAGCTTGAAAATAGAGAATTTGAATATAAACTAGTCGTCAGATATTAGATCCTAACGTATCAGCGAGTTGTTGGTCCCATAAACTACAGGCTGATCTACTTTACGCGTGTGATATAGGGTGGAGATTTAGAGGTTTTTCAGTTACATAGTTGTGACACACATGTGATGTTACCGACAAGCCAAGATTTTAAATTATACTGCCGACATATCTTGTTATCTAAATAACATTTGGTTAACATTAATTACTGTGGAGTCGCAAAAACAAATATCAATACATGATAATTTAAATAAACCATTTATTAGGTTTGCCTTTGGAATTGAACAATATCTTTTGCAGTAAAATAATGAAACACTTCAGTAGTAATTAGTAATTCCACTAATTTGTAAAGTAATAATGGTTCATCATCATCATTAACCCATAATGTCCCACTGCTGGGCTCGGGTCTCCTCTCAGGAGAGGGTTAAGGCCATACGTCCCCATGCTGGCCAAGTGCGGGTTGGGGACTGGCAAGACAACGTTGTGGCTACGTAATCTTACCGTTGGATGTTTTTTAAGCCGCCCGAAGGCCTCCAACTAAGCTTCACGACTGTTATCGTATGATAACAACCGGGACCGACTGCTTAACGTGACCTCCGAATCACGGAGACGCTCATGGTAACATACCACCAGCGGTCACCCATCCAGGTACTGACCGCGCCGTCGTTGCTTGCCCTCGCTGATTGTTTCCAATCACCGAGTGCAACTGGGCTATGAGCGCCTATATAATAATGGTTATAAATTTCATAATCAAGTGTATGAATACCAAATTTATATACATATAAGTTAACAATTTGATAGCATATAGTCCTGATATACCACGGCCTCATAGAAAACCGGTGTGAAACAACGCTTGCACTGTGTTTCACCGAGTGAGTAAGGATACCGGCGGATTATGATCTAACCCTGCCACTATGGGTCTACCCCAAAGGTCGGTAACGCACTTGTGACGCCCCTGGTGTTGCGGATTTCAATGGGCGAAGGCAACAGTTTACCATTAGGCAATTCGATTACTCGTTGGCCCCCTATTCCATAATAATTATAATTATTTGATTTATTGTTATCCATTCTTCGCAGTTGTGTGTATCGAAAATCGTTAACTCTCAGGCCGGCCATTTTCGGTGCTCATTGAATAGAGGATTACGATAGAATGTTCAAAATTACTTTTTTTCAACATAAACTGTTTGGTAAACGACATTTTGATAGACCAAAACCTCTCAATAAAAACTTTAATCCAGATTGTTTTTTCAGATGCTGTGCTACACAGAAAATGAAGAGAGAATTTATTTTATTAGTGATACAACTACAACGGTTTCACTAAAAACCTGAAATAAGTTGTTTTGATGTTTCAAACCGAGTTAGTGAAGTCAAAAGTTCCTATATTCTTTCCTATCTAAGAGGAGGCACGCACTGGGGGGCATTACATTTATACCTTTAAAATAAATAAATAAATATTTTCGGACATCTAACGCACAACGTCATATAGTCCCAAACTAAGCAGAGTTTATGTTATAGATACTAAGCAACTGATATAAATACATATTATACCTAGAAAACCCCCAAACTCTGAAACAAAATTTTTGCGGATAATACAAAAATTTGGTTCGGCCGTCCGACCCCAAGACCTTATGCACAACAGTCGCTTATGCTACCATTCCACCAATGAGACAGTCATATACCTTGATCTCTATGGCAGTTGACTATGAAAATGTTATATTTTCATTCTCTACGTGTCAGTTTTCTAATATATGAAGTGCAATCCATACTAAAATTATGAATTCGAGATTACTTCTGTTGCTTTCATGGCAGCACCGATTTTAATGATATTTGGCATAGGCATGCTTTGATTCTTGAGGAAGGTCATACACGCCGTCGGTTATCGCGATGGCCATGGATAAAAGCTAGTCTATGTATATAAAAATGAATGTTTGTCTGAATGTCCTGTACAGAATCGTAAACTAGTAAGCATTGGTCATGTCATATCTTCAGCAAAGTGTTGTGCATGAGCCCACAAAGGTTTCTGAGTTGATACGACCAGCGGTTGTTGTTGTAACGCGGGTAACACCGCGGGGCTCAGGTAGTAAATTTTAAAATAAAAAGAATTATAGTAATAGTAGTACCATCAAGCAAAACGATTAAAAGTTTAACCTATTTGAAACAAATAAACTAGCTTTTAAGTATATTTTGAACATTTATTAATATAATAAAAATACACAAAGAAATTATAAGGGGTCTTTGTTTCTGAGGGAGGAATGACCTGACCTGACCGATGAGCGAGCTCATTAAACCAATATGAAAATAATCGCAAACTTTAACAAGAAAAAAACCGACTTCGGGAACTGGATTAAATGGGAACATTTAATCCAGTTCCCAACAATTCATCCAGTCGGAAGTTATGAGGTAGGAATCATAAAAAAAATCACTCAAGTTGAAAACCTCCTTTTATGAAGTCGGTTAAAATTGAGAAATCACATTACATATCAATATTCTGTCGCAGAATGATCGAGTTTAGTACAGCACTGTTCTGGGTATTTTTTTTCTAAATAAATCCTACCTTTTAAATTTATTGCCTCCGAGACCCCTTGCACACTAAATTTTACGAAAATCATTTTAGCTGTTTCCGAGATTCAGATTATAAAATGTAAACAATTTTTGTCATATTCCTTTAAGTAATATGTTTGCTAGATTTCTACCTACCAAACCCTACCACGCTCATTTCAATATCAATAACATTGAAAAGTAATTGAAATCCTGGCCTCTCATAACATATGTATACAACTTGGTACCCTTTTCTGAAAAAGTTATTTCGGGTTCATATTCAATCTAAGTACCATCTATGATGTGATCATCCAGAATAACAAGTTGACCTTGACCTTGACCTTCAAATAGTTGATTAGATATTCCTTAAGGTTTGTATCAAATATATGATATTGTCCTAACTAAAATTTAATAATAATTTAATATGTGATATAAAAATGACAAAACTTTATTACCTTTTTACGAAAGTAATGTATGTAATACGCATGAAAATTGGTATAGATAAAATTTACAACGAAGAAGATCGTAGAAAGCTACTAGTCGGTCATTAGTTTTCATAGTTAAGTAAGTATTTATATTTATCATAATTTGCTACTATAACTAAAAATAAACGTACAACGACTTCATTAAGAATATCATCCGAGCCGACATCGGAGAATCACGAATTTGATTACGAGTCCCAGAGACCCAACAAACGAGGTCAGTGCTATTTCTGAATAGCTAAAGGTCACGTGATTGAACATACATTTAAAGGGTAATAAAAGTAGAATATTGTTGTCGATCTCGACACGTCCACTTAGAAAACGAATGAGTTATTTATGTTTCAACGGTGAAAATCTTCGAGATCAAAATATTTACCATTCTTACCAATGAAAGTATTTAACATCAGGCCTATGTCCTGCTGTGAACTACAATAGGCTAATAATGATTAAGTGCAAATATTAATCATTTACTCGATTTGAAAAACAACGAATCCTATGTAAAACCAAATCATTTTAACACTAGACTATAACATACTTAGATGACAGGTCAGCGCACGTATTAAAGCGTCATCTAGTAAAGATCAATAGAGCAATGGAATATTATGTATGTGGTTAAGTCGCACAATCAAAGTGCACAGGCTAATTATAGCTGGAACACTTACACTTACGATTTTTCATAAATTTTTACTAGTAATATGATTTTCAACTAGTACAGTCATCATTAAAAACTTTTCACTTCCAGTTATCTTATAACTTTTTAATACAAGCCTTTTCCTGACAATAGTAAACACATAAAAAAATATGCCTTGAACAGAAGTTATGCGCGTAGATACATTTCAGTGATTCATTTTTATTTCAATAGATTAGACATGATGGTCAACTAGCCTGATCGAAATATCGCCTTTTTGTATTCTAACAACAAACAAACAAAAACATTTGATTCTTCTTTTCCGACCTATGGAAGATCCGTAGGTGTAAAAAGAAGTTTAAATTTGTTTTTAGCTAAATGTTCTCAAAATAATTGGCAAAAATACTGCGAGGCCCTTCCTGCGGTTGTGTAATTGTTTTATCGTTATCATCAATTGCCGCTGGCTATAAACACGTCGAAAGCGGACGCTATTAAATATAATAAATTAGTATTTAAAATGCGAATCCCTTTACATCTAGAAATTTTCAAGGAAATCGTTGGGTTGTTTTATAAAGCAATTAACGAAATTAACCATTAATAAACTGAAGAATAAATTTAAAACAGTTGTACGATAATCTAAAAAGATTCTAAAAATACCCTAACAAGGGTCACACAATTTTGCATCAAAAAATGTATATAGACGCAAATAGACAAAGAAGAAGACAGAAACAGATGTATACAGACGTATACAGATGTACACAGACAAATATATATAGACGCAAACGGACACAAATACAGACAGACATAGATACTGGTGTATACACTTGCTATATGCACCTTCTGAGAAAAAAAAAGGATTCCCCTACGAATCCACCATCTTATGTCAAGTAAACCTCTTAGCTAATTAAATTCAGTGGTTATATAATAGCTTGAACACTAACGTCAGTTAGTTCCTGGGATACTCGCTCTTGCGACATAATACCGTATTGTTTGCGTTGTTAGAAACCTTACAAGTGGCAAATTGTAGAATAACACTTGTTTCTATGGATATATGTTTCAATATTTACACATCTAGGTGGATAAAAGATAATGGAAAATGATTGTTTTCAGTTCATTAAAATGCTTCTTAGTCTATGCCTGTGTTAACACTCTATTTTGATCAAAATTGTTGCAATATCGTTCATTTAACTATTTTCTGATACTAGTCTAGCCGGACGATTACAATACTTAAAATATAGCTTGCTCTCTGTGAGAAATGGCTAAAAAACCGACGAAATAACTTTCGATATGCTATTTTATTGGTGAATAATAAATTATATTCCACACAGTTTTATATTGTGCAGTTTAGACATAGGCCTTTCCTAAGAACGAATAAAAAACAGTATCATATGTACCACGAAACAATTAATGAGAACTGTTTGGTTTTTATAATGTAATACGACCGGTTTAAAGTTAATCTTATAAGGTTACAAAACAAATTCTCAAATATGAAATGCTTTTTACTTCTAATTAAAAAAATACTTTTCATTTTATCATCAATTTATATCTCACCTCGAAAATTAAGGGCTCTCGTCATTAAGTATTGAGTAAGCAAATTCAAAACATTTCCCTCACTCCGCTGAATTAGCAAATACTTGATATTAAGTAGCACCCTTTTATTCAAAAAGTAACCTTTGTTAAGTAGTTTGAATGCCAAAATTTATGTTTACGTGGCTTTCATTAAGTTTCATCTTTTGTTTATTTTCGAAACAATATATTTTTTTTCTAAATAGTGATAAAGCAGATAAATTTTCTCATATACGAAATACCAATATAGTTTTATGCGATTTTTGACCACATAAAAAATTTTAACTAAAAAATAGAACTTAACGTTTGTGCTTATCAAGATAATAAAGTGCTTATCACATTAAAAGTCCACTGTATGTCTGGGGGGGGGGGGTCAGCTTATTATACCACGCTAGCCAAACGGGTTGGTGTAAAGTTTGTGACACGTAATCCTCCTCTTTGCATTGCTGTTGCCCTGCCTAGTTTGCTGCTTTATTCGGCTCTTACGATCACTGTGTTAAACTACTGTGTTACTATTTTGTATAGACACCATGTTACGTTCAAAGCAATCTCATCGGTCTTAAGCTGCCCGCATCCAGGGGTTTCCCACGACTTTCACAGAACCGCCGTGCAACTTTGTGGGGTTTACCCAATACGTCACAACAGGTCAGGTTTACCCAATACGTAAATATATAGTCACAAAATTGATTGTTTAGTTCTAGTTCCAAAGTAATAAAACTTACCAAAATATTTATTATTTTTATATTTAATAAATAACTATAATAATAATAAACATTTCAGACATCTA
Source organism: Hyphantria cunea (assembly GCA_003709505.1). Lineage (NCBI taxonomy): Eukaryota > Metazoa > Arthropoda > Insecta > Lepidoptera > Erebidae > Hyphantria > Hyphantria cunea. Next base: position 689,305 of record PKRV01000571.1, read on the forward strand.
ACACACAACGTCATCTAGTCCCAAACTAAGCAGAGCTTGTATTATGGGCACTAGACAACTGATATTAATACATTAATCCTTTTTTTTGTAATTACATACATATTATACATAGAAAACACCCGAACTCCGAAACAAATATTTGCAGATCATAAAAACATTTGGTACGACCCAGGATTCGAACCCGAGACCTCATGGACAGCAGTCGCGTACGCTACCACTGCGCCACCGAGGCAATACATTTTTGTCATGTGTATACCAATATTTTTTTATTTTAATAAAAATCAGACACTCAAAAGCAACATTAGAGTGCAAAGTGAATAAAATAATCTACTAAAAGCATAATACATCGTAGAATAGTAAACCGAATCTCTGAAATTTACTTGAATTTAGGCTATCCATTAGTGAGGTTAGGTTACAAAGAGGTTTGGTCTAGACGGCGGTATAATCAAAGTTATATGAACAAGATTCGTGGGTATAAAAAATTCTGTATCAGCAGGTTGTAATACATCTGTATGTTATTTTTTGAAGAAAATGTATATCATAGTAAGAAGCATACAACTAAATGCAGTAAAAAAATGTTATATAATTGTGCACTTCTGGACATAGGCCTTTCCTAAACACGTATAAAAAACGGTAGCATATATATCACGAAACAATTAAAGATCTATATCTATAATGGAAATACAAGCGGCTTATAGTCAATCTTAGAAATGTTACAAAACAGATTCTCAAATTTGAAATGCTTTTTACTTCCAATTAAAATAAAAATGTTACTTTTTAACATAGATATACGATTTAAATTAAAACGCAGTGTTTCAAATCACATTTGTTTGAATCTCGATATTTCACGTTCCTTTATACGAACTTCAATTCTAAGGGTATTGAACTTTGCAAGTTGTATGTTGAAATGTTTGCTTATCATCTTGAAGGTAAATAATATAGACCGTTCAACTTGAAAGGGTGAGATCTCAGTTCAGACGGTTGGTTTAATAGAGACGGGAGACGTCGTCTTTTGTGTCTAGAAATTATGAAGTCTAAGAAATTTTTATTGTTGTAACTGTGTACTTTCGGACAGTTAATTGCAGTACTGTAAGCTTTAGGCGATAATATGATCAACCTAAGCGTAGACTGTATGATGCTACTATTATCAACATTGTTAATTGATTACTATAAACCTTTTTCAACTGCAATATATGACGCTGACTGTACACTTCACGACTTACGTAACATTGTAAATGGTTATATTATAATTAAAATAAACAACCACTTAAATAGGATACGTGAAAGTTTAATAGTTAATTTGTGAAATAATATTCACTAAAGTTACTCGTGCATGTGTACAACGTTCAATTAGAGCCACTAATTAACCAGCTACGGGAATTCTACAATGTTGTAGCACCGTAGCATTGCGGCTATGGTATAGCTACGAAAATTGGAGGTGTTTTGGGTACTGTTACATAAAAGTGAAAATATAATGTTGTTTCTTTTGTATGGAATGAATATAAGTTATTGTTTTACCCATTTTTATTTTTACGAAGGTTGTTGTTAATTCTGCAATATGATTTCAGATTGTGATGACTTGTGAAACTATCAAATGATTGAAAAATCTGAAATATAAAATAAAAGTAGACCCTCCATTACATATGGATCAGTTATATAGTGACGCAAAATGCCAAAGTGGTGCAAAATCCATAGATTAAAGTTACTCTAGAGTCTGTTAGACTAATATTAAACGGACTGTGGAAGATAAACACAGCTGCTGGGAACCCTCAAGGAAATTCCACTCCTCGAGGTACCCAAGGACAGAACTCCATGCCAACATGACTTGAAATGATTGACCAGATGAGTCGGACCAAATGTTTGTATGATCTGCAAATATTTGTTTCGGAATTTGGGTGTATTCTATGTATAATATGTATGTATTTACAAAAAAAAAGTATATAAGTATAATAGTAATGTCAGTTGTCTAGCACCCATAGTACAAACTCTGCTTAGTTTGGGACTAGATGGCGTTGTGTGTTAAAATGTCTCAGCATGTCTGTCTGAACATGTTTTCGATCGAAGTTACAATATCCAAGTAATCGCGGAAACAAAAGATAGTTCCGGCATCGGCGAAGTTAAGATGGACAGAAGGGACCAAAACACAAAACGGTACCGGAGCTGGCGTCTTCTCTCAAGATATCAACTACTCAAGACAATCTAAACACAATGTTCCAAGCAGAATGTGTTGGCATAATCAATGCAGCGTAAGCAGTTGCAGCCAGAGATATGAGAGAATCAAAAATCAAAATTATATATTTCTATATCTATCTTTACTGTCAGAAATATTACATATTACATATATATTTCTGACAGTGCATACGTGTTTTAAGCCTTGCAAAACAACAAGATGACCTCTGCCTTCATCAAGGACTGTCATGATAGTCTCCAGTCCATTGCAAATATTAACAAAATTACCCTGCAATGCATAAAAGGGCCTAGTAACTCAATGGGCAACGACGCTGCAGACGAATTAGCCAAAAGAGGATTGGAAATGACAGTTTGTGGACTGGAAATACTACCATCCTTGCTCCAAGACCCAAGTAAAACATAAAAGGAATGGAAAAACAACGACGGATGCAGGCAAACATAAAGTGCATGCGTTTTCACGGTAGTAGAGCCAGACTGATTTCGGCTCGAACGAGCTGGCTCGACCGGAATGACACCACGGCCGCACAAAAATTTCTGTGAAAAAGCGTTTGCACTGTGTTTCGCCGAGTAAGTGAGGATACCGGAGGATCATATCCCAACCCCTCCCCCATTCCCATTTCTCTAATTCAAAAGCCGGTAACGCTCTTGTGACGTCTCTGGTGTTGCGGGTGTCCATAGGCGGCGGAATTCGCTTACCATCAGGTTATACGTCTACTCGTTTGCCCCCTATTCCATAAAAATTAGTACGAGCACAATTCAAGAGTAAAATTATGTATTTTTAATAAATAAGACATTGACATTTGCTGTCGTTGAATTTCTCATCTAAAAAAGTCATTTAATATAACCTTTTAAGGAGACGAGTAAAAGGCGAAAATTTATTTAATTCATTTTGAGAAGAAATAAATTTAAATGAGATCTATACCGATCACTTTTGTTCACACCTCAATGCCTCATCCTCTCTACTTGGTTTACAAAAAAAAATGTAATGAATCTTTTTGCATAGAAATTAAAAAAAAATCTTCTTCATATTTTTTGGAACAGATATTAAAATTTGTCACACAATCTTCAGTTAATTTGAGACAGTTACCATTTTATTTGATATCGTAATTACAATGGATTAATTAACTGAGTTTAAATCTAAGAACAAGTGAATCTAATTTTGAGATGTGCAAAATCCTTTCCTTAATCAACGCATCATTCATGAGAAGTTTGAATATGGATACAATTTCTTCAAGCGCAAGTGTACCTCATCGGTTCTTAGTTATACAACATCACCATTAAAAAAACTCAAAACTCAACTTGTGAAATAATAAACTTTAAATATTTTCAAATACTCAGTGTTATTTTCACAACTAAGACCAATTTAACGACTCTTTCCAAAATAAAACAGAGAGAACAACTAATAGACTATAAGGAATATAGAAGTAATATAAACACAATATACAAAAATTCCAGGTCGCACTGCTGTTGGGTTTTTCTTACAATAAATTCTTAATAGCAGCCCGGAGTATGGACTATGGTGGTGTTTCCCGTCCGTGCTTCAGAGAGCACGTTAAGCCGTCGGTCCCGGCTATCATGAACATCTATGGCAATCGTTACTAGGAAGTCACAGCCCTCAAATATACTGGCAACTTGTTTGACCCTCGAATTCAGTTCACCCTCAGGGTTGTTGAGGTCCGATGCCAGCTGCTCCGTGTATAAACTGATATTCAGGTAAAACTGGTTGAACTAATAGCTAATCCCAAATCTTGGGAATAATAAAGGCTAGGAAGATAATGATCTAAAAAGTAACCTCTCTTTTGACTCATTCGGGTAATTACTAAAAACAAGCCTCATTCAGCCAGTCCCATAAACTCTACTTTTCAGTAGAATGTTAATTTGTTTCGTAATTCCAATTTATCTGAGGTTTTAAGCTGTCTAAACTTTTTGAACTAATTAATATGTGGTTGTAAAACAATTTAAAGTACTTAATAATAAAATAGTTCTCTAGCCATTCATAGTGACTTTACACCGCGGCAAGTCGTTAATCATTCTATACTCCTATAACGTGCGCGTTTACGTTAACCGTGAAAAACTCTAATAATTAAACTTGCGTAAAATTGTTATTGTAGTTAGTGACTTGCAAGACAAGTCAATAAAATGCTATGTCACAGTGTAAGGATGAAAAATAATGTGTTTGGAATAATAAATAAAATTATATATTTATATAAATAATAGTCAATATTTTTACGTATACACTTTCATATATATTTAGTGAAAGGAAATTATATACAGACACTTCAATTTCATTTATTTGTTTAGATGTTAAGTTGCCCTATGTATATACCTTTCAACACTCAAAAAATTCTGTAACGATTCACGTCACGCACGTCCCACTTTTGAGAGGATGTTGAAACTGCTAAATAGGCTAATATTGTTGTATTATATTATATTGTTTTAGTTTCAAATTGCAAACCAGTGAGTTAAAATTACTTATAAGATAGATGCATGACCTATATAAATCAAAAATCAAACAGCAAGACACATTTCACTAAATCTTTCCTATAAAAACAAAGTATTATAATCCGAAATAACGTGAATTCACTTAAGTACATTATTTAAAATATATAATCATTATTAGCCATTTATGGAAATATTTTATTTCAATTCATCGTACACATTGTGGCGATTTTCACAAACATACTACAGCGCCATCTATCGACTACACACCGAACTACAGAGTAACTACTAATCCTACGTCGCGATTTCAAAATTATTATATTTACAACTTCCCGTTCTTCGAAGTGCCGTTCCGTTGGGCTGCAGTTTGAGTCGGAGAAAAAGAGAGGCGTGTTTTTTATCTTTCTAGAAAATTGGTAGAAATTTTAATTTTTTATTAAATTATTTGTATGAATTCGAAACTAAAATATTTCATTAAATCAGTATTACATTAGATACTTAGAATTGTGATAATTAGGTCAATATTGTTAAAACATTACAATTTGATGAAATTTTGCTTATTTAGATTATCTTTCTCACATTAAGATAACTGGGTAAAGATACATTTCAGGATACTTCAAGCTTAGGTACTAGATTCTAAGAGATAAATCAATATTATGCGACTTTGTAAATTATTTCCAAAGATCAAATAAAAATGCTGATCTTCGAACTGAAACTATCGGATCGCGTGTATGTTAGTTATTGTGGCAAAGAATAACCTATGTCCTGCTGATCGTCGAACTGAAACTATCGGATCGCGTGTATGTTAGTTATTGTGGCAAAGAATAACCTATGTCCTGCTCGAAGAATCAAAGTACTTTCACGCTAAATAATATTAAAACCGATTCAGTGCCTTAGCCCTTATTCGTGGGGATATGCAAGTATTGATTGCCTCAGTAGCGCAGCAGGAGCATTTGCGACTGCTGTGCATGGGGCCTCGGGTTCAATTTCCGGATCGAACCAAATGTTTGTATGATTTACAAATATTTCTTTCGGTGTTTTCTATCTATTATATGAGTGTATTCCCAAAAAAATTATATAAATATCAGTCATTCTAGCTTTGTTTAGTTTGAAGCTAGATAGCGATGTGTAAAAAAAAATACCTTATGCATTAACATATGTTACAGATAGACTCGTAAATCAATAAATGGATTGCTTATTTTACACGCTCATTCAAGCTCAGAAGCGGGAGAGAAATCTGAATAAAAGAGCATGCAAGCTTTCCAGAGAATAATACTTTATGCAATATGTATCTAATAATCGCATCACTCGGTCGAGTAGGAAGTAGGAACATAGAATATTCATATTAAAGGCTTATTGCTTGGTAACAGTATTGACATTTAGATTGCAGTTCTATTATAATAGCAAATGAAATGGTAACGAGTTGTACTATGTATAGAGGTATAGAGCACGTCGAAACATGGCTGACGTTGAACAAAAATCTACAAGAGTAAAAATCCGTATTAATTTTATAAATTCAAAAGTTACTCCCCAGTAGTCCCCAACCCGCACTTGGCCAGCGTGGGGACGTATGGCCTTAACCCTCTCCTAAGAGGACACTCGAGTCAGCAATGGGACATTATGAGTTGTTGATGGTCTCTCTGGATGTCTACTACGTTTTGATGGGTAAGGCGCTCAACCAATTGTCGATAGTCCCGAAGCCACCGAGTCACTTGTCTACAGTTGCGTAGAGAAATCAAATTGGCAGTCCTCTATCGTCTTTACCATGGAGAGTGTTCTGAAGAGCTCTTCAACTGGTCCCCTCCTCTCCCTTCCTCTACAGAACAACACGTGCCGGCCTTGGAAGTCACCGATTTAAAGTGGAAGACATATGTTCTCGTACTCATCGCTTCGGTGCTTCCTACCTGTGCCGAGCGTTCAAAACCTGGAACTCACTTCCAGCGCACGTGTTTCCTTCCCACTATGATCCCGGGTCCTTTAAGCGGAGCGTGAAAAAGCATCTCACCAGGCCGCCATACTGAGGGTCACCAAGCTGCATTGTCCTTCTTGGCATTGAGGATGGTGACCACCACGCTTGAATTCTGCTCATGCTTTCCATCAGGCAGGGCACAGTGATTTTGGCAGCTAATTTATATATTTAAAACACAATGGAATTTAGCATGCTCTGTGTATGCCAAATTCTCTTTGATTATTAAAATTTTCTTTTATTATCGAGGCAGGATATATAGAGCTCGGGTAGAGTCGTGAGCAAAAGCTAGTAATAGCAATCAATTAAAACATTTCGCATTGCCTCTCACACGACTGTCTGATTCCTAACGAGACAAGTCTGTGCTTTATAGTAACAAAGCTGTTCGCGAATGACGCGTTTAAAAGAATACATAATAAAATTATAGAGGGACATTTTCATTGATGAGATTCAATCTTTTTTAAGGTTCCGCGGTAATGAGTCCAAGTTGCAGGAACAAGTGACTTTTTTATGGAATAAGGGGCAAACGAGCAAACGTATCGCCGGTAAATGATTACCGCCGCCCATGGACACCCACAACACCAGAGGCGTTACAGGTGCATTGCCGGCCTTGGGGAATGGGGTGGGGGTTACGGAGAAGCATTGGATTATTGGCCTCCGCTATCCTCAATCACTCGGTGAAACACAGCGCAGGCGCTGTTTCTCACCGGTTTTCTGTGAGGCTGTGGTATCACTCCAATCAAGCCAGCCCATGCAAAACGTGGCTCTTCCGTGACTGCTTTGAATTTGACATGTCATACTATTTTTCCTTGCGTCTGAAGCGGATCAGACACAGTTTTACTTTTTTTTACATACAAAGTCTTCCAAAGTGCCTTTGCTCTGATAGAGAGCATGAGCAGAATCTAAGAGTGGAGGTCACCATACATATTGCGAATGCAGACAATGTAAAGTGGAGCATAGTGACACACACTATAGCCACCTATGGAGATGCTTCTGGTTCAAGAGTTGCAAAGGAGTTGACCCCCTTGAGCCCCTCCTCCTCAGATAAGAGGGAAGGATTGAGCTCTAATAAGGATTGTGTGGTTTTATGAAACCACGGTAAAAGTGAAACTTTATTCACATGCTAATAATTAAATCTAATAAAGAAAATAAATAACACCATTTACATTAAACACTGACAAAAACAAACAAATTAGCGTGATTCACTGGCACACCGTCCGACTTAGCCACTGGACACTAGCCGACCGTCACGCGACTTGCGATATACAGACCAAAAAATTTGTACGACGATGTAAAAAAAGTTTCACTTAAATAATCTTACTCGATAAAAATCTGAATTGATCCTCAATTTTTGCTGATGAACGATAACCCACCGTTAGAATACCGCTTTATTCAACTACAAATCTCGATAAATGTCTTCTTATTTTAACAAGCGACGAGTCGTAAAATCATAATGGCGCTTCAGAACAAATGCGTTGTAAAATGCCAGTTTATTTTATGCTGTTGTTTACTCGGTATCATAGACTATTAATTAATTGGAACGACTAGAGTGCAACAAGGCACTATATTTAATGACAGTGTTCTCTCAATTTCATTGTGTACCTTTTAAATGAATAATAAATGTTATTTTAATTTATGTGAAATTTCTAGTTGCTTTTGTTTTCCTGTATAACATTATTTTAATAGGCGTACAAAAGTGAGAAAGTTTTGTCAGTATAATTAGAGCTTAATATTGCGTTTGGTATATAACATGGCTATAACATCATATTTTATATTTAAAGACCGTTGCTGGGCATTATTGTTTTGTTGCTAAAATAAGTATTTTTACTTTTTTTCATCTTACGTAAGCCGTTCCTTAGGAGGTTTTGGTTTACTTTACCACGATGGGCAGGCGTCGATGTATTTATTTTTATTTATTTAAAACTTTACGCACTCTTATACATTAGCGGACTTAATACCCAAAGCATTCTCTTCCAGTCAACATTAAGGTGGTGTAGAAATCTTGTGAGGTAGGTGTTGCACAGAGGTTTCTGTATGAAACTAACTGCAAACAGTTCACAAAAGAATAATAGGAATTCTTATACATACATTTACACGTATAGGATACATATGTCTCAAATACACACACAAATATATACATATATAAATATACATACCCACAACTATATTAGTATACTATGAAACTTGAATATATATACCAATTATCGGTTAGCAGTTTCTGCCATTTCGATAAGAAGGAGCTCATGCACCATACATGAGCTCATGCATGATATAGTGTTTGTTTTAAAATGTCCCTTTCTATGCAGTCCCTGCTTACTATACCCATGTAAAGAATACTGGTAGTATGTAAAAGTGTTATTAATCTGTAGAACCATAACTAAGTAAAATACATTATCGTCTAATTGTGGGTTGCTATTGTTTATTCATGGCTGTTAATGTATTTTATAGATCTATGTATGGAGTAAAATTTAAAAAATAAATATTTAAATACTTAATAATTCTGTTGATTAGACTGTACTTGAGTTGATGAACGTATTCGAGTTGATTAGATGTTCAACAAAATAAATGTATAGCCCGGTCTACTTCTCTGGATAAGTTTAAATAGCAAATATTGTCTTTTGAATTGGTACCTAATACTGTGATATAATTTTGGTAACAGCGCCATCTATATTATTGACAGCGAACTTCTCGAGAGTCTTAACTTTCACAGTTATCAAACGAGTATATCTTCTAATTTTCAATAGGCGGCGTCTTATGTCTGTTGTTTAGATTTTCTAGCTGTTAGTAACACAGCAAGCTAATGCAAACACATTAGACTCCTATCGTTTTAGTAAATTGACATCTTATTTCCTTTGTTATAGCTGTCAAAAAACCATTTCAATTTTTTTTTTGTTTTTTTCTTGATGCTCTTATTGTCTCTCATAAATCATACACATATCACGTTAAAAGTATTTAATAGTCCACTACTCCTAGATCTTCTATTTAAAATAAAAACAATCAACAATAACAATAAATTAGTTAATTATTTTCAAGGAGAGGCCTCCTATAAATATACATAACATGTAATTACCCGAAAATATAATACATCTTAAAAAGACGATTGACCAATATTACTTTGCGAAACTATATACTTTAAGAGTAAAAGCGGCCAAGAGCGAGTTTAACTCGCGCGCCGAGGATTCCATACAAGCCTGTATTTTCGCAATTTTTTTTATCTATGCTAACAGACGTCGCTTTGCACCAAATTTCAAGATTCAGATTTCACAGGAAGGACCTTGTAGGTTTAGATTTCCTCGCGAGTGACGAAAATTTGCAGCATAAACGACTGTATCTTTTGATTGCGTTGGCTTAAGTGTTTCATTTTTTCACAGCTCCAAGGGACAATAGATTTGAGTATTTGAAATGATACCGCTTGATACCTCCACGCGTTCCTGAGAAAAGGATTAGATGGTCGGACAATAAAGTGATCCAATAAGGTTTCTTTTTTCATTTTGAGGTACGGAACCCTAAAAATCTTTCAATGTAAACTAAATTTTATGCGTAATAATAAAATAATTTCGCAAAGATTTCGCAATACTTTTACACACACGATAAGTTTGGAAATTCACACGATCAATAGATTTATTACGCGCATATGCTGTTACTGCTGTTTTTGAGGTCTCGGGTTCGATTCCCGGGTCGGATCAAACGTTTATATGATCTACAAATGTTTGTTTCGGAGTTTGGGTGTTTTCTATATATGAGATATATGTATTTACAAAAAAAAAGTATACATGTATTTATATCAGTTATTTAGTACCCATAATACAAGCTCTGCTTAGTTTGGGACTAGATGGCGTTGTGTGTTAGATGTCCGAAATATTTATTTATATCTTTGATTTATCTAAAACTTCGAGAAGCTGATATTAATACATTTCTATATAAAAGATAAATATACAAGCGACGATTAAAGTTTCAGAATTTTGTTTGAACCAAATTTTGTTACAGATCTTAACGTGTAAAACAAATATATGTCGGAGTACGAGTAGTTTTTAAGTTTAATTTAGATTCGTTTCTTTTACTTTATTCGATTATAAGAAACGTCAAACTGTGCATTACGAAACATGGCAGTTTGGGTGGAATCTGTGGACGGTGTATATAAAAAGGAATAAAAAAAACATCGGTGGGTAGTTGGGCAAGACGAACGGTTATAAAAAGGATTGGGTTAGTTGAATACACGGTTGGCCTAGTGGTTTCAGTGGTCGCCACACCGCTTCCTACTACGCCAAGTGATGTGGGTTCAAATACATGGGACAACACTTTGTGTGATCCATAAATTGTTGTTCCAAGTCTGGGTGTACTTTGTGTCCGTTTCTTGTATGTTTTTAAAGATCCCCGTGACACAGGAATGTATATTCCTAATACGGGAGTTGTATTAAAACAAAAATATGGCAGTCGAGTCGAGTCGTGTACCTTCTGCAGAGGTCACCGCGTTTCGCTGTAAACCTAATTACAAATTATCAAAATCAAAAAATCCTATAATTAAAACATGTCGAGATTCAGCCAATATTCCAAGGCAAACATTTGCGGCACTGCCGAACTGTCAACAGTCTGACGACATACCACCCGGGTTGACACGGAGATACTTGTGTCCTATACAAACTTGAGCTGCCATTAAACTATGAACAAACACAATAAACTTATAATCGTGTGGCAAACATCGGAGGAGTGGATTTCAGCTTCTTTTGACCTTCTTAATTCTTTTGTTTTCTTTGACGCCGGCTGTTTTTGATTAGAGGTTTAATAAGGAAGAAAATCAGCCAAATGCGAGTAAAAATTGCGCACGAAGGGTTCCATACTATTCATTTATATATAAAACGCAGCCAAGCTAAGTATATACCTCGCGAACAAACAAACAAACTCCAAACTTCTGTCTGTCTTCTGTCGCAAACTTGTGCGACGTGTATCGGTGACAAAGTTGCTTACCCTGTTTTTCAAATGTCTATCTATTACCGTTCTTAACATCGAGCTAAAAAGGGAAAAAAGAAACACGTGTGTTGCATGGATTTTATTTATTCTGTTTTAGTATTTATTGTCATAGCGGCAACAGAAATACCAACTACTTTCACGCTTCATGAAATACAGCCTGGTGACAGACAGACGGACGGAGAGCGGAGTCTTAGTAATAGGGTCCCGTTTTAACCTCTTTAGTACGGAACTTTAAAACAACGTTTATGGCTTAATTGATCCAACGAATGTGCTTCAAAAGTATTTAAAGAAATATTAATCTTTAGAGTCAATGTTGTTTAGCTATATATCACTATAGTCCATACTGCGATACATATCCTCGACCGCAGTTTTACATTTACAGCTTCAGGAAAAGATTTTGTATTTTTCGTCAACTATATCTAGTTTAGAGGATTGGACTGGTCTGCTGGTAATATGTTACCAGCGGACCAATCCAATCCTCTCTCCTTTAACATGTCTCTTAATTTGTTTCTTGTTCATGGGCGGAGTAACTCACTTACAAGCGGGTGATCAGTCTGCTTATCCTTATGCTAATGGAAACATGATGCGCACTATATCTAAACAACTAGCTAAGCAACTGATTGACACTTCTTATTACCAGAAGGCCGGCCTTATTCTAGCACAAAGAAAATAGCACAAAGCTGCCAGCCTTTTGGGAACGGTATCAGTAGGCGATGATGTGGTGGAATTTTTTGACGCTTGTATTAATAAATAACGTACATATTATACTTGTATGTATTAATATTGTTATATCATTATTATTTCCTTTAATCTTATTATCCAGCCAATTTGCACGCTATATTTACTACCGTGAATATTTTCTAAATTACTGAAAAATTTCTTGTAGTATGTAAGCCCGCCTCAACTTTACACAAGGCCGCAACGTTTAGGACTAAGTGGACTAAGTAAATATAACATTTTCGGTTTTCTTCACACAAATATTGTCCTGACAACAGCAAATACATAAGAAAAATAATTATCCAATTTGGTGCAGTCGATCAACAGTTATGCGCATCAATAAATTTTGTGTGCAATATAAGCCGCATTATATCTCGTATCACCTTAAAATTAATTCCTGTGCATTGCGACTTACCAAAGGTATTATAATTTAATGATAATGTATTTTTTGCATTCTCATGAACTTGAAATCCGTGGATGTAAGACTGTCCAGATGGTGCTGAGGTTTAAGTGGTTACCTCGACGATACCAACTGAGCCGCGTGTTGTGGGTTTCTCAGAGTCCGTGTGATTGTTGTGTTCGTAATTTCAGGTTTTATATAATGCCCCCTCAGTATGTTATATGTTTCTAGTACTGTTTTACTTTTCTTATATTTAAATAGTCTCCCTTTATAAAAGAAACCAAAGAAAGAAAAAATACTTCAAATATCCGTAAACAATTCAAAATATTGTAACAGACTGTAGTATTGCGAATACTAAATTCGCAATACTACAGTCGTCATCGTACCCGACAGATGGCGACAGCGTTGTAATTAAACTCACAAGTGGTATTAACGTCTTTTATTGTTGTGTGCAGAGCGTGAAGGATAGCATAAATACAGAGGCTGCAATACTTTCATGCGGAATTAGTTTTGTTCAATCTAACTATTGTACTTTTAAGTAATATGATGAGTATTATAGACTTTTTATGTTAGTGAATGACCCTTCATATAAGGAAAATAGATATCATAATTCGTGTATCGATTTGAGAGAATGTAATGTGGGATCTCTTTCTTATTAGGGACTCTTTTTAAGGAGCACATAATGGAAGAAGGTGGATAGTACTTAGTATTTAAACTATTAAAAAATGACGCCTACCTGCTCGACTTAGGACCTATTGTAATGTGGGGCCTAAAGGGAGCATTTTGGCCAAAAAACCAGTCATTATTTTAAAACTTAAAAGCGTTTAAACTGCTATGAAAAACTACTCAGGGGTTTGAAGAAGCATATCAATTGAATTTCTTGCAATGCATCGAAAAGTTGAGAGTGTATTTTTTTTTCATTTATATAAAATACAAAATAGCATATTCAAAAGGTTTACATTTAAGCACTAATGTACTGAAACATAAAGCAAGAGATCTATGACGTAATATAAAGATCTTCTTCCATAATCGTCGAAGCTGCCAAATCGCAGTCAAGCTCAGCGTTGCTTCACGCCATTAGACGCGGTGAGTCCGCAACCAGTCAAGAATTAAATACAAAGCCTCGAAATCAGAGTATTTTTCCCGCAACGTTATTAAGATAGATAGAAAACTCTTTATTTGCACAGTTTAATATCACAGTTAGAAGAGAGTGCATAAAATGTGAGACGCAGTGTACAAAGGGTGGTGTCTGTGGAATTATGACAGGCCTGATAATCCTGAAGCTTGTTTTGTTGTGTTATTCTATGTTGGTTGCCATACTGCGTTGTTGCATCGTCTGCATTCACACTGTTGTTAACCACTACTTCTGGATTCTGCTCATGCTTTTCATCAGGCCGAGTAAAATCACTTTGGCAGGTTCAACTAATATAATTCTCGTGTCGCGGTGTTTGTTACCAAACTTCTCCTTCTTCTTCCTTCCTTCCTTGTTTGACTGCCTCGGTGGCGCAGTAGTAGAGTATGCGACGGCTGTGCAAGAGGTCCCAGGTGAGTCGGACCAAATATTTGTATGATCTGCAAATATTTGTTTCGGGGTTTGGGTGTTTTCTATATATAATATGTATTTATTTACAAAAAAAAGTATATATATGTATTGATATCAGTTGTTTAGTACCCATTTTTTTTTTGACGTGGTTGTATACCTTTACGCACTTCGCTCTCCCCCTGCGGGCACAGGGGGTTCGCTTTGTGTGGGACTCCTGACTGACACCAGCCAGACTACCCACTAAACCACCACGGTGTGCCATTCTGCGCCTGAGACGGGAGGGATCCGGGAACCGCTTTCTTACGCCATCCGGACCCCTCCCAGAGTTGTTTAGTACCCATAGTACAACCTCTGCTTAGTTTGGGACTAGCGTTGTGTGTTATAATGTCCAAAAATATTTATTATTATTTATTTATTATTCTCCGTAATGACTTTACCAATTTTTATGAAAGTTTGTGTGCATAACGAGTAGGTAACGATTTTCATACCCCTATATGATAAGGGTGACCCACATCGGCAAAAACATGTGCCGGGTTAGCTAGTATATATTTTATATAAAAAAGCATTGTTGTTTATACTTTAATCACAATTCAAATAAATAATTAAGTCATATTATGATGGGCATATAGTTAATATTTCGCATAATTTGAAATTATCAAAATTATTTGTATTTGGAATTCATAGACACATAAATTAAATTAAAAGAATAAAGAAATAAGAAAATTTGTCGGCCAAATTATTTTTTCACAAAACAAAAGACTTTTCTCTTTATATCCCAGCTTCCTATCAAATTTCCCGCCCTTTTATGACAAGTGCTACTTCAACCGCTTGTTCTGTAGCCCACTTCTGCCTGCGTCATCGCTCATCAATTTAATGAATGACGGCTGGTGGCGGCAGCCATTAATCTCGCGGAAACGAGCCACAGTGTATATTGTCATGGTAATTAGAGCTGTTTTCTTCAATTATTCGACTTAAGAACTCGAGCACTGTCATTTTTGACGTAAAGTCAAATTTCTTAAAGTCACAAAAACACTTCTTCTTCTTTTGATGAGATGGCAACCAGTCGGATCATTTTCTGCCAATATCAAGTATATAAAGTCTTCAATTCTAACTCTTCGAGTCTTCAAGTCTTCGGCGTGATGAAATTAATGATAAAAATATAAAAAATGTGGATGACATGAAATCGGGACCGTCTTTCCAAAGAACAAAAAACGAATTCGTCACAAAAATATGCTTTACTTCGTCCCGACTGATGTCAAATATGACAGGTTATTCGAGTTAATTCATACAACGTACGCAAGCTGAAGTTATTAAGTATCGACAATTTTTTTTAAAAAAATTAGGTTTTTCAGTAAATTTCAAACAACGCTTAAGTATTTTCATTCAGTGATTTTGCCTGCTATAAAAATAGTATTAAGTAAAAGATATCAGAAAGTTTCACATTTTAAAATATACGTTGGTTAAATAGTATATGTTATAAAAACTCAAGAACTTTATATATACGCCAAGACAAAATATCTTCTATTACTATATTGGCTATCGATTTTACTGTTGCACAATGTAAGGGTGGGTTTAGACTAAACAAACAAAGAGAGCGAGAACATGAGCATTCTTTCGTTATCTCTTAGTGTAAATGAAAACTCATTTCCAACGTTTACACCAAAACAGCGATGAGCAAGAATGAGAATCAAGAACTAGAATACTCACAAAGATTCAATTTTTCGCGCGCTCTGATACCGTTTACATTAAACGAGCGAGCATTCTTGCACTATTCTATAGAATATTTTAGAATGCAGATAGAACAAGGAGAGAATGGTTTATGTCTGTTTACACTAAAATAATTTAATAGTTTGAGCTTTTGCTCGTCTGATGTAAAACCAACTTAAGACCAGTAAAACTGCAGGATACAGATAGTTAAAAACAAAACAGATTATCGTACCATCAGACTTGAGAAGTAATATATTATTTCTAATATAGAGTCCGTTCAATCATTGTGTCATAAACCCAAAAATGCCAATGCCACAATAAAACTTGGTTTTATTAGATTACGTGTAAGTCACAGGCAGAAGCGAGTTTTGATATATAATTCAATTTACATGATACTACACGTACCATGGAAAAAATCAGACTAATGTCCAATTTTAATATTAATATTCCACCAAGTACTTGCTTTAGCATACCACTGAGTATACCATTTGAAATAATGTGACTTTATTCTGTAGTGTTTGAGTGAGAATTTGTTATATTCTTGCTGTTTTCTTGTCTGCTTATATTCTTGTTATCATAGTTAAAAATCCCCCTTAGTATGTAAATAAATTAATATTCATTTTATTAAACGCTTACTTTTATCACTTGTACTCTTGGTAGACTATGGACGGTCATGTCACCAGTAAGTTTGAAGATTATCAAGTTACTTTTACGACGTTCCTTTCAGAGTATCCGTCCACTGGATATTGAGGGATAGTCTTTAATATAACTTTAAAAATTGTATAAACTTTTTCAATAGCTTTCAGTCATGGGTTAGGTAACTGAATTACGCTTTAAAGGATAAGACTTTTACTACTATAAAGTTTGATGCAAGATTTTCAGTCTTATGTTATGAGATACATTTTCTAACAGAAATATTTTTTCATAAATTTTTTGCCCTTTTGATCGTTTATTTTATGTTTCAAAAGAAGATATAAAAAGGATAGCAGGGAAAAAATGCAGAGAAAAATCTGTGGATAGAGAGGAAGAAGCTATAGGAGGCCTTGACCCGAGTAGGGGTTCCTACAAAAGTACTGATAAAAGTAATGATAGCGAGTAGAAGAAAAAGAAAACATTTTTATACATACATATACTTATATTTAAAAACTAATCACTACATGTTATATTTGTGATATATATTTTAAAAAAGCATGTAATAATAATAGAAGATTGGAAATAAGCGGGTTTTATTATAATTGTGTCTTAAAAATATGAGACGATGCCAAAGATTTGATGGTTCCCCTAGTAATCGATCTAACGCCGATGTATCTATGAAACGTCATCGTTCTCAGACGTGATAAAGAAGAAGACAGTTCTGTGCTGCTGCACTGCTCTCTGTGGAGGACGACCGGTTGGACACCAGCTGATAGCCTCCACGGCTGCAAAGTCAGCACGTGGAATATCCAGTCGGGATGATGAGCGATCCACCGAGACTCGACGAGCAGCTTCACGTTACGCGGGAGCCGGAAATCGCTATTCGCCTGAAATTCAGTCGTCTGCCAATAAACTTTAGCTAGCACTTCTACTTCCAAATAACACGGGTATTTGCGGTAAAAGTGCACGCTGCATTGATCAATACAGTGCTGTAACCGTATATGGCTCTGACCGCCAATATATTTTGGGGATGCACAAGAGGCGCGCCTTATTCTTGGAAATTAAAGCCGTTACCCACACCAGTGCACCATACAGAGCCATTGACCGGACAGCCCCCATGTACAGCCGTCTTGTCACGGCGCTGGCTTTACTCAAATTGGACAAAAATCGCTCAAGGGTGGAAGCAGTGTCGACCAGCTTTGGGGCAAATACAATCCTGATGATAAAAGCAGACGTCGGGTTGAAGGGCAACGATAGAGCTGGGAAGCTGTCTAAGTCGGTGACTGAAATCCACAAGCGCAGATCGGTCTATGATCTGCGCCCAGTCTTATCCAAACTTACTCGTCAAGGATTGCATTCCAAATGATACCCTTGATGAGTGGAAAGAGAGGTACAGAAATGGAATAACGGCGTTGATAACAAAAATATTGTTACCTGAGGCCACTGGTGTTAGGGCACGGCCGGTTCTCTATGTATATGCACCGCTTCCGATGTAAGGAAAGCTCGGCGTGTGTTTGTGACCTAGGTGTTAGTGATACGGTGCAACATGACTATACGGTTGGCCTAGTGGTTTCAGTGGTCGCCACACCGCTTCATACTGCGCCAAGTGTTGTGGGCTCAAATCCTACATGGGACAACACTTTGTGTGATCCATAAATTGTTGTTCTAAGTCTGGGTGTACTTTTTGTCCGTTTCATATAGGTCCGGCATGAAAATGAGCACCCACGAGCACAAAAAATGGAAGCTAGAAATTTGGCGACCATGATATTAACTAAAGATAGGAATATGCTATTGGATTACTGCGTTAAAGTAGATATGATTGTTATAAAAAGAAATACAACACAACCATAGAAAGTATGTTGTCATTATATTACTAGATAGTATGATTATACAGCATAAAATCAATTTAGAATAAGTAAATAAACTAGTTTGTAAGCAGTATCACACAAGGTTCGACATGCTATTGGTATTTCCAGCAGAGGTAATGAGTCATTTTTCAACAAAAATTTAACGTCTATATATAAATGATCCAACAGGCACATCCAACTTCCATTAAGAACACCAATTACCTGATCTCTGAGGTCACGTTGCGTTATTTGTCTATTCAATCTTACTTAAGCACTTCAAAGTATATTAACTAATTAGGTAAGACGTTAAGTAATAATTTAGTGACGTGAGCTAAGCGTTAATTAACTGAGGATTAACCTAGTGTCTTCATCAATATGCATGGTCACTGTTCGTTAGTGGAGTTAAATTGTTGGCAAATAGGGTGTGAGATTACTTCTACCTTAGTTTTATAGTTATATGATGTTTAGGACAGAATAATAATAATAGCTGAAGTTTAAAAATAAAAAAAAACATGCTTAGAACTTCGATCACAAACAAACAGGTGTAAAAAAATCGTGTTAAAAATGACAGTTTAGATTTTCGAATAACGACCTTTCTCTCTAAGACTGCAAGTAAATACCTACATAATAATATATGTCTATATTCGCTGGGTGTGACAATGACAGCGCCAACTAACGGCTGCAATTACGGCGGGCTTTGAAATGTCAAATGGCTAGTAATCTTTACGATTAGTAAGTGATCGAATAAATAATTTCAATGAAACGTTAAAATTTATTAATCCTCTATAAAATGCTATTTTATAATCAATAAATTTTACGCAGTTTATACGAACTTTCCCATTGCTGACTTCACGAGATATAAGTTAAGACATAAATAAATTTAATGGAATAACGCATTGCACAAATATGCTGCTACATTAAAATTGCAAACTTTTTGTGGATTTTTAGTTAACATGGCCAAATTAATAACAAAAAACTGGATTCCGAGCAATCACGTGTAATATTGTTTTCCAACAAAAAACAACAACAAGAAATGAATTATTAAAAAAAAACCCGACCGCATTAATATCATATGTAAAATATATAAGTTAAATACATATATTTGTATTCACCGTTAAAATTCTTTATTTTGATACCACACTCGGTGTATTTTGATAACCTACTTTCAGATTTTTGAGATTACTTTTTGGCTCCAAAAATCCTTTTTTTTGTTGTACCCAATTTCACTCTCATAACTAAGCCGAATCTCATGACACGACTCACATAAATATGCGACAAGCCGTTTAGGCCCTAAGGCGTGTCAAAGAAATATACATACATATACACACTCGTAAAACATAAACACAGGGTTAAATAACATAAAAATTAATTATGGCTAAACATGTGCAAC
Organism: Hyphantria cunea; assembly: GCA_003709505.1. Lineage (NCBI taxonomy): Eukaryota > Metazoa > Arthropoda > Insecta > Lepidoptera > Erebidae > Hyphantria > Hyphantria cunea. Next base: position 709,105 of record PKRV01000571.1, read on the forward strand.
AAAATCAATCATGAATATCATATAAGCTACTATTAAAGTTCGTGTAATTCGTCAAACTTCAATGACATCGACGCCAAATAAAACATCTTTAAAATTTTCCAGCATTTTTTTGTACTTTACAATCTTCATCGCAGTACATACATACTATGATTCATTTTAATGCAATAGAAATTAAAGAAATATATTTTTTGTTATTATTCACAGATTGACTTTACTCGTTATGTTACGAATGAAAAATATGTTTGTAGACACAAATATATTTTCCACTCAAAGCGGCAGATGTAATACCTTAATTACAAAGAAAGCTTCTCGAAAACCAGTGAAGAGCAGCAAAAGGGCAGGCCTAGAGCCAGATAGTTCGCTAAAGAAAAGTAATCAAGAGAGAAATTCTTTGAATGAATGTTTGTTTTGTTGCCAACCCGCATGAGGAAATTTAGAGATTTTGTGGTCACTATTCTTGCAAGTGTAAAACACGGATACGTAACTTTCTTTACTAAAAAGTGACAGTTGGTATGCCAAAAGTTCCTTTTTGGCTACGATGCGTGCTGCAATCGATTTATAGTTCTTCATCCATCTACTTTGCATCCGGCCAATATTGATACCTAAATAAACCCATCTATATATGATGGGCGAAGTAGACGAAGCCCTGGACGAAGGAAAAAATCGTGGCTACGTAATGTGCGGGAGTGGACCGGTATCGCCTCCGTTGAGAAACTGTTCCGCCTGGTCAATAACAAGGAGTACAGGAAGCTGACGGCCAACCTTCAGGATTTAAGAGGCACCCGGAGAAGAAGATATATAAATCTCTGTAGAGTCGAATAACCTTTATTATTAAAATAAAAAGTTTATTTATACTATCCAACAGTTAATACAATATATTTCACATAAATACAACGACCCTATGCCATGTCTTCGGAAAACATGTGACATATAAAATTTAAATTAAAAAATGTTACATGCAGTGTAAGTGCACAAAACTCTAATTTTTAAACATTGTCTAAAAAGCTCATTAAATAACAACAAAAACTTTAAAAAGCTATAATCCGGCCACGTACTAACTTAGGAAAAAAGTTTTAGAGCCTTCATCTCAAGGGCCTTTATTGTGAATCTATTGGCACTCAAATAGGTTCAGTATAGTTTAGTATTAGATGATTAGATTAGTTTATTAGATGTTCCATGATACATGAGTCTATAAAATAGCATTTCAAATAATCAAAAGCTACCGTCAGGTAGGTTAATAAATAATAAAATAATTCATCTGATTTGAAAAGATTTGTATTATTTCCTTGACATCTTAGCGTTTATTATTTTCTAGATTATTTGAGGTCGGCTACTAGTTCAACCGGTTTTACCTGAATATCAGTTTTTCTACAGAGTGATTGGTATCGGACCTCCGCAACCTTGAGGCTAACCAGAATTCGAAGATTGAACTAGTTATTTAAGTAGTATATTAGTAGTATGTAGTAGTTAGCAGTATATTTAAGACCATTGAGTTCTCTAATAGATAGACATAGATGTTTGTAACAACCGGGACCGAGGCTTAACGCGCTGTCCGAGTCACATATTATTTTTATGTGAAACTGAGAAACAGTTCTCAATAGTTGCATATAGTTCATTATAATCTAAGTGGGAGAGCCACGCTTCGGCATGCATGGGCCGGCTCGATTGAAGTGATACCACGGCCTCACAGAAAACCGATGTGAAACAGCGCCTGCGCTGTGTTTCACCGAGTGAGTGAGGATACCGGAGGCCCATAATCTAACCCTTCCCCTCTTCCCCCTCCCCATCCCCCAAGGTCGGCAACGCACTTGTGACGCCTCTGGTGTTACGGGTGTCCATGGGCGGCGGTAATCGCTTATCATCAGGCAATACGTCTGCTCATTTTCCCCAGCTAAATGAATAATAAATAAAGAAAAAAGAAATTAATGCATTATGATTTATGACCAATAGTACCATTACATAGAACTCACTAACACGAGAAATTATTCAATTATTTGTCCGCATATAGCTATAGGTTTATTATGAAATATAATAAACCTATAAACCAAAAAAAGTATAGTATAAATAAAATAATAAAAAACAAAGTAAATATATATAACAAAGTATCTGTATTGTTATAGCACTTTAACTTTCGTCGTAGTTGCAATAAACATAGAGAGCAAGTTAATTTCCTTAGAAAACGGCATCTCCATTTCTTACGTAATATGAAAATAATTTTGCAAAACGCAGCTGCAACTGTGTCCGCCTGGCAACAATCCAAGTACAATATTTTGTTTCTTTTTAACATTCATAAACTACTCTGTCAGGAACATTGAACAAATTGTATTTAAATGTTAATATTTTGCAGAAAAACATATTGTTATCAATAACTTGTTAGTCTTATTCGCTGAGAGATTATATCTACGATATATAATTCTCATGTCACTTTTCCAAGCGTACTTTCCTGTCGAAAGTGGATCGTTTCTATGGCGGTTTGTAGGCTTCACATGCATCTTGACCTGATCCCGAAAATGAGCACTGTAGAGCCGCATAATACGCCACTATACCGAAGATATGTCAGAAGTCAGCACTGACGAAATCGAGATGGCTATTGGACAGCTGATAAAAAGACCCTGAAGAGGACGGCGTTACAACAGCCTATCAAAGGATGAAAGTAAGCACGTACTGGGGGAGTTTCAAAAGTTTTTTAACGAAGAAAAGCTTCTAGAAGTTTTTCTAAAGAGTCATCACGAACCGTTTTGCGCGAAGACTTGATGAATTCTAATATAGACCACATACACACAGTATGGCAGATTAGACAGAAGACAGACAGGTACAATCAGCTCCTGTGTCTAGCATTCGTGGCCTATGAGATGGACTTAGACTCGATTGAGATCTGGTCTGTTCTGGAGTCAATGCAGCGTTACCAAGTGGGCTGGCGATACATCCAAGTGCGAAGATATCTTTACGGAGTCGCTACCATGTCCGCACAAGTACAGAATCAGCCAACAAGGCCCATATCATCGTATCGCGGAGAGAGACAAGGGGAAAACACTTCGAGAACGAAGTGAACAGAAGAATTCAGCTGGTTTGGGGAGCGTTTAGGAAACTTCGCTGGCTCTTTTCATCGTCGATCCCACAGGGCCTGAAGACCTATCAGTGCGTACTACCTGTCATAACACACGGAGCCGAAACATGGACTCTCACGGCACGGTTAGTACACAAGTTTAAAGTCGCTCAGCGCGCTATGGAGAGGGCTATGCTCGGCGTTTCTTTATGGGATCGCATCAGAAATGAGATGATCAGCAGAGAACCAATTAAAAGGTCAGCGACATTCCCCATAGGATTAGTAAGCTGAATTGGCAATAGGCTGGCCATATTAGCCGAGAACTGATAATCGTTGCGGTAAACGGGTTCTGGAGTGGAGACCGCGTCTTGGCAAACGTAGTGTAGGATGTCCACAGGCCAGGTGGAGTAATGATCTGTGGAAGACTGCTGGCAGGAGTTGAATGCGAGAAACCGAGGATCGAACTAAGTGGCGTGCAATTAGAGAGACCTAAATTCAGCAGTAGACTGCAAAGGCTGATGATGATCATAACAACATATTAAACAAATAGAGTGACATATTAGAGTGTAAATAAAAAGTAAAACTTTTCTTAATAAATTTCTTCATTCCTTTACCAGATTTTTCCTTAAGGCTGTTTAACAAAGTATGCGTAAATCGCTTTTCCTAGCCCACGATAATATAATTATAGAATGAAATGGAATATTTCAATTGCTTTAAATATAATATCTACACAGAGAGGGCAAATTTAACTACGAAAAATCCCGAAAAGGCCAAAAGAAGGCGAACATTACATAATTTATTAAAATAAGCAATAAAATAGCTGGCTTCTCTCTCATCCGGCACTCTTTAAATGCAAATACGGTATTATAATAACGGGATGAATTACGTCCACAAAATATGGACTATTTACACTTTTTTTTGTAGACGAAAATACCGTTATTAAATATCATAAAGTCTTAAGAAAATAGACTAATTAACGAGCTTTTATTCAGTTTCACCTGTCCTGATGTTTGCCTGTAATCAAATCTTGCTAGTTAAGTTGGAACCACTTTCCGATTTCCGACTGAGCTGAAATTTGAAACATGCCATTAGTTCTGATGACTTTTAGCACTAAGAGCCATGTTCAGTATACCCCAATGTATTAGCAACAAGAAAAAAGACTAATTAACTAGCTTTTATTCAGTTTCACCTGTCCTGATGTTTGTCTGTAATCAAATCTTGCTAGTTAAGTTGGAACCACTTTCCGATTTCCGACTGAGCTGAAATTTGAAACATGCCTTTAGTTGTGATGACTTTTAGCACTAAGAGCCATGTTCAGTATACCCCAATGTATTAGCAACAAATACATGTATCTTGACATGGGCATAAACACTGTTCGTGAGGAAATTGTCCAGGCAAGCCTGAAATACCAGGATTAACTAGCCACTCATCCAATCGAACTCGCTCAGGCCTTAAGTGCAGAGGGTGGACTACAGCACAATCGACTGAAGAGACAAAGCATTCTCAGTCTGACCCGAAGATTTGTAGATTGAGTTAAGAGGACGGCTTGCTGGAAAGTTCAGCAATTGATTGGCTCTCGATGAAAGTAAAAAAAAAAATTATCAGGACATATAGTTCCAGCCAAAAGAGTGGCTTATTGTTTTTTTGAACAGATTGCCATAGAGCAGAAAATACACAAAAAAAATAAAAAAAAAGTTCTGATGACAATGCAATTATTTAAAATCGGTATTTTTATTAATCCAAAATGGCTGCCGTAACAAAATGGCCGCGTTCATATTTCTGAACAATTCATCCAATATGGGTATCAAATGAAAGCGCTCAAAGGTTTTTTTATTAATAAGTATTTTGAAATTGATTTCTTGTTAACTAACTATTAAGTGATTAATCGAAAGACGAGTCTTTCAATCACCGTCATTTCTAATCGTATTTGTATTGTAATATCCTCTCAAGATTTTCTAATGGTGGAGTTTGTTTATTTCCTAATTACACGTTATAAATATTAAAATGATGATTAGAAGTACATCATCATATGTCGTCAAGAATACAGAGAAAAGGATGTGTTAGTGAATTGAATGAATGAAGAGAATTTGATAGACCCATGTGCAGCAGTGGACTGCGATTGGCTGATAAGAGATCCACACCAACGTGTTTATATTTAAGGAACTCGGCAGCACACAACGTCTGCCAATTACAATACAGTCACGCATACTGCACTTCTTTGCTCATATCTCTACACGGAATAGAGACTCCATAGAGCGAATGGTTGTGAAAGCATCGAGACCGGTGTGACCATTGACTGGACAGACAGACAGAAGATAACTTCAACAGTCGGAACCTTCTTAATTCTATCCGCAATAGAGTGTCTACTATCATCAACCGGCCGGCATCCACAGACGACCATGCGATGAACGCTACAAAACTTAAATAATGGTTGATGATATAATATATATCCAACAAATAGCAACATATTTATTTCTATACTTAAGTATACGTGATTTAAACAGTGCGGTATGCTTACTACATACAATGTTTAGCAGTCTTTCATACCAAAATAATTTTAATACACTGTATTTCCAGAATGTTATGCAAGACAAGCACAGACATATCTTAGTCTTTATATTTGGGTCGGAGCTTAACAAAAGGCATAACCGACAGAGCTTTTGTACACATGCCATATAAAATAAGGCTTCATACCTTGTTTCATACCAAAGGTCCCAACCCGCACTTGGTTGCGTGGGGAGGTATGGCGTATGGAGACCCGAGCCCAGCAGTGGGACATTATGGGTTGTTGATGATACCTTGTTTCCGAATTTAGGAACATACAGTACTGATTTTTTTGAACCTGTATTACTTGACTTCTTTGAGAATTTTATTTATACGATTTTTTTCTTAATTAAATTGTTTTCATTTACATCAAAAGTAGAAAATGAAGGTTGAGAAATATAGTTAAATTAAAGTTTATCACAATATATATATATATATAATCGAGAAAAATACGAATTTCGACTGTTTTGAACATCTTAATCTATGTGGTGTATATATGTGGTGTTCGTAGGACATTAGCGTTACCTTTTTTTACAAAAGACAACTACTAAGAACAAATCCTGTGTTGCAGTGGACTTTATAAACATACAAGAAACGGCACAAAATATACCACCCAGATACAGAACAACAATTAGCGAAACACATAAAGTGTTGTCCCATATGAGAATTAAACCCACAACACTTAGCAAAGTAGGCAGCGGTGTAGTGTCCAATTATAGCACTGGGCCATACATTCAATCAAGTGCAAGTGCAGCTATTGCGTAAAGTTGTATTTAATTTTAGAAAAATCGGCCGGGCGCCATTCTTTAAAACTGCGTGATATTTTCTCGTCCTAAATACTATAGTGTTTTATGACAAAATTATTTGATCAGGGCGTGTTGTCAGTGATAACCTATGGTGGTATGGCTGATATGGCGCAGGAAGCCGCTGGATGCAGAGATAATAGGACCGGTTATTGTGGAGAGCTTCGGGAGAGACCTATGTCCAGTAGTGGACGTCTTTTGGTTGAGATGCGAATAATGAATACTAAATTATTAATCTAGCTATATTAATAAATACATGATTAATGATAAAACTGTATGTATGAGCATTACTTTCGATGCTTTCGATCTTTACGGTCTTACGGTAAGTTAAAACGAGCTTACAGAAAATTAATATGGCGGTACGAAGTTCACTAGGTCAGCTAGTTTATAAAAAAAATTAAGTTAATTCAAAAGTGCATTCGTAACAAATAAACAAACTTTCTACATAATACACTCTATGACAAAGTGCCTATCGAACTGGTTATTCAAAATCGTTAACACAAGTATCGTAATCGTATCGAAATGTTGAAAATTCAATACCTCAGTTCACACGATTCAATCCCGAAAACAATAAAACAATAGTCGTGTAGGGATTTATACGTATAAAATGGCACCGAGTGTCAATGTGTGGCCTAAGTTAAAAGAATACTTTAAAAAATATACTTTAAACAAGAAGTTATTTATTTGAAATAAACGATTACGTATAATGTTTTGTATTTCGTTTTTTTTTTATTTTGATGTTCCTAGTGTTACTCTCATGACTAAGATGAATCTATTGACACCACTCACACAAAAATACGTACAAGCCATTTTGGCTTTAGGGTGTACCAAAGAAATACACACACATATAAACATATAATCACTCAAAAACATAACATTTTGCAGACGGGTAAAAACTAAAAGAACATTCTTTTTTTTACTTAACGGCCTGCCAAAGTGACTCTGCTCAGCCTGATGCAAACCTTGAGTGAATCCAACAGCGGGAAGCACCATACTAACCGCGAATACAAACAATGCAGTATAGCATCCCACACTATGGCAGCCTAGCCTATTTTTTACCTAAGTCGATTACAAACTAGAGACTCAATGAAACTATATTGGAGATTAAATATGTGAGCTTAATCTCCACATGGGAGAAATCCCCAGATTGTTGTTTGATCTGCATGTTCTTTGTGTTTGTATATTTGATTCATATATTTTTGTTAAGCCCATCCCAACAAAGGTACCTATTTTTTTAGTACAGCAGTCGACTATAAAAAAAACAAAACGGACTCAGTCGTTGTTGTTGAATAAGTGAACAAAAAAATTAAATTTGTATGGATCTTTCGGATTTCACTCATCCCAACTATTTCGTGCTTAGTCGAATTTTAAGTTTGAATCTATATACAAAATTTAATTATACAATTATAAATAATGTTCGAAAAATAATTGTAAGAGATAACCATTAGTATTTTAATATTTCTATCCGTGGATTATATTTCTTACTTTCTTTGAAATGCATCTTATTAATGTTATTGTAATACGTATTTTTGTAAATCAATAAATTACGCATAGAACGCTGTCGTCTACAACTTGTCCAACCAATGCGTAACAAAACCGGCGCATAAACTATGGTTACGAGTTATATTTTTAGCGAGTGAAATACTTTACATAACACCTACTACCAGTAGTATAAGCATAGCTGTGTTTCGCGTATTTTTGTCACTCGAATAATATAAAATCATCGTCGTAGCCTTATTATTCCCAAGATTATTTGGGGTCGGCTACTTCAATCGGTTTTACCTGAATATCAGCTTTTATACGGAGAGACTGGCATTGGACCTCTATCACCCTGAGTGTGAACTGAATTCGAAGGTGGAACTAGTTAGTTGTTAATATATTTGAGGGACTGACTTCCGTATTACGATTGTCATAGGTGTTCATGTCAACCGGGATCGACGGCTTAACACATTACCTAAGCCTGGCTGCTGTTAAGAATTTCTTGTAAGAAAAACCCAACAGCAGTTCGACCCGGGAATCAAACCTGAGACTTCCTTCTTGATCAGCAGTTGCTGGCCGCTAAACCAACGAGGCCCGAGCAATGTAAAATAAAAGCATTAAATTCTTTTATAGCTCTTTTTGTTTAAATTTCTTTTACACTTAAACTCCAATCCAATATTATTTAGTAGAGCAATAGATTAATCAGAAGCGTTTAAGCGAGCAATTATTATAAATATACATATGTGATCTCATGGGTTTTGGAGGGGGTGGGGGGGTCCCGGGGTAAAGCAATCTAGCAAGGATACATTTTAAGAAAATTTACCAAAAAACATACCGAACAAAGTCTCTCGGCCATCTCCAGGTATATGAAATGAGACAGCTTATTAATTTATTTTATTTATTTATGGAAGAAAATTTCACAGAATTAATATAAGTAATAAAAAGTAGGCACTAACTTATTTTTTTTTTCAAATCAGCTGGTACCTAAAAAGGTCGGATCTGAGATGTAGATACCAGTTAAGTGAGTTAAAAATATTAAAAAATACTCTTAAAAATTACTGCTTGCAGATCAGAACACAAATATAGTTATATTGTTCAGCCCTTCTAATTTTCCTTAATTTTTAACACTCACTCACTCAAATCAACACATCTTAATTTAACACAAAAGACTAAACTTGAAGATGTCTAACAAATTGTAAGCTGATTCCAAGTTAGACGGAGTTGAAATAAATCACTTGGCAGAAAACAGCGCTTGCGCTGTGTTTCACCCTATCCTCTCCCCATCCCCTAAAGGCCGGCAATGCACTTGTGATGCCACTGTTGTTGTGGGTGACGGTGGTACGTAAGTACTCAAATTTCATAACTTAGGACGATCTCAAACACCCGCATGTAAACTAAAACTTAACTGAAGTAAAGTTGGAATGAGTTCAAACATTCTCAAGGACTTTAACATTAAGGCAAAAAGGGTCTAAAAGTAAACTATGTGGCTATCGAATGAAAAAGATATCAAATAAGATAAATAATGAAATGATAGTATGTTATATATTATGCAGAGAAAAATATAATGTTAATTATCATTATTAAGTATCGGTGATAATATTTTATGTTTTTTTCAATTTCAGAGGAATCAAACGGCCAACCAGCTGTACCTTAATATTTAAAAAAGCTGCATTTATTCGCTAATTACCTTTCTCTGATGATCTGAAAACTTATACACTACTAGTGGAGTTGTGGCGACTTCCACATACAGCGCAACAGAAATATACTACAGTGCCATCTACCTAAGATACGTCGAACTCGGAGTAATGAAAGAAACTAATAATCATGAATCGCACAAAAGATGTTATCGCACTGGTTATTAGCAAATATATAACTTCCCAACATCAACCGTTGGGCAGTGGCCCGCCAGACATGATCTCTTTGCCTGTTTGGAGGATCCTGCATTTGCGTTGGAGGGATATATGACCCGGTCCTCCACAAAGTATTTTTTTTGGGAATATTTTCAAAATTTTCGAAAAACTTGTTTTTGTATTTATGTCTGATTTAGCTTCCTATGGGTAGTACTGTCGCGGATTATACTATTATAATAGTTTCCTTTTAATATTCTTCTATACAAAGGCTTTCGTGATAGTAACTATTAAATACAGAATTATTTTTTTTATTTATTTATTTATCTTTATTGTACACACTTAACACATGGAAAAAAAAAAATTAAAAAAAAAAAAAAGAATTACAACATACAAATGTGACAATTGGCGGTCTTATCGCTCATGGCGATCTCTTACAGACAACCTTTATACGGATAATTTAGTGACATTAATAAGGGTACCAATAGTAGGGTGCACAAATCTCAGATTTGTTCAAATGTGAATATTTACAAAAAAAAAAAAAAACACCAAATTCAAAATATTCATCATTCATATATGAATACACATCCACTCATACTACTCATATACACATACATATACATAAATACATACACAAACTTAATATATATATATATATATATATATATATATCCCATAAATAAGGTATTATGATCAAATATAATAATCCTTCACTAACTTTTTAAATATAGGCAAGGTTTTAGCGTGACGGATTGTTTCAGGTAAATCGTTCCAGAGTCTTACTGCTTGCACAGTAAAGGATTTATCTGTAAACTGGGTGGAATGTTTTGGCATTGCTAGTTTCAAATTCTCTGATGATCTCAGGTCCCTACAATGAGTGAATTATTAAATTAAGTGCAGTCGATCGGAAGTCATGTGCATACATATATTTCGGTCATTCATTTTTATTTATGTCATGTATTAATGTACCAGATAAATCCTCATAGTTAGAAAATGGAACAGATAAAAATCAAGTATTAAAACTATCGCATAACACAAAAAAACAAACATTATCTTAAGTCTATTACAAACATTTTCATAAGTCATGCATTATATTACATTGTTAAAAAAAATCAAGTGTAAAGTACTAAATGGAGATTGTCCACAACTAAATGGAGTTCAAAACCGATATGAAATAACGTTCGATATTGACTTCAATTTGTATTCCGTTGTTGACATCAATAGAGACTAGCAGTAGATAAAATTTTAAAGTGAAATTGCGTTAAATTATTTACAAACAGGAACAAGCTTCTTTTGTTTATTACAGGTTATATTATAAACAAGGGTTCACCACTACGGCCCTCAGGCGGCCTACCATAACCGATATGGTAGGCCGCCTGTGGTCATCGTAGTGATTATTATATACTACTTTCTTTTTTAAACCAATTGGTTTAAAATAAATACTAACTAATAACTAAAGATTAACACAATACATCAAATATAACTGCATCCAAATCAGTTCGGCCTTGCTCAAATCCTAGCTTAGCTGATAGTGAAAATTTTCAAGGAATTCTTTATTTTATTCTTTTGTACTAAATTTCAACAAAAACTTGTTGTTAGAGAATAATTTTTACTAAATTTTTTTCATTATTTTTCATGTCATTCAGACATTGATCAGTTATAATTTCTTTTTTTATGCATTAACTGCCAAAATCTCTACCCTGCCTGAGCAAAATTCAAGCGCGGTGCAACCACTCAATGCGAAGAAGGAAATTTCATTCTATGCATAGATCTAGTGTATTTTTCATACAGAATAAATAAATTATCTATAATTATCTATTACTATAAGCATATTTGATGTATGTTTTTTCGTTATAGAATAAAAAATGCTGTATGTTCATCAGCAGTCTAATTCCCATAATTTCGACTTTATCTAGTTTAGGATAAGCCCTTATAAAAATAACGTGACATCCTAAAAGAGACACAAGAAATAAATGAATACTTTTTTAAATTTTCAGAATTTAATTAATAAGAATATGTAGTAACTCACCATAATCTTTTCCATGTTAGTCTTCAGATGAATCTACTCAGTTCCTCAGGTCATGGAGGCGAGAGAGTACACAGTGGGATGCACATATTCCTTCGCCTGCATGGCCTGAAGAGCAGAGCATAGCTGCATGCTTTTCTTCATTCTTCAACTGTCTTCTTTATACGTAAAGAATACTGAAAGAGTATCTCTCTATTGACATATAGATTGTAATTAAAAATCATAAATAAAAGTATAAATTTAAGATATACAAAATGTTAAATGTTACCGGAGCTTAAGATACTTCTACAAAAGTATCTAGCCAATATGTTTAACATTCAATTAACATTTATTTATTCATCATATCGTAATTAACTTTTACTGTATATTAATAAAGAAACGTAACTTAACTGAGTCTGTAACTACCACTACGTTACTAATACCGAATGTTAAGAAATAATAATTTCACAAAATTAAGAATAATATATATATTAGTAATATTTGTTAAGAAATTTAGATAATTATATCAATCGAGTTCACAAGGAAAATCATCGGGAACTTAAAAGATATTGTCTTTTTTGTTAATCTTAGGTACCTAATAAATCTTTAAGAGCCAATTAATGTCTAAAATAATTCATAAAAAATTATAGACGATCACTAAAACACCATAAATATAAAAATAATAGATATAATAGGATGCATTTCTGGAATTGTTAATTTTCAGTAACAAAAGAAGTTATGTACATGTAATGAATTAAGTGGAAAGAGTTGTATACATTTACATTATATATCGCGTTGTCCCCATCTTGGATTTTGTTCTTGTTAATCAAATCGAGTTACCCTTGGTTACTCTCTTTTTGTCAAAAAGTACCTGTTTTTTTTTGAAGACGTGCCGTGAGTGCCTAACTCTTTATAAATATTACCAGTTTTGTTTTTCGTGCTGTATATTTTGCAATGGTAATAAATTAGATCTGTATCATGTCCTTCTGAAGACATAGAAGTTTTCGCAAATACATTTAGAAAGTATAAACGTCTAATTCATTCAAAGCTCACTGGCATGTACGCACTAATATGTCAACCGAATTCAATGAAATCATGTTTTTGTTATCAAAATTACATTTTAGTCTTTAATTTTAGTTGCACTGCAATAAAATACGAACTACGGATCTGTTCTCTACTATATATCTGTTTTAGGTTTATTTATTTATTTTTTATTTTAGAACTTCATGCACATATTATAGTGCATGTTATAAGTGTCAATCAAGGGATAGAAGGTAATGATACAAGGGTGGTAATAATGGTTGACATCGTTTGACTAAAATTATCTAATATATGTTGTTAGATTATATAGTTTATTTTAATCTATTTTTTTTAATTTTTAGCGTTTTTGGGATGGAGCTTTCGTTTGATATTTTTTTCCACAAATTGTTGCTTTGAGTGTTTAAGTGTAGGTCCCACGAGACACGGGACATACCAATGTTTATTGCTGAAATTGTGTATATTCTGTGGTTTTAATTTCTATTTTTGAAGTGGAATTTTCTTTAGTCGCGTTGAGCACTTTCTGGTAGGGGAAAATCTTAAGGGTTCGCGTTCGCGCTATTTAAACATAATGAAATTTCTAATTTCACACACTACTTTTATAAATAATATTCGAAGTCATAAGTTTTCACTTCTATCGGCATTCCTTAGAGCTGGCAATTTTATTTTAAACGTCTGTGTTAATAACATTTTAGCTTTACATACAACGTGTGACCTACTATGTCGGTGTAACAGCGAACCACGTCTCTATAACTCATTTTATGTATTCACAAAGAAAACACGTACAAATAAATGTAAATGGCTTGTATATCCGTTGTGTTGTAAATTTTCAAGGCAGACATTTTTATTTGAACATTATTCTAGACTCAACATATGATCAACAAAAACACTTTCTCTATAATACATATATTATAATGTGTGTATTCTTCATTTTATTAGCTTGACAAGCGATACAGCTGTTTGATCCCAGGAAAGACAAAGTCTGTGAGACCGTTGATAATCATACTTTTATGTGAACATAAATGTTATCTATACAAATAAATAAAATATAAAAGTCTATTTGTAATTTCAAATAAACAGCATTAAATACATATGAAAGTATATTTCTTTTTTGTATTGTATCGAAGGTAAACTGGCAGACGTATTGTCTGATGGTAAGCAATTACCGTCGCCCATCGACTGAATAGTAGAACTGAATTGTCGATTTTGAAATTAGTTTGTGGAAAAACATACAACCTAGTCTTGAATTAGTTGAAGTTGTAGTCTAAACAAATAATCTATACTTACAATACATACAAATAATGAAATTGGTGTATCTGTTTGCAATATTAAAACCACCACTTTTTACTAAATGCTTATGTATGTATAGACGGTACATATACCAAAATATTTGTCTTTACAATTTTTGTCTGTCTGTTCGTCCCGGCTAAGCCATTGAACAGCTGGACCAATTTTGACGGGGTTTTCATTGGCGTAAGGTTGATGTAATAAGGAGTAACTTAGGCTATTTTTTTGGACTAGATTTGCCCCACGGTATTAGCGGTTGAAAAAGTAGAGTAAAAAAAGAATCACGGGTAAAAGCGCGGCACTTAGATAGTTAAATATAATTTCTTTTCCTGGTAAATACGATAAAATTATACCGTAAATTCACTGAATTCCCAAAATCCCACGAAGTTTGAATGAAGCATTGCAATTTTCGAGAATTGAATCGTTGTGACACACTTTCATGCCAAAGTATCTCAGATCTATATCTGCAGATATTTTGCTAAAAACATTTATCACACTGACTGATGATGTTGTGTCGAACGTTAGACAGTGTCCCAATATGTCTCGGTCACACGGAGTATTTATTCTCTGTACCCAACTGATAGTTCGGATGTTTTATCACGTCTAGTACTAAAAGACTTGGGATGCAATGTTGATCATAATAATAATAATAACTACCTACAACTTACAACTACTAGCCGCTATAAACTAGACGAAGAATACTGTATAAATACATACCTGCCCAAGATAAATTACACCCAGATAGGTAGAGAACAAATGATGCTATGCATCGTACAATATTTGCTTAGAAAATCGTAAGTACGACCTCCCACTAAGCAATTAGAATCACCGAATAGTCGATTAATATGCCTGTCGCCAAAGACTTGCTTACTGTTAGATTTTAAGTGGCAATTTTAACACGACTGCGAAAGAAGGAGGGCTATGTTTTTCGAGTGTATGTATATATCTACATTTCTTTAGCACGCCCTAGAGCCTAAACGGCTAAATTTATTTTTATGTCAGTGGTATCAAAAGATTCGTCCTAGTCGTGAGAGTGACACTGGGTACATCAAATATAAAAAAAAACATAGTTAAGGATTTATGGCGCCAAAAAGTTATCTCAAAAAAAATGTTTTCAAAATACAATGAGTTTATATAATAAATATTTTTTAAGGGTAATTACGAATATATTTAGAAGTTATATGTTTTAATAAAAAAAACTGAATTTCATAAAGATGACAGACATTGACGTTGACGGTCTTTGTTAATAATTTTACTTGTTTACAATTTATTGTATTTCTTGGGTGATATTGGGCTCGACTGGGATAGTGATTATATTACAATATTAGTAAGTCGTAGGTTTTGTTATTTGAGATACCAGTGCTTTGGACCCACTATCTGTTTTCATCTTTAAATAACCGATATTTAAATGCTCATACTAAGTATATGGCAAAACTTTCATGAACTTTTTTTCTTTTCGTTCGCCCGTTTCGGCAACATCTGATCTAACCTTTTTTCAAATAACCCAAACTTAACCATTAACAACATTAATAATCCTGAAATTATACGGAAACTGATAAAAGGCTCACATAATCCTCTCATCAGAATTCAATATAAATTCTAATACCCGATAGCTATTCGCCTCAACCACTATAAATTCACCTGTCGCACTAAATTATTCAACATAGATTATAAATTTGGGCCCAACGTATTATTCTTTAGAATTAAACAGAGATGTTAATGCGAAATGTTTGTTCAAATGTGTGGCCCAACCACTAAACGGATTTGGCGAGGGCATTTAGTATATTTAACTTAATGCGCTTTTAGAACTATGTGAAGTAGTTGGCATATGTTATTTGGTAATTAGTATTTACTTTGGAAATGTTCAGTTCTGACAAGTATTTGTACTAACAATTGAAGTAAGAATGGTGAGTCTTTTTTATGGTATTAGAGGGCAAGCGAGCGAACGGAAAATCTGAGAATAAATAAGCGCCATCCATGGCCACCTGCATCTCAAAGTCATAAGTTCATTGCTATCCTTAGAGTCCCTCCCCTGGAGGCAGAGGTAGAGAGTTATGCCTTGACAACCTCACACTCTCGGCGAATAGCAACGAATCACTTCATGCCGGTTTTTTGTTAGGATGCGGTATCAGTCTTCATAAGAACGTGTTTGATAGATACATCATTCAGTACTTAGGTGATGATGACGTGGTGCTTAATACGTAAGATCTTATTAAATGAATGTGGACTGCCACCCTTTCCTATTTTTCCTCTTCACACTGCTGCTGTTTAAATTCTTTCTAAGTGGATTTGTGAAGCATCATCAAACCCATTTTATAATTTCACTTAAACACATTCGAATTATATATGAATTCATGCCTAAATGCCTTCTGTATATTAAGGAAAAAATATATAATTTTCCTTAATTTTGCTTACACACGCTAAACATTTTACCAACGCTACCAAGCTCGAAATGAATTAGCAGCAAAAATATGGTCCTCGTAGCTTCTTCTAAAGGGAGGAAAGGAATAGACCAACATTTTTCTATGTCATTGTCCGTTTTGCCCCCCAATTAGTTAATATTCTTATATATGCTTGGGATCCAAGCTTTCATATTTAATGGAATTCCACTTAAGATTCTCATATATTTTCTCTTATTCATATTTTTTGAAGTAATTACTATAATGTTCAGTAAAAAATCATCCAATTTTAAGTCAATTAATAACTAAGCTATGTATCTACGACATTCGTCACCATTTTTTTATGGAATAGGGAGCAAACGAGATCATCATTTGCGACATTCAAAATGACGTGGCGGCGCGTCACCATAAGCAAGTTCCCTCTCGCCCAAAAACCCACGTGGCTTAAGCAAGAGACTATGTTTTTACACATTGTTTCATATAATGTCTGTAGATAATGTTTTGATTAATAAAAAAAAGAAGTGGTTTTGCGTCTCTTAAACTTTTAAACTTTTTTTTTAAATGTATCTTTACTTATTGCCCATTTTATAACCTTGAACGGAATTTATATATATAATAAAAAATATATATACAAAAGCAAACATAAAATGATCCAGAATATATAATGAAGTTGATATTGATATTGACTCAAATTTCAGTAAGCTTACATATATAACTAATTAGTTACTTATTTCAAATTTCTATCAAGAAAAAGAACTGCTTAAGATTCGAATAATATGCTCTCATCTCGTTGCTGAACTTAAAATATTTCCTCTTTCACATTCGATTTAACCAGACCCATCTAATAAATGGCTAATAGAGACGTATTAATTAATCGTTTTATTCAATGCTGTCATCAACATAATTTAATGAATGATTGAAAATAACAATTTTAATAGAAAATCAGAGGTCAATAGTTCATGGCATCATTGTTTTAATAATCCAAGAACCTGATGCCAATCAAAATACAATCTGTTCGAAATTTAAATTAAATCCTTCCAATTATAAAGAGTCGAGTTGAGGCGGACTGGCGGAAGTAACAAATTGCAGGAAGTGGAAGTAGCTGCCGCCATTGTGCTCGGGACGATGGGATCTACTTTGAATCTGAATATGTCGAAATTAACTTGATATTATCGTCTTGAAATTCAGGTGATTTCAAAGCTTAACTCGCACCTAGTATTTATTAAATAATCTTATATAAGTAAAAATGGATCCTTGAAATATATATAAGCGTTAAACTTCCGATCAACTGCACCAAATTGAATATTTTGTTTTCGTATGTTCATTATTGTCAGGACGAGGAATGGAATAAAATTTAATAAGATATGGCACATTTAATTTCACGCGAAGTTACCATCTCGTAAGAACAAAATTAAATAATAGAAGAAAATTAAAAGATACCGCTGGAAAAGCTATTTTTTTGGTTCGCGATAGCACACTACCTATCGGAAATTGAGGCGGGTAGAATTAAAAATATGACAAGCTATTAGGTCCCAGGGCGTTCCAAAGAAATATACATATCGTATATACATACACTCGATTAACATAACCCTTATTCTTTCGCAATTGGATAATTAAAATTAATAGATACGGAACAGTAACGAAGAAAATTATCACATGGCTGTACAAACGCATGTTGATTTCCTGTGTCCTTGTGAACATCACTCTCTTTTGAAGTAATTGGATGTTTGCACGTGCTTAAGTGAGATATGCCTGCTATGAAGAATAAAATTGCGGCGTTAAAGAAAGTGGACTTAGTTTCATAATATTACAAGTTATTTATGGATAAGTAGATAATAATTATTCCTTTTCTTCTATTTACTATAGTAAGAGTAACTAGTAATAGAGAAGAAAATAAGTCTTGGTGATGTTCAGTGCTTAATTCATAGATCGTGTCAATGTTGACTTATGGCTTTAACCCTCTCCTGAGAGGAAACCCGAGCCCAGCAGTGGGATATTATGGGTTGATGATGATGATGAAGAAGAAATATTGACTAAATGAATTTCAAGAACAATATAATGTTTTCAATCAACCTATCGCCGCCTTTCATTGCTGAATAATGATCTTCCCAACAACTAAACAATGACAGTTTCTTTAAAGCAAAATGCTTTAAAGAAGCTCGTAGCTATCATTAATGAAATATTTATATCAAGAATATCGCTACCGAAGCTACCATATCTTGTTCCCGAACGAGTAAAAAGCACTAGAACGGTTTTTTTTTTTTTTTTATATTTAAGCTGCCAAAATGACTCTGCCCTGCCTGATGGAAAGCATGAGCAGAATCCAAGAGTGGTGGTCACCATCCTCAATGCGAAAAAGAACAATGCAGCATGGTGACCCACGCTATGGCGGCCTGGGGGAAAAGGGGATGGTGAGGGGGATAGGGGGCGTTGGGTTGGGGTATGGGCCTCCGGTATCCTCACTCACTCGATGAAACACAGCATAAGCGCTGTTTCACACCGGTTTTCTGTGAGGCCGTGGTATCACTCCGGTCGAGCCGGCCCATTCATGCCGAAGCGTGGCTCTCCCACGGTAAAAATTTTACACTTTTGAGAATGATTCACGATATTTCAGACGGAAATTTAGACATTCAGTTTTTATATTTGTTCAAGTATTCAAATTCAAATATAAATTTAAAGTCAGTAGTCGGTGTGAACATGTTCTTGATTGGCAGTATCTAAACAAGTCTGTGCTAAGAATGAAGAATAATGAAGAATAAATGCAAATTGTGGGTATTTTTATAGTATTTGTGTGGCAATCGCGTAGGTTTTATATCTCACTATATTGTTTGACTGTTGCGGGTTCCATTGCCACATGAAACAACACCTTGTGTGATCTACAAATTGCTGCTAAGACTTTCTATTCTCTGTGTTATAAGTATTTTTGAAGTCTACAAATAAACGGGATATATATTTTTAAATATTAATTCAGTATTTTATTACTAAATATTGTCTCATGAAAGTACATTAAAAACAACCATATTCATATTTTACAATGAATTATAAATTTTAATTTCATTCTATTCACAAATCTCCTTTAATTCCAGACCGTTACGCTAGGTTTCATGTATGAAGGAACTCGTCACACGTCTCAACTTGGGAAGCTGCGCTCGCAGATATGGCACATTTGATTTCACGCGAAGTTGCCATCTCGTAAGAACAACTGCGCCTCGTTGCGATTTGTTTGCTAGCATTCTTGAACAAGTCTACTATCAAACTTTCATTTTACAGCTCTTCATCTACGAGTTCTGTTTTTCTGATTTATATTTATATTTAATAACTAGATTACTTGACGGTATCAACCTTTCTTTAAATCGAAAGTAGGTGGGGCTCAAATCATGCCAATATACTTGTGCCTCTTGAGATACAAATCTTTATGGACCGCGATTGTTAGCCTACTAACTATTCTGTAAAAGACACATACCATAGTAAGTTAAAATTGAAAATTTAAAGAACCCTCTACACAAGCTTTTAATCGAGTAGTAATACGTCAAAAATGTCATACATTATTTAAAAAAAAAACTGATACTCTTACGCTACTGGACCGATATTAACAATACTTAGCTGAGAACCACCGCAAGGAAACTAGCTTTCAAATGAAAAAACACCAATGAGGGGTTAAAAATACTTCAATTGGTTTTTGTGTTCTTGCCTCAGAGAGTACATGAAGCCGTCGGTCCAGGTTGCCATATGAACATCTTTGGCAATTGTTAAGGTTGGAGCCTAAAATTTCGACAACGATATTTTTACAGAGTTTTGTCAAAGAAGACTATTAGTTAACTACCGACTTTGAATTGCAAAAACGAATACACCAGACTAGGTTGGGATCCGCTATATAAATAGCTGACTCATCCTAGTCTGGAAAAACAACTCGGACTAAGACTTATATAATACTAGCAATCCAACCCGGCTTCGCACGGGTTCATTACGGAAAATATAATACACCCGATGTTACTTTGTGAAGATATGTGTTTTAATCTTTTTCGACGTCTTCAAAAAATAATTTAGTCTATATACTCTAAAATTTAATATACTACATACAAAATAAACGCATGAAAATTCGTACAGTAGCTTTTGAGTTTATCGCGAACAGACAGGCGCAGTGCAGGACATTATTTTAAATTATGTCGTGATTACTTTTCTATCTAATTTGATAACATCAGTTCTGAAGCCCAATGTTACAAGTTTCTCTGAGATAATATAAATTGCGGTTGACTTTAACTTGTATAATCTACTTAGTCGTCAATTAAGGTAAACAATATAACGTAAACTAAACACAGCTTACAACAAGCCACGTTTAATGTAGCAAACGAATAGCAACCGTCGTCGATGCACGTTTCCTACACAATGCCTTCCATTCTTTGTCACAGTGTATTCAAATAACAGTAAGTCAACATCAGTGGATAAGAGCATTATATATTTTTTAGTGGTATATATTTTTGCCAATAATATAAAACAATTTAGCTATATGGAATAAGGATATTATAAATTTCATGTTAAATGGTTTGTTTCCCTGAAACCTCTTTGAAAGATTAGTATCCCATATTCCAGGTAAGCATATAGTTAATTTTACTTCTTGAAATCTTTAACAATAATGAAATAAAAAGAACCTCCCAGAACGGTAGCAAAGAACGTGTGAATTGGAAAGTGTGAACCAGTGCTCACTCCCTTTATAGTTTTTGTATAGTCTATAGTAATACATGGTACAACTCATTTTATGCATGCGGAGTCCACCTATAAGTAATTGTAACACTATTGTTATTTTCCTCTTGATGTGCTTTTTTACTTTGTTATTGTGCTGTGTATACAATTGTTGGTAAACCAATAATAAAATATAAAAATAAAAAAATGACGGTTGTATTTTACAATTGACGTAAAGTTACTTAAAAATGCCAATTTCCAAAGAGACATAAAAATTAGGAAATAGATTTAAATGAAGATAAGAACATTAAAAAACAAAACCTAATATTTATCTATGATACTAAGTATAATAGATAAAATATTATGTTCCGTCTTGCGCAATTTGTTTGCAGGAACCGTACAAAAATAAATTACAACACAAATCTTAGAAAGAAACCTCAAGTGGACAACCGAGCAGCCACCGTGGGACAGCCATGCTTGGGCCAGCTCGACCAGAGAGATACCACGGTCTCACAGAGAAAGTGAGTGAAGATAACTCACCGCAAACAAACGCAAGCCTATAACCCAAGCCCTCCCCCCATCTCCCAAGTCGAGCCACGCACTTGTGACACCTCTGTGTTGCGGTTGTCCATGGGCAGCAGCGTCTGCTTCTTTGCCACCAATTCCATAAAAAAATATAAAAAAAATAATTTCTATTTTGCATCATCACTACCAAGTGGTACTTCTGAATCCATTACACTGTGGTAGTACTATCTCTAGCAATAATTGTGTAAAGGAAGGATGCTGCTCACCACTGGACACTAGATTAGTGTTCAAGATATAAAGTCAGGAATTAACTCCCGTCTGCGCTACAAGATAAAGGGGACGTATTTATTTGTAAAGAGAATTATTTTGTTGTTTAGATTGTAGTCGAAAGTGATATTTTATCGTAATAGGACAATCGAATCTTGATAATCCAGTACAAGATGTGGCGTATGTTTGTGTCGATCTATGATTTTTAAATGTAGCTTCAATTGACGTACATAAAAGTCACTTAGTGTCTTAATTGAATAAATGATTTTGAATTTTTTTATTTATTTAATGAGTTGAAACCGGTGCGAAACAGCACTTGCGATGTGTTTCACCGAGTGATTGAGGACACCGGAGAAATATACCCTAACTCCTCCTCGCACCGTCCTCCCATTCCCCAAAGGCTGGCAACGTAATTGTGATGCCTCTGGTATTGCAGGTGTCAATAGGAGACGGTAATCGCCCGTTTGTCCCCTATTCCATAAAAAAGAAGAATGTGAATATGAATAGTAGCATTTATTTAATGGTAGTGTGATGACGGACTGCAGTCTCTATATCATCTATACTAAAATATCATTATCAACAGGTTTTTAACAGCCTACTGTCGGATATAAGCCTTTCCTTTAATTTTTTAGCCGTTTTTAGCCTGGTAGGCCACGCTGATCAGACTTGTCGGTATAGGGTATGTTTTAAGTTTTCCGTCTTTTTGCAAGGATGTTGTCTTGCTTAGAATTCTTAGGCGATAAATATTCAGAGCATTATACATTATTTATTTATTTTATTACTTTATGCACAAATACATGCATATATAATAGTATGGCTTAACACTTTGTCGGGTTAGCCGATAATACGACCCTTGCAGACCAGTTCTGAACAGTCCTAAGACCAGTGTTAATTTTATCAAAAGCCGTTGCTATATCGTCAACATTCGCCTGAGAGTATAGTTGTAGGTCGTCTGCATACAGATGATACGTACTTCGAAGTTCGAGAAAAAGGAGATTTATAAACAGTGAAAAAAGCAAAGGAGAAAGTATACCGCCTTGAAGAACTCCAGAGTCAACATCGCACCATCTCGAGGAGAGATCGTCAAAGCGAACTGACTGTTGGCGTCCCTGAAGATCAGATGAGAGCCATTTAAGTGCTTCAGGTGATATCTTAAGATAAGCGAGGATAGATAGGAGAATATCGTAACTGACGGTATTAAAGGCGTTCGAGAAGTCAACCAGAAGTAAGACTGTCACTTTTATATCTTCTAAGGCCTCCCTAATAATCGCCAGCCACTTTAAGTGCTATGGCCCGGCCTAAAACCCGATCCAAATGGGCTTAACAACTCATTTCTGTAAAAGTAATCAGAACGCTGTTTATAAACACAGGATACAAGAAAGGAAGGATAAATTGGTATGAGTCTAAAGTGATTAGGAAGTGTGGGAATTGCGATTTTGGGTAAAGAAATGATATAAGCTTTACGCCAAAGTGAGGGGAAGGTTCTGGAGTATAGGAAGTAATTGATGATATCGGAGATTGCTGTCAAGCGTTGCCCGAGAAGGGTAATGATCATACGTCTGCTGATTTGATCGTTACCTTCAGCGTTGGATTTGACGGTAAGCATTATCTTTTGATCTCGGCCTACGCGGCTGGAACAAAATGAAAAGCGTCAATATTGGGAGAATTTAGGCTCGTTAAGTAATTGATTGTAAGACACTTGGTTTGGGTATCCAAATAGAAGGAAAAGGAAAAATGACAATTGATATCATCCAAATCAACCGTCTCCGACTGGCAGCAGGTTTACCAATACCCAGGTTTCGAAGAAACTTCCAGGTGTTGGCAGGGGAATGACAATTAAGGATGTCGTGAATAAAACGGCGTTTAGCATTACTTATCATCTGATTACAACTATTTCTGGCACTTTTGTACAAATGGCTGAAAGAATTACCACTGTCATCCAGGGTGCAGGTGGCCTCTTGATTTTGATCTTATTTATAGGCGCATGAGAGTCATATAAGGCGACAACAGCATCGTAAAAGGCTTTGACTTTTTCATCCAAACTAGAGGCTGTGGTAACTTAAGTAAGTAGTAAGTAATTTTTGAAGCATCTTCACGAAAGTTTTCTATATCTAGACGACCTAAACAGCGCCTATGCAATATATTCTGATTGAATGTTACTTTTGATTGAGATGTCAAAGTATATTTTTGATCATGAGGATGATTTTAATGGTATATTTTTATTTGATTTAATTTTGTTGAATCAATTTGTGTTTGAATTAGAATATTTCTCTAGGTCATATTAATATTGTTAGCATGTTTTCGTTTCAAATTATTTTAATTTTTGTTCTAATTTTGAAAATTATTTCACCTATAAACAGCCACAATATTTATATCATAGGCTACTAATTAACCCAAAAATTTATCACTACGATATCGGACATGGGAAAAAACGAGTAGACGATATCATCATCATCTTCATCATCTTTCTAGACTTAATTATTCCCAAAAATTTTTTGGGAATAATAAATATATACACACGCACGCGCATAGAGACACGTAGGCATGCACACACACACACGCACACATACAGACACACATAGACACACAGAGAGTGAGAGAGAGACAGAGACAGATAGACATCGACGTCAAACTTATGACATCCCTCTTTTTACGTCGAGGTTTAAAACTAAATTCAAACAGTGATTACCATTCAAAATACAAACCCTTTCAACACTTCGATACCGAGCAATATTCTAAAATCAAAACAAATTGTTGAAAGCTACAAGGGAATTACTTGTAATTTATACAATACTGGGGTTGTAATTATCAAATTATTTGAGTCATTACACCGTTGAGGGTTTGTTGGCGGTATTCAAGACGTTTTCAAAGTTAAAGGGTCTGAGTTTGAAGGTGGTATTTAAAGGGATTATACAAATTGTTAGATCGTGATTGACTTCCTCCTGTATGTACCTGTTTAATAGTGGTGTCAAATTATTTTACTATTAATCATTACGAATGATAATGTTTACTTGAATTGTTTACCTTTAGTAGTGTAGTATGACTGATTGTTTTTTCTATTATTTCTTTGTGCGTAAGTTTATATATGTGAATACTTGTGCGTTTTTGTACTATTACTCGCGGCTCTGCCCGCTTTTAAGTCGGGTACCGCGGTAAATTGTAGTCTATGTCCTTTCCCAAGGTTCTAATTATATCATAACAAATTTTATTGAAATCGGTTCAGCCTTTTAGCCATCGAAGAGTAACAGACATTACTTTCGAATTTATAATATAAGTAAGGATTATAAATTAATAAATATGACTGCCTCGGTGGTGCAGTGGTAGCGAATGCGACTGCTGTGCTAGAGGTCTCGGGTTCGATTCCTGAGTCGGATTAAATGTTTGTATGATCTGTAAATATTTATTTCGGAGTTTGGGTGTTTTTTTTGTATAATATGTATGTATTTTTTTTTAATATTTAAGCTGCCAAAATGACTCTGCCCTGCCTGATGGAAAGCATGAGCAGAATCCAAGAGTGGTGGTCACCATCCTCAATGCGAAAAAGNTAAGCTGCCAAAATGACTCTGCCCTGCCTGATGGAAAGCATGAGCAGAATCCAAGAGTGGTGGTCACCATCCTCAATGCGAAAAAGAACAATGCAGCATGATGACCCACACTATGGCGGCCTGGGGGGAAGGGGGATGGTGAGGGGGATAGGGGGCGTTGGATTGGGGTATGGGCCTCCGGTATCCTCACTCACTCGATGAAACACAGCGTAAGCGCTGTTTCACACCGGTTTTCTGTGAGGTCGTGGTATCACTCCGGTCGAGCCGGCCCATTCATGCCGAAGCGTGGCTCTCCCACGGTAAAATATGTAATGGATATAATCCCTAGTACAAACTCTGCTTGGTTTTGGACTGGATGGCGTTGCACTCGTATGTTAAAATGTCCGAAAAACATTAAATTGAAATATTAAATATTAAAATAAAAAATTTGAACTTAACTGGCCTGTATGTGAGCAAATGGGTGTATGTGGATAAAGGGGGATTGCTAGGCTAAGGTCTTACAAATTTGGGATGACAACGATTCTTGTACTTTTACTTGGAACAATTTGTCTATAATATATTTTTCTGTAAATATGTTAGCATATTTACTAACCGTCTGATTCCCACATCACAATCTCTACGTAAATTTGACTAAAACAGTTATGTAGACAGCATATGACGTGTGTTGTGAGTTGATATTAATAAAATAATCAGCTCTTGTTAATTTAATAGCATTTATATTCATTTTTTTTATGTATGGGCCTGCGAAAATGACTATACTCTGCCTGATGGAAAACATAAACAGAATCTAAGATTGGAAGTCACCATACTTATTACGAATGTAGAATGTAGACCCTGCAACAATGCAGCATGGTGGCCTTGTGATACTTCTGCATCGTTGGGCCTTCGTCAAACATTATCTGTAAAAGGTCATTTAAATTACAATACTGTAATTTTGTATCTACGGTTAAATTGAGGATGAAGTCAGAAGGTGTCGTTCATATTCTCTTTAGTGTTCAAGAGTTAAATTAGAGTACCATATGAATCAACCATATGTTCCAACACTTGGAAACGGTACTGGTCTCTAAAACAAATAGTTAAAAATGAAACAATTCCCATGGCAATGTAAAGCAAATTATATGACACATGTATTCTACCGTGTCTTACCTGTGGTTATAAAACCAGGCCTGCGAAAAACAAAAACAACCAAAAACTAGAAGTTTGTCAACGCAAAATGGAAAAAAGCATGCTTAACATAAAACTATGGGATCGATGGACAACTTCAAGAATAAGGAAAATAACAAAGGTCAGCGACGTATTAAAAAAAATTAGAAAACTTAAATGGAACTGGACTGGACATATAATGAGGACTAACAATGGATAATGAACTAAGGATGTAATGGAGTGGTATCCGAGGAACTGAAAAAGACAACGAGGAAGTCAAACCAAAAAATGGGAGGACGATTTACCTTAAGGATAGAGAAGGTCTACTATGGACAGAGAGACGTGGAAAGAATTAGGGGAGGCCTATGTCGACAGACAACCTGACCAAAGTGGTTGCTAAATAACATATTATTTTTACTACTTTAATTAGATTTAAGAGTACTAATGTTCTTAAAAAAATAGTATGTAATTCAAAAAGGTCAGCGAATAAAGGCTTTCATTATAATTATTATTATTACGATATGAATATGTTTGAAAGCGTTCAACAGAGGAGTCGGATAGTAATACTAAGAATCCCCGCAAACTACAAACTTTCGATCAGCCGATAGTTTGTTTGGTTTCTTAATCAGTATGAAGATGTATGGAGTGTGCACATTATAACGATTCGATATCGCCCGGCAACTGCCTTCAAATTAAACAATCAGCTAACTATCGGCCGATTTGAGGGAAGTCTTTATCCCTCCTCCTTCATTGACTCATCAGTGATCATGTGACTGCCGATCAATAACTCTCAGACTGAACCTGGCTGCCATGGCTGAAATTGCCTAGAAACTTATCATCAGTTATATCACACGGCGTTTTATGCTGTAGAGAGGCAAACAGTCTTAGGGATCACTCATTGATGAAGATTGATGTTAATAAAGATTACTACCGAACTTGAATCCTGCCTACTTTTGCCCCCAGACTATTAATAATGTAAGGTTTTTTTTAACCATATTCAATGGTTTTTATTTAAATATAAAAATAATTTAATTATTTTTAATCTGATAACGCTACTTCGTTTCAGTTATAGATATTTTCAATTGAGTTCAGTGGGTATTCATTAATTGCTCTTAAGACAATTCTATCCACTCAAAGTTTATTTCAGTATATATTTAGCAAAATTTGTTTATGTAGATAAATATATGGACAATAAATATAATACTTACATATTTTAAAATGAGGACCATACTCTTTTGTACTGAATAAATATTCATAAATATAACACTTTATTTGCACCAGTTCATAGCGTATTATGAAATTTATTAAGGTAAATAAGTCATTTTACGTAACATAAATCAGGAATAATTACTTTCGGTGAGGACTATCGCCAAGGATCTTAAACAATACAGGCACATAGTTAAGTAAAGGGGAACTCAAATAAATCACCGATTACATACAGTTTCTTTGAACCCTAAGGGACTAATTAAAATTGAAAATTGTAACAATAACTTCATAACCATGTTTAGCTTAATAAAGGACTTACATGTGATAAAATGTAAGGGCTAATAAGACTTACAAGCACAAGTTTATCCCTACAGCCAACACATTGGGTCTAAATAGCGCTGTGTTATGTGGTATATAATATTATAAGATGTTTATCAACCTCATACTCTCATCCGTGGGCTCTCCCACGATGAGGCACGAATGGATCGGCTAGATTAGAGTGATACTTTGCCGCACAGAAAACCGGTGTCAAACAGCGCTTGCTCTGTGTTTCAGTGAGGATAACGGAGCCCCATATATCGACCCCTCCCCATATCACCCATTTACCAAAGGCTTTCAACGCACTATGACACCTCTGGTGTTGTGGGTGTTCATGGGCGACGTTAACCGCTTGTTTGCGCCCTATTACAAAAAATAAATATGCATACAAATAAAAATATGGAGATAAATGTGATCTTTGACAAGTGATTATTGTCTCTCATAATAAACTTCCTTTTATTTTAAACAAAAGACAACTCCCGCATTAGGAATATAAATTCCTGTGTCGCGGGGATCTTTACAAACATACATGAAACGGACACAAATTACACCCAGACTTAGAACAACAATTTATGGATCATACAAAGTGTTGTCCCATGTAGGATTTGAACCCACAACACTTGGCGCAGTAGGAAGCGGTGTAGCGACCACTGAAACCACTAGGCCAATCGTGTAGTCGTCTTTCTAAGAAGTTAGATTTCTTCTGTCTAATAAAATATCTACTTGTAAACACACACTTACTTAAATTCTTAGTCCCGTAAGACCTTTTAGTGCTAATATTAGTTTACCCTTTGTATTAAGGTACGGTTGCGCGCTATATTTGATTATCTCATGTAATGCCACTTTGGCCGCAAGTCCCAAGATTGTTTATAGAAGAAAGAGGGTCTTTGCAAGGTGGAATGGTCTTAGAGGGACTAAATGGAAGAAAAGTATTAGTGTGCGGACACATTCCTTATGCAACGTGATTTAAATATTTCTAAGCAAAAACTTTATAGTTGCCCCCTTTCATGAAAATTATGCAAGCATGAAATTTGACACAGCTAAAATTTTTATAAAGGATGGAATACTAAAAGAAAAAAAAATATTCACCAGTAAAAATAAGTATGGTAAACATATTGGTGTGTCATAAATATTCCGGACATAAGTAAGTAAGTATATCGGACATCTAAAACATAACGCTATCTAGTCCAAAACTAAGTAGAACTTATATTATGGATGCTAAACAACTGATATAATACATATATACTTTTTTTTGAAAATACATATCATACATAGAAAACACCTAAACTCCGAAACAAATATTTGCAGATCATACAAACATTTGATCCGACACGGGAATGAATCCGAGACCAGGCAAGGCAGTCAAGCCTTGGTGGTGCAGTGGTAGTGAATGCGACCGCTGTGTTAGAGGTCTCGGGTTCGATTCCTGAGTCAGACCAAACGTTTATATGATCTGCAAATATTTGTTTCGGAATTTGGGTGTTTTTGCTCTGCTCTGCTTAGTTGGTACTAGAAGGCGTTGTGTGTTTTAAACCAATATGGAGCAAGCATGATTGAAAAGAGACGCAGACAACGTTGCTTAGGTCTGCTATAAATACACTTATAATAATATTTTCTTTAAATTTATTTATTTTTTGCTGACCATAGTCAAATTTTATTATTATTAAAACTGTGAAGCTCCTACTGTTCAATATTACTAGTGTAGTCCAATCATTGTTAAAAGTTCAGTCACAAATAAATTAAGTTGACTTACGAAGTCGATAAAAGCAAAATTTTTATTCTGGCGACTATAACCTCGGAATTTACATGCGTATCGATGAATTCTTATGAATAAAGCCATAATTGAGCGATCACAACCTATTGAATAAGAAATTCAACAGCTTTTTCATATCGACTTAACGCTATTCGACCAATATTCGACAGATAATTAAATTGAAATGTCTGTGTAAAATTAAAATAACCACTTTTTCTAAATGCATAGTAAACGCGATACATCTACCAATTTTTTTCTTACAATTTAAGTCTTTTTTATTTTTTTTATTTTTAGCTTCCAAAACGACTCTGCCCCGACTGATGGAAAGCACGAGCAAAACCAAGAGTGGTGGCCACTATCCTCAATGCGAAAAAGGACAATGCAGCATGGGATCACCATGCTGCAATGTCCCTTTATACTATGTCGGCCTGGTGAGATGCTTTTTCACGCCCCACTTAGAGGACTCAGGATCATATTGGGAAGGAAACACGCACAAAAAAGCACTGAAGCGATGAGTACGAGAATGTATGTCTTCCACTTTAAAGCGTTGACTTCAAAGGCCGGCACGTATTGTCTTGCAGAGAAAGTGAGAGAGGGGACCAGTTGGAAGAGCTCTACAGAACAGTCTCTCATAACACAGTCTATGATAAAAGTGATAGAGGGCTGCCAAGGAGGCGATATCTCTACGCAATTGCAGAGGTTCAAGTGATTCGGTGGCTTTGGGATTGTCGACAATGCGGATTGCTCGCCACTGCAACCGGTCGAGAGCGCCAAACAGATACTGTGTGGCACCATCACAAATATGAGAACAGTACACCACGCACAAGCGAACCTGGGTCATGTAAAGAAGGCACAGATACCCGGATAAGAAGAACCGTCGCACGTTGTTTACAACACCAAGCTTCCGCGAAGCCGATTTAGTGACGCTCTCAACGTACTTGCGTGGGTTGAGGTCTCGGATCTCAGCCCAGGATAGCGAGCCTACCTTGTAATGGCATTTGAGTGCACTGAAAAGTGGGAAGGAGAAGGAATGGAGACTTTTTGCCTGAGAATGCGCACGCATGTATTTTCTTGGCGTTAAACTCGACCAGATTCTCACAGCCCCATTGAGAAATGCGGCCAACATTTGACAGAGCGGCGACAAGTTCCTGTCGTTTTCCTTCAATATCTGAATCTCTGTTCACTGTTTGTTCCGGCTTATCTCTGAAACAGCTGGACCGAATTTGACTTTCACTGTGAGACAGCTGATGATATAAGGAGTAACTTCGACTACGTTTTTTAGACTAGCTTTGCTCCGCGGCGTTACCCTTGGTTGTTGTACAACGTGGGGTTCTGCTAGTTTTTAAATAAAATTATGAATATTTTAATGATTTTTTTTCATATTTAGTGATCTCGTTACTTTCAATTCAGTTCGTTCTGAGGGTTGAGAAAGTCTGATGACAGTCACTTCGTGGAGAAACTGAGATTCTGGTTAAATTGGTTGAACTAGTAGCCGACCTCCAATAATCTTAGTAGTAATAAAGGCTAGGAAGCTAAAGAGAGCTTACTAGTTTAAGGTAAGACACGACTATTTTCAAGAAGTAAAGCGATCTATGGGGGTCAGGTGCTGAATTTATTCATAAAAATAACAAATGCATGAAAATAACTAAGCGATGTAAAAAAATACACATCAGCAAAATCTATTTCTGTTAAAAATACCAACAAGAAACTTATTTTTTGAAGTAACAACATCTTTTTTATTATTTTTTGAACCAAGACATATTTACTTTACTTACTTTACTTTTATTATTTACTTACAAACCTAACAGCACTTATCCATAACATAATGGAAGAATCCTTTTAAAATCTTATCTTTTATGAACTTTTATACAACATTTTAACTTCATAATACATCATAAAATAACATATATATGAGGTGTATAAACTCTTCATATATCTAATATTAATAAGCATTATTAATGCATGCTAGGGAAGAAATTTAATTTACAAAAACTTACTATAATATTATGAAATTTTTCATAAAAGTCTGCGCAAGTGACTACTTTTTCTGATGAAAAACTTGAGCAGTATCCAAGAGGATTTTCACCATATTCATTGCAAATACAGAAAATGCAACAGTGCAGCATAGTGACCCACACTTTAGCGGCCTCTTGAGCTGCCTTCGGTCTCGTACTCATCGACAGCATGAATGCTGGTACTCCCCGGTCGAGGCGGCCCGCTTATGCTGAAATCAACGTGTCTCTACTACCTTGTAAAGCCGCCAAAATATTTTTTACCCTTGGTCTTTAACGTCTTTATTCAAGTAGCCTTTTAGTGGTTTCAATCCAAGACCAGAGCTACAGAAATTTTAGTTGCACTTTCCTTTTTAGACTTTTGGCATTCTTTAAACTTTCTTTTCTTATAAAGAAGCAACTAAAACGTTTCGAAAAGCGTTGAAACTAAATAAAATTAGACAGAGACAGAGAAAGAGTTCACAAAGATGACTGTTTGCAACATTTTAAATTATTTTAAAGTGAAAACTTTTTTAGCCGCGTTGAGTACTTTTATGATAGGAGAAAACCTTATGAGTTCGTGTCATCGCGTCACCGATATGCTGACGTCACAAAACTTCTTTGGCTGCGTTGAAAACTTTTTGTTAGGGAAAAACCTGGGGGTTCGCATCACCGACATTCTAATGTTTGATGTTGATATTTCAATTTAAATAATATGAAATTTCTAATTTACTCATTATTTTTACAAATAATGTTCTAAGTTATAAGTTTTCAATTCTATCGGCAGCCCCTATGACTGCCAATTATTTTTTAAACATCTACATTTTTCTTTAAAAATATTATTAGTATAAAATTGTGAACTAAGATCATTCATATAAAATATAATAATTTTATGAAGCTTCATGCTTTCTCGCATAATATATATCAGCACATCAATGTGCTGCCACAACAATATACTCTACAGGCTGGCGCACTATCAAAATACATACGAACGTAAAAGACTTATTATAATCCTCTTTTCTGAGCAAGTCTCATTATTATTGCAAAATACACAGTAGCAACGACGTATAATAAAAGTAAAATGCTTTGAATAGGAAACTTAAAAACTTGACATAAATTATGGAGATATAATGCTGCAAAATCTTTAGAATTTTTTTTTTTATGGAATCGTGGGCAAAAGAGCAGACGTGTCGACTGATGGTAAGCGATTACCGCCGCCCATGGACATCTGCAACACCAGAGTAGTCAGAAGTGCGAACTAGACACAATATCCAGCAAACACTGATCCCCAATAAACCTTCCTAAGTTTTGGTAACTCTTCCTAGAATTTAATGAGTTTACCATTGCAATCAAATTTTTAGAAAAGACTAAATAAAATTTGAAACAATAGAACCTACAAGATACTGTCAAAAACTAGTTAACTCTCTAATAAATCTCTTGTACTTAAATACCTTGGGTAGGCGAAATCAGACTCCGTTTGAATCATTTGGGAGTTCATCTAACGCTATTGTGTACGATTGATCTTTTATTCGAATGTACGATTCTCGAATTACAAACATTGCACAAAGCCTTTTCTGATTTTGAAATAAGAACGTCGAATTCTCGTGTTACATGTTTATGTAGTCAATAGATATCGCGTTTTCTTTTTTTCTGTAGGATTGAGTATGAGTATCATTATTTTTGCTCTAGGTAACGTAATATGTAAACCAAAGAGGTAAATTGCTTGAACGCTTTAGTGATTTTTATATGTAGAAGCAGTAACAAAAAGTAAAATTTTCTTTTAATCATTTATGGTAAGATTTGATTTTGTGAAATAAAATTTGTCTATCAATGCATGCAACATTTTCGTAATTATATTTATAAATTATTGGTAAAACAAAATATTAAATCTTAAATCTCAGTTAATATACTTATATTTGTTAAAGAAACAAAAACTAAATTACTAATATAAAATATTACTGTGTAATATAACCCATTAGTAGACATCTGAGTTTCATTTTTTATCTAGAAGATACATAAGTTCTTATGTGTCCTTGGTCCCATGTCACTCAAACAGTTTTTTTTTGTTTACGCGAAATATTCATACATTAACCTAGATTTACTACGCTTATTTATACTTCACTTTCTGATATAAGAGCCAATGAAGATATGAGTTACTTTATACTGACTATCGTCACCAGTAAATACCTGCAACTTGAGCTCCGTAAGTGCTCCGTAACCACTCACACGGAGGAGGTGAATCAGGGCTCCGGTAGTCACCTATACTGATAGTATTAGCTAGCAGTTAAACTAAAACTGCCGTTGGAAGAAAATGCTCCGGATATCCTATAAGAAGTTCCGCACCAATGTGCCCATACTACAGGCACTGGTCTTTACACAGCCTCTATCAACCACAGTACTGTCGCGTATACTACAATACTTTGGCCATGTCTTTAGACTTTAGACGGAATAGCGATTCCATAGAGTGACTGATTGTGCAAGGAAAGGTGGAAGGGACTAGATTCCGATGCAGGAAACACATGCGCTTAACCAACCAGGTCTAGTGTATGACTGTAGCTGTCATTCCGCCAACAGGGAGATATGGCGAGAGATTACGAAGGGCTTTATTCGGCTCCACCGCCATCTGTACGTGACCGCGACCGCTCTGGCAAGATTATTTATTCTCTCTCTTGGCAAGAGAGAATAAATTATCGCTAAGATTGTACTGGTCCACGTCTCTAGCAGCATATCTCTCCTATAACAGAGTGAACGGTATAAAGAAATAAGAAAAAATCTCTTATAAATTGATTAGTTATAACTTTTTAACTTTTTATTTACGTGAAGTTGATATAGCTGCAAAATATATGGCTATAAAAGTTTCATGAAATCAATTAAAGTATCAAATTGTACCTGGCTTACCTTGAAAATCATATAAATTTCATGCAGAAACTAGTGGACACAACGACAATTTCATCTTAAAATAAAACAAATGTAATAGGGACTCACTACGAATGTATAAACTAATTTAATAATAATTCCATACACTAATTTCCACACAAAATATTGTCTCATGTTGAAATCGAACTTATAATTCTAAGCTGTATTTTTTTTACTAAACAATCTTTAGTGATAATCATGAAAAGAAAATATAAACAATTTTATGCTTGCGTTTATAAATTACTGTGATGCCGAGTGGCTCAGAATGATTGATGTTATAAACTGTGTTGATGTGAACCATTTGTAACATGTAAAATTTTAAGTATTTCCTAAGAGGGTTATTTATCATACCTACTGCATTTCTTGCCATATTATGTAAGAAGAATGAACATTCCTAGAGAGGAGTTATGAAAGACTTTAAAAGGAAACCTCAAAACCACTATGCAGCTTAAATATCGATTGTGTAAAAAATGCCGTCTAGAGACAGAAGAAAATAGATGAAAACTCATTATAGGTATAATTTAAAATACGTGAAAACAAACCTCATGTGTATATTTCGGAGATGCTCAACTAGTTGGTTGGGGACCTTTTCTAAGGGGTGGATGACATTCTATGTCGGTGTTGCATATTCCACCCTTTTGATACCGACGTGATCTCCGAAATACACCTGGTGACTTCCACATACAACGCAGCAACAAAAACACACTACAGCGCCATCTATTGAAGCTACGTCGAACTACAGAGTAACAAAGGAAACGAAGAAACTACCAATGCTGAATCGCGCAATAAAAGCTCTTGCGCCGATTAGCATATATACAACATCCCAACATCAACCGTTGGGCAGTGGTTTGGCATGTTGAAGGCATTCAAATAAAGAAAAGAAACATATTAAGACTTGGTCTGCTTTTCAGTCAGCCTGTTTAGGTAATAATATCCTCGGCATTTAAACACTTTCAAAAAGACACCTATATGATTCAAGTTATAACAGATCGCAAACTAAGTTTATCAGAAGTAAATATTGTCAGAATGCTATACTTATCTTTTAAGTAATAATACATATGACTGCCTCGGTGGCGCAGCCGTAGCGTATGCGACTGTTGATCCTGGGGTCCCGGGTTCATGCCCGGGTCGGATCAAATGTTTGTATGATCTGCAAATATTTGTTGCGAAGTTTGGGTCTTTTCTATGTATGATATGTATGTATTCACAAAAAATAGTATATATGTATTATATCACCAATAATTTTAGTTTAGTACCCATAATACAAGCTCTGCTTGGTTTTGGACTAAATGGCGTTGTGTTTTAGATGTCCGGAATATTTATATCACACCAAAACCTTAAATTCTTATAATATTTAGTAAATCCACGTGTATAGTACTTATTTTATTTTTATATAGTTATGAACACAACTTTATGACTAACTCTGTGTTACCTCCGTAACAATCCCGAATTTATTCCCAAGTCCCGAGTTCTACAGATGTTTTTATTCCCACAAGAATTAATTATGTAGGCCGAACTACCTGTGCCATAATTTTTATTATCATTGTGAAACCGGGAATAACTTTGGTTTATTTGGCAATTTTAAATGGAATGGCTCTTGGAGATAATAACGTGGGGCTACCGTCTACTATTGTCTGTGCTGACTCTCAATTGTTGGAGTTAATGAGAGAATGGCGTCATTAGTGGTGAATTTTTGTGTATAGAAAAATTAACGAGGACGAGCTACACGTACATGTCATACATCTTGTATATATCAATGATTTTGTATGTAAATTAAATATTGTTTGTAAAGTAAGTCTTTTATTATTAGTAGTATTTGCATGAGTATGGTATTTATATATTTATATGCATATGCATCTATTCATAAATAACGTGTATATATTTTTATTTTGTAGTGTATGGTAGATTTGTATATGTTTAATCAATATGTGATGCAAATAATTTCAACCAACATACACCTACTTTCTAGATCCTCTGCATCACCCAAAGGTTATGTTAGGTATAAAGTCATAATGGGAGGGGTCCGGACGGTGTAAGAAAGCGGTTCCCGGATCCCTCCCGTCTCAAGCGCAGAGTGGCACACCGTGTGGTTTTAGTCACACCGCCCCTCCGCAAACCCCAGTGGGGTGAAGACCCGAGGGGGTTTCCACGCGTAAAAAAAAGGTATAAAGACATAAATTGGGAGGGGTCTAGATGTCGTAATAAAACGGTTCCCGGATTCCTCCCGTCTGAGGGGCAGAGTGGCTCACCATGTGGTTTTATTCAATTCGATTCCGACACACCGCCCCGCCTCAAATCCCGGTGGCCGAGGGGGTTTCCACACGTTATAAAAATTTAGACACAAGAAGAATGGTGATTCCTAATAATACTAGATATATTATAATAATTTTTAATATTATATTAATTTTTTTCGTATTTAATTACAAAATATGATGTCACTGTTAGAGGATTATTAATATAACATTACATGTTTTAATAATCCACTCTTGGCCATAGGGGTGTCCTTAGAAAGGTTCTGACCTACAATACCACCTTGGCCACTTAGGGTTTGTATCACACCTTGTTTTTGCTTTATAGTTTTCTTTATTTAGGGAGTTTCAGTGCTTAGAGACTACATCACTCCATTAGATCAACAACATTTATAAATCAATTATTAAGTCTAGTCTATATCTATACAATAATTACAATTTACAATTACAAAACAGACTACACAGTTGGCCTAGTGGTTTCAGTGGTCGCCACACCGCTTCCTACTGCGCCAAGTGTTGTGGGTTCAAATCCTACATGGGACAACACTTTGTGTGATCCATAAATTGTTGTTCTAAGTCTGGGTGTACTTTGTGTCCGTTTCATGTATGTTTGTAAACATCCCCGTGACACAGGATTTTATATTCCTAATGCGGGAGTTGTCTTTTAAAAAAAAAGTAATAATAATATCATGTCATGTACATAATGACGGCCGCCTCATACCAACTTTATATATCTTTTGCCTCCGAAAGGGGAACAATATCTTATAACAAATTGTTTTAGATTCTTTGTAATAAATAATAAATTATATCTCACGTTCCGGACACACTCCATCATAATATGATACGCATCTTGTAAAATGCCACACTCTGAGCAAAGGGGAGTTGGAACAGTTTGCTTTTTAATCGGCATTTACGACACCCATGAGAGATTTAGGATGGTGTCACGTTGTATTTTTATTCCGTTACCACACAAATAACCATAACGTTATTAAAATGATGTGCCAAATTTCTGAGTGATTAACTAACTTAAACGCACACGTATTTGTTTATGTAAGCTACCCCATTAGAAGCTCCATTTCGTTTTAAATTCACGAAGTTTCAATTTACATTAACATAAATATTAACGTATTGTCAATCAATCCTGTAATTCATAAGACACTTATCGACCTAACTTTAAGGTCCAATTTCGTTTCAAAACTTATAAACATGTGTGATACGACATTTTGTGAAATTCAATAATGCCCGAATATCATTTCGTCGCGAACAAGTCACGGGAACTTGTATCGTGAGACTTGAAGCAACTTGTCTAATGCTTTTGTCACCTGCGACACAATATTGTATCGAATCGCAGAAGTTAATTGCGATCTTGAACTATTTGAGAACAAGGTTCTTTTACACCTATTTTAAAAATCTATTTTTTACCTAAATTGTGACCACAAGTCATATGATAAACTTTTTCATGGAAACGAAATAAAAAAAATTAAACGAACTCTAAAATTCTTTAAAAAAGGATTATATAAGATATTATTCCAAACAATATGGCACCAAAATATAACATCGTACATACGACTAATGTAAAATGCTTCGAGCTGTAATAATAAAGAAAGTCAAAGTACACGAGATTAGAGTTCATTTTTAACTACACATAATAACGAAATCGACAGTAATTCTTCAATTAATCAAATGAGTAGTGATATATAAGCACTTACCTGTGGTGTGAAGTTCGGCGGTTGTAACGGGTTGCAAATAGGAGGCGCTGCGGTACTTCCATAGTGTTGCTGGTATGATGACGTCAGGATCTTCTTGTGCGCGGACGCATGAGCGCGATACGCACTCACACTCAACTTCATCACGATTAAAATCAAATCTAAGCCCTATCACTTTAGTCCTAAGGTAGAATTTTGTACAAAAAGTTTTACTATAATCTTTTTGATACGTTTTCGTTTAATTTGAATATCTTAACGTAACTGTTTTCCATCTTCTTAAGTGGTTTGACATTTTCATCTGAAACAAAAGAGAATCTATTTTGAATCGAACGTTTTAATTGAAAAAAAGAACTAAAGGGTGGTGAAAATATTCAGATAGTTATCTACCATTTAACAGGATTTGAAATATATGTCTCTATCCACTGTACTATGTCTATGTCTAAAACCGAAATCTACAGTTATTTAATAAATAAGTAAGAATAGTCCATTAGTAACTTCATCAGTTGGTGATGAAACTGGCTTTAATAGTACAAATTTTCATCTCGCTGGCAAAACGCGCATTAGCCGACCGTAATGTGCAGATATCCTGAGATTTTTATCTATATACAGTATATTGACAAAGTTAGACAATATCGTCTCAGCAAACAAGAAAGTGAGAACCAGGTTGTTGGAGTCTAAAAATAGAAACAGATTGGCGACTCGGAGTAATACTTGTGTATGGTAGAGGAACGAACTCAAGGGAATGTTTGAAGAAAATAAAACAGATTGAAGTGAATACATCTATTGTGGATTATCAGCGCATGTAACTTCACTTCGTGTATTTGTTTAACAAGGACGTAATTTAAAAAGTTTTCAAATTAGGCTTTAAAGAAGATTAGACTCTTAGACCGTGGAAGAGCCACGCTTCGGTATGCATGGGCCGGCTCGACCGGAGTGATACCACGGCCTCACAGAAAACCGGTGTGAAACAGCGCCTGCGCTGTGTTTCACTGAGTTAGTGAGGATACCGGAGACCCATAATCAAACCCTTCCCATCCCCTAAGGATGGCAACGCACTTATGACGCACCTGGTATTGCGGGTGTCCGTGGGCAGCGGTAATCGTTTACCATCAGGCGATACGTCTGCTCATTTGCCCCCTATAACATAAAAAAAGAGGCCTTCTACAAAATTCATTTGGTTTTTTAATTAATTTAATTAAATTTTCATATCGCTGGTAAAATGCGCATTAGACGACCGTAATCTGAAGACAACCTAAGATTTATTGAATAGGCAGTGTATTGACAAAGTTAGGCAGTATAGTCTCTGCAAACAAGAAGGTCAAAACTATGTTGTTAAGTCTAAAAATAGAAAACAGTTTGGCGGCTCTGAGACATACTTGTATAAGTTAAAGGAACGAACTCAAGGGAATGATTGAAGAAAATAAAATAGATTGAAGTGGATACATTTATTGTAGAATGTCAGCGCATGTAACTTCACCTCGTGTATTTGTATAACAACGATGTAATTTGAAAAGTTTTCAAATTAAACTTAAGAAAGTCCTACCACGAAATCCATCTGTTTTTTTTTCTTAAAATACTATCTAGTAAAGTTGAACCCTCACTTCTAATTTTTTATTGGGTCTGGCAGCTAGTAATGTGATTATTAACAACCATTCTCTTTATTGAATGGTTATAAACGCACAAAGAGCAACAATATCCCGCGGGAAACGCCGCGTGTTGTATCTAGTCTAAACAAAAGTATCCTAGGTTACTCCTTATATCATCAACTATCTGTCAGTGAAAATCCCGCCGAAATCGGTCCAGCCGTTTCAGTGATTAGCCGGAACACACAGACAGGAAGACAGATAAAAATTGAAAAAAGGTGTTATTTTGGTGTATACATGTGTATACATTCATATGCATTTCATTTAATATGCATACACGTGTATACATTCATATGCATTTCGTAAAAACGGTTATTTCAATGTTAGAAGCAGACTGCTGGAAATAAGCGTCTTTTTAGAAAGGAGGTGTTGACCGACTACACCACACGGCCACACTGGTTCCCTTCTCATAATTTTCCCTTTCTTTGTTTTTTTGTTGTGGAGGAACGGACATCATGTCCCTCTCACACAAAGAGAGGATCCTCCGACCAGGCGAGGTGATCATTCTGGGCGGGCCGCTGCCTAACGGTTGATGTCGGGAAGTTGTATATATGTTAATCGGCGCGAGAACTTCTAGCACGCGATGCAGGATTGGTAGTTTCT
Source organism: Hyphantria cunea (assembly GCA_003709505.1). Taxonomy (NCBI): domain Eukaryota; kingdom Metazoa; phylum Arthropoda; class Insecta; order Lepidoptera; family Erebidae; genus Hyphantria; species Hyphantria cunea. Next base: position 750,098 of record PKRV01000571.1, read on the forward strand.
TCGTTTCCTTCGTTACTCCGTAATTCGACGTATCTCCGGTAGATGGCGATGTAGTATATTTGTGTTGTGCTGTATGTGGAAGTCAGCACAATGTTGTCCTGCATAATTTGCTTCCCTTGTCGGCTCTAATGATCATCCAAGGGATGATTGGGAGTGATGGCACTCGGTATTCTCAATCCACACGGCAATGTTTGTTTTTGAATTTTTGTTTGTAATAAAAAAAATATTCATTGTAAAGAATAAATTAATTCATTCATTGTGTAAAGTTGATATCGATACACCGGCAGCCAGTCTAAGCGGAGACTAACCAACTTTGCAAGAAATATTACGGTGAACAAGTGTGTACGCAAATACGTGCACTCTCTGTTTCTTCACTCTCACATTCCGGTGGGACGGGTATTCAATATGACTGGGGAGAGATCAGACGCTATTCTTATAGAATATATACTGTTACGTGTTTGGGTTCCACGGGTTTGGAAAATAAACCTTCTGAAGTGTAAAAGAGACTTTATTAACAACACTCTTACAATTACAATATCAATCCGAATAAAAACACTCAATGATCGCCGACGTCGCTAGGTTGATCGCTGATATCACTTCGATGTCTATCGCGCTGTAGATCAAACTGAACTGACTGGGATTTTTTTTGTAGTGACTATGGCTGTTGGCGCCCTAAGGCCTCTACAACTGTAAACGGGCTACTGCTAAGCGCTGTGGGCTCTCGACCGATCATTTGATTTATTAATTAAGTAACATCACCCAAGGGCACTCCCTGTGGGGTACGGACCTCAGCTTGGGGCGGTACTGGTAGGCTAGGGCGACTATTTTGACGGAAAGTGCGACGTGTATTTCGGCCCCGGCGGCGGGGTCGAAACCGTGGGCAATTTTAGTTAGCGTGCGCCGCGTACGCTCTGCGTTGAGCGATCGTCATATCGTCGTCCGGTTCCCTAAGTGCGTGCTTGGGCCTAAGTATGCGTGAGATTATGCTCGATGTGTAATCACTAGCCGCAACCTGCTCGGTGTGTAATCATTAGCCGCAACCACTAGAGGGTTGGGATGTATCGGAGCAGAGTCAAAGTAGCTATGGGAGCACTACTTTATGAATTGCCTGATGGTCGGCACTTGCAGGTCGATATGAAGCTCAGCATTGCGCACATACTACGGTGCTCCCGTAGCCCGGCGCATGAACTTATTTTTCGTGGTGTGAAGTCTATGGATGTGGTGGACTGTGATCCGCGATAGTTCGTATTTATATCCATGTTTACAATTGATGGGCTTTCGAGAAACGTCTCGAACTTACGAGGGCGTTCCCTTTACCACGAATACACCCACCGGCGAACGATTTGTAAACAATCGTGCAACAACCAATCGATATTCGACGCTATGTATGTCGATATAAGGTTCGTTATTCCGTGTTTCAAAAATTAACTCTCTCGATCATTGTTCGTGAAATATCTTTCCTCCTAACAATACCATCACTCTATGACACTAAGTAGCTGTTATATTATATAAATAAATACTAATACCCCGCAATATAATAACGCCAAATTAATTTATATCACAGATAACAATAGTGTCCTGATCTAATACCCGCATTAATTATCAACATTAAACTCCAAGTACTTAATTAAAGAGCTTGCTAAAGATTTAAGAGCTTAATTAAATTTGTAAATTAGTTTATTTCCTAAAGAAACGTTAAGGCCTCTCATAAATTTCCTGTTGAATTTTGTGCATCTTCTTACAGTTTCAAGATAAATTTTAAGTTTCATCAAAATAAATAAAACAATCACCATTATTTATGTACAATTTTTTTTACAATACTTTGCCATCTAGCCCCACGCTAAGCAGCGCTTGTGTTATGGGTACAAGACACCAGATATACAAACACAATAAATACTTTTTTTTGTGAATACATATACACCCAAAATCCGAAACTAATATTTGTAGATCATACAAACATTTGGTCTGAACCAGAAATCAATCCCGAGACCTCTTGTTCGGCAGTTCGGCATATCGAATGATGACTATAAGATAAATCTAAGAAAAAATGATAATTCATACCCAAATCTGTAATGTATTTATACTTTAATACAAATATTATAAATTCGAATGGAACACTGCAGACAGTGTAAGTAAGAGACAGATCTCTTACGATTTAAGGCTAAACAGCTGCACCAATAACAATGAAATTCACCATGAACATATTTTGATTCTTGAGAAAGGGCAGGGGCTACCCTTAACTGCGATAACCGACTTACAAGAGGGCTGAGTCGCGAGCAAAAGCTGATAAAATTTATAACTCGTTTCAAGTCAGTTTATTCGCATCTAAGTACTATACAAGCAATAATGTGGATTAAAATACTGAAATAAATTTATAAGATTTATTAAACAAAACACAAATTGTTTATGAAAGCTTTCTGATGCATTAACGACTTTTAAGATGACAAGGTAACTTTGCAGTGATATAAGTTGTTCGTTTTTACTAACAAATGTTGGGTTTTATCTTTATGGTAGCAGTATTATAGGGAGATCGTTTTTTCTTCGATCTGATATTTTCCATACCAATACAGATAATACTAATACATAACAATCGTGGGAATATTAAGAATATTTACAATACAAATTAAATAATTCCGCGTCTACGTAAATTCTCCCCCATTCGAAGCGATAGGCGCCACTCTGTCGAGAGAGGTACTGAGTGACGGCGAGCGAGTCAACAATGGCACGATTATTGATCTCAGTAACATCCTACACCTGAACCCGCTTCCCATCTCTTATAGAAATATTAGGTATGAATGTGAGTCGTTTTTACCTCGGAAATATTTCAGACATTTGTTAGAGACGTTCTTTAGTGTTGGTTGAACGTAAGTTTGAATTTAACTGAAAATATTTATAGTAAAAAATAAAGCAAAAAGAAAGCAATAGATAAAGGGATTTGTGCCTGTGTAAATGTGGAACCAGCGCTGTGTCTTCCCCGTTTAATAGATGAAAAAAAAGTATCGCAAAATAACTATATACTAATACCTTACCCTAAAAACCAACCTTTAAACTAATAATTCTTGTATATATGTAGAATTTGAATCTCAGAATCGGAAAATTTTGTATGCAGAGTTTCGAAGATGATATCCGAGGGGATTTCCGCACAGAAAAAAGGGGGATTAAAGTTTCACAAATCGATCTAGATATTCATTTTTAGAAAAATTCACTTGAAAGAAATTCTGAAGCAAGTTCTTAGCTGACCAGGTTCTAAAGTTTAATGTACAGAAAAAAAATCTATTCAAATTTCGAACAATTGTTTTTTTTTATTTATGTGTTTTGTTTTTTGGAACTCAAGATTTACCATGTGAGTTTTTTTTATATGTGGCCTTGATAAACGACTCTATTCTGCCGGATTGAAATCATAAGCAAAATCCAAAAGTGGTAGTCACCGTACTAATTGAGAATGTAGACAATGCAACAATGCAGCATGGTGACCTACACCACGGCAGCCTAGTTATGCTTCTGTATCATTGAGCCGCAATGGTATTGGCATGTTTAATTTACCAACAAAATTCCTTAGACGAAGTCTTCGCTATTCATTTTCTAGATACCTATACATGTTCTTAGAAAAAAGTTTAATAGGTCTTAGTAAATAGAGAGACAGGTGGTTCTTTAACAAATATTTTTATTTGGAATACTACCCTAATATTAAAGTAAAGTAATATTTTTTATTTTCTCACTCATCAGGAAATCATTGATGCAGCACTTCATAATTTCGAGGATTTCTGCATATACATTTGATAGTTCTTCAAGAGCATAAGTAATTTGAAGAATGTATAACAACGTTCTTCTAGCCGCTTACGGCCACGGTGGCTAGTCTTAACGGAGACCAGCGAACAAAGCAGGAGACATTATAGTGCACAAGTGTGTGTGCGCAAACACAGCTGCACTCTTTTTTCCCACTCTCTTATAATCCGATGGGACGGTTAGCCGCCATGAACAGGGATCAGGCGTAAGACCTACAGCTTTACGTGCCCGAATAAAGAATGTAAACAAAAAAACAACTCAAGTCATCAAATAGTGTAAATAAAAAGAAAATCTTTTAAACACTTTTCCATGTGAACTCAAAGTCGAACGTTTTCCTCTCGAATACACTCAGCAATGTTTAAAGCACGTACTCTGCCTACACGGCCTTTTAAAACCTGCACGCTTTTGGTTCCCATTCGTAATATTCTTTCTCGCCGTGTAGGTGTCTCGATTCAGTCAATAGACATGGCCTCTTGGAACGTGGCTACGGAAAGGTTCATGCAGATTTTATACACAATTGAGTCTTCAGACATTTTTCCAATAATATTTTTCTTGGAGTAGTTCCTAGGTGTTTGAAATAAAACCGTACCTATTGAATTAAACTTAGCATGAACCGACGGGACGTGGGTAAAATGAGGCTTAGATAGCAATATACTTGCGATTTGATTAAAAAAATTAGCTATTTTGTTAGAGTATTGATTGCGTTAGATAATCTTTTCTTTTGAAGTCATAGACTTCTATCTAGTATTCATAAGTAAGAAAAAATTAACATATGAAGTATATAGTCGTGAATAGCAAGATTTGATGAATATGTAGCAGTTCAAAGTCAGATGTGTTGTGTATTTATTTGACCCTGAATTCATTTTAACATTGAGAGAAAACGGTTATAAAATTAAAATTTATAGCTATCAAATGAAATAGATATTGAATAATATGATTAATGAAATGATAATATATTGTATAATACACTGTGAAAAGTTTCATCTAGATGGTTGGCAGTCCACAACTGAGCGCTTTTCATGAAACTTTCTACCTCGCATAACAAAACTGTGGAATGAACTGTTGCCTACAGCATTCCCGGACCGATACTTCTAGACTTCAAGAAGACTGCTACTTCAAGAAAAGAGCGTACTCCTTCTTAAACAGCCGGCAACACACTTGTGACATAAGAAGACGGTCTAGTTCATCGAAAAGATCTGCATTCAGATCATAACAGTACTATAGCTTAATATATATTTTAATATCTAATATCAGGAATATAGAGAATTTGTAAAATTTGAGTTGACAAAATAAAACCGTTTACTATATCTCTAACTTTCCATTTGTATTATGTATGTCTTACACATTAACAGTCCCAATTAAATAGTCATCATTTTTAAAGATTAGATATTATTTAACTTTAGATATAGAAACAAATTTCGACATTCATCAACTCCAAAAATTTATGTTTTCGGTCCGAACCGAATTATTTGGTAAAATAATAAATGAAATATTATATTTAACACGTTCGCGGTAACATATGACAACATGTTTGCGTAATTTATCGTGAAAATTGTTTTCCAAATATTATTTTTGCCGCAATTCTTACATTTCATAGATTTTTGGTGTCTGAGACTAAGCGTTTTTATCTTATTTATTTAGATCAATAGTTTTGTAATATAATTACTGTAATTTAAGTGAAATTCCCGAACGGAATAGCTCCGTGGGCCAAAACACAGGTTTTACCTATGTAAGACGTGTGTGGAGTAGGGTGGGGGACACAAATGGATGTCCGTTTCATTTCATTTCATTTCGATTTCTTTCGTCTGGTATCGTTTAATTTCGTTTCCTTTCGTCTTATTTCATTATAATATTTAAAAAACTGGCTTAAGTTTTTTAATTTTTTGCATATGTATAATGAATATTATTTTATTATTAAAATAATGCATATTTAAAAAGAACAGAAAAAAACACTTGAAATTATAAGTTGAGCTACACATTAAAAGTAAGTTTTAATAGAGATATTTTAAACTATCAATTCATCATCATCAGCCTATCGCAGTCTAGTCCTGGACACAGGCTTCTCCAATGCACTTAGTTCGATCCATGGCTTCTCCTATCCAGCTCCTGCCAGCCTTCTTACGCAAATATCAATTAGTTGAGATCAATTTTTATGACCCCTGTTATCAACTCAGATTTATATTTTTCTTTTTAAAACCTAATTTTTAAACCTCCGTTTCATTTCACGCGAATAAAATCGCGGTACAGTAAACGATATATAACTTTGCACCTACAATTACTCGTACGTCAATTCCTTCATTGATTGTGAAAACGGGTCGTGCCAACTCTACCGTCTAATTCGCATGGACGTATTCATATAGTGATGCGCACGTAAAGTACATTACAAAATAAAGTCTTTAGAAAAAAGTTTGAAAGCTTTTGGAGAGTATTCTACATGACAGCTGACAGTTATTTATGATTTAAGAAAATGATGCATTACTGCACGGTAATGATGATAATTTTATTTATTTACTTCATTTTACAATCATTGAGGGTAAGCAATGACGGCGCGAACAGTACTTGGATGGGTGAACGCTCGTGGCATGTTACCATGAGCGTCTTCGTCGGAGGTCACGTTAAGCAGTCTGTCCCAGTTGTAATCATAGGATAACTGTCGTGAAGCTTAGTTTGAGCGGCTTGAAAACATCCAACGGTAAGATTACGTAGCCACAACGTAGTCTTCTCAGTCCCCAACCCGCACTTGGCCAGCGTGGAGACGTATGGCCTTAACCCTCTCCTGAAAGGAGAACCGATCCCAGTAGTGGGACATTATGGGTTTCAGAAAAGTTGGGTTGCAGAATGTAGTTAAAAATTCACTTTCGTCATTCTTATTTTTCTTTCTTTCTCTCAAATCTTAGTGTGGTCAGTAATCAGCAATGTGATTCCACCATGATGTAAACAAGCTTGAAGAACGATTTTAAGGCCGCTGGCACACAATCAATCGAGAAGATCATTCAAAGCACAAAAGAAAGAGCTTCACGATATTTTGTTTTAAAATTTTATAAATGATTTTTTTTAGTTTTTCTTACCTAAACAATAAAGTTACACTTAATTAATGTAAACAAATATTTTTCAACTTATGAAATTTTTTAAAATAGGTTTAGGTTTTTTTGCTTTTGGATATTATGGGGCACATTTTAACGGAAGATAAATAAAACGTGACGAAAAATAAATTTGTATATGTTATTAATTAACAATATGTATGAATAAGAAAAGAGTATATTTCAAAGCGAGTACTCAATTATTTTTTTCATAATAACACGATGTTTATTTGTCTAAAGTGAGAATCAAAGTCAAGACCACTGTTAAGATCACTGACCACTAGGCCAACGAGCAAGTCAACAGTAACTAAAAAAAGATAAATTAAAAAAAAGAAATAGTTTTATATCTATCAAATAATGCTTTGTACTAAATTTAATAAGAAACTGGCACGCTCTGTCCTAAAATATTAGGTCTTGTCCCTATAAAGGAATATGCGAAAGAGAAAAACGTTAAGAACACGAACGAGAATGAACGGTTTTCTGTACTACAGTGAGATAAATGTGTGTATACACTTTTTGAATGAAAAATAGTATCTGATCTGGTTGTAATAGAAACGGTTTGTGAAATACAGTACCTGGGAGACAGTAAAAATATCTTTAGAATTTGAAAGGTCATCTAGGTCACTTAACTGTACTAGGATGTCAATGATGTTCTCCTAATAGATTACGGCCACGGCGTCCAGTCTCAACGGAGACCAGCCAATTACGCAGGAAATATTATAGTGCACAAGTGTGCGCGCAAACACAGGTTGTTAACCGCCACGATCAGGAAGAGATCAGGCACAGGACCGACAGTTTTACGTGTTCCCCGAGGCACGGGAGTTTAGACCCCAACTTCTAAACTCCGAGCTGTTGTTAAGTATTTATATAATCAAAAAAATTCAATAACACTTTAGGTCCGACCAAAATCCTTGTAATCGGTACTATATTGTATTCCTACGTATATTGAAATGCAATACTGTAAAAATGGTAATAAAAAGTTATTGTAGTATCTATAAAAATATTCGGTATTCTGATAAAATACACATTTTAATGTATGTAAATATTTTTATATCTGACTGTATCTCGGTTCGTTAGTGCCGTCTAATTGGTTTCATGTTGTGTGGGTTGATAAGGCGCTTATGCAATTGTGTCACGTTTCGCTTCGCAGAAAATAAATTAAATGTACTTTTTGATGCGAATTTCTACGGACAATATGGATTTTTTATTTTTATAAGCTTGTCTGTATTGAAATTAATGCTTTAAATTAATATAGTACTTTGATGTGCTTTGCTTTAGGAATTAATAATAATAAATAAATATTTCGAACATCTTACACACGACGCCTTCTAGTCCCAAGCTAAGCAGAGCTTGTGTTATGGGTACTAGACAACTGATATAAATACATATGTACTTTTTTTGTAAATGCATATATATCAAACATCCAAACTCCGAAACAAATATTTACAGATTATGCAAACATTTAGTCCGACCACAGCAGCCACTTATGCTACAACTGCACCACAGGGCCACTTGAAAGGTATTGAAATTATGTTTTTATTGTTTTGTTGTTTGTAATAGTGTTGTTTTACCAGACTATGGCTAAAACAAAACGAAAGTAAATATTTTTGGCAGTCTGTGTATGTTTATAAGTTCCACCGTAGCACTGAAACCACTGAACGGACTTTGATGAATGAGGAGGAGGAAATAGGTTACATAAATTTTATCAAAAGGTTTTACGTACTCCGTTACTCATTAGCAGTAAAACAAATATCGTTTAAATATTATTTAAAATCACTTTGTTTTTAACAGTAACAATCAGTGTGGTCTTTTATGAAAACTGAAGTGATTAATTAAATGCTGTGTATTGTATGAAGGTTGCATTAAGAGTGAATTCCGACATTAAATAAATTTAAATTACAGAGAAGAGCAGTTACTATGTTAACAAATTATAACATATAAAGTAGTAAAGCCATGCTGACTCCAGCACGAATCGGCCGACCAGGGCGATACTAACCTCGCACAGAAAATCAACGTAAAGTTCGTGCTGTCGTGTTTCGTTGGTGAGTTCGAGACCGGCGGCCCAACGATACAGAAGCATCACTAGGCCACCATGGAGTGGATCACTGCGTAGTTGTATTGTATGAATTCGCAATGCGTATAGTGATCACCACTCTAGGATTCTGCTTAAACTTTTCAGCAGCCTTTTAGCAGGGTCATACTTAAAAAAACATAAAAAATAAATATAAAATAAGGTTCTGCTCGAAGGTAAGCAAATACTAGACCTAAATCGTTCAGTTATGCTGCTCATTATTTTAACTTTCTTCTTAATTGCAGTTTTATCACAACCTGTGTTTCTTACTCTACTTTTACAAAGATCTTTTAACTCAAAGGTGCATAGTTTAAAAGCGTATCTGACAGATGGTTTGATACAATTATTATGTAAGATACGTCAATCATCTGTCAGATGAGCTATCTGTAACCATTGAAAAGCCTCGCTCTTTCGAATTGTAGTAGTTCTTAAATCTCGCAATTGAAACGCGTTTCGTTGTTAATTTACTGTGTAATTGCAATCAGTGTATAAAGATCGCATCATTTGTTCATTGAATTTAATTGACACTGCCAGGCGGGGTCAATAAACTGATTGATTTAATATACCTTAATATATTTTTACAAATAACACGAAATAGGTTAGTTTGCTTTAGAATTTTAAGGTCTGAAATATGTCCGCTTCAATTTAAAACAAACAGTAGTGAAGTTATACAGAAGGATTTTTTATGTATTTAGAAATACTTCCTAAAATACATTGCGCAAATTGAGTACATATAACTCTTAAGAATTTTTTTCCATCAACCTTTGAGTGATGTAAATACATCAGCAATATAGGTTCAAAGGACTTTTGTTTAACAAACTATCTCATACTATGAGACAGTGGTAAGTGTTTCATTATATCCTATTTTAAACTTTACTTCGAAGTCTAATATATTAATAAAATAAAGTGATTTTTTAACAATTGAGCGATGATAGTTAATACCTCAAGTAATACTAGAGCAAAATTTTTACAAACACAAATTTTAAATTTACACATAAGTGTATTCGTCATCACCAGAAAAGAAGTGAACAATCTCAAGCACATGGTCATCAGGAAAGTTGACGGCAAAAGACTGACAGGATGTAGTACATTAAGGTATACTGACCAGATCCGAACAGCCTTGGACGCTAATTTACAAGTTGCTCTTCATTCGGCCAAAGAGAGGAAAAATTGCGAGCACCTGTCGGGCATAAGAACATCCTAAACCTAGGGAATCACGACAAAAGAGAAGGATATTCGTAAAGTGCCACTGAGGTAACTGATGAGCCCCTAATTTGCTCGTCCGGTGGTTTGCTTCCTATAAAACAAGGATATTACGGGGAAAAGTTCTCCATACACTTTGACGAGTTGAGTGAGTGTTTATAAAGTACTTCTTAGATATGACACTAGTTTGCCAATATGGCTTACAGATAATTACTTATACGAACGAAATTCGAACGAAAAGAGATGAAGAGATGGCCACGACTGAGATCACTATCTATCTATTCCATATCTATCGAACTATGACTAATGAGGCTAGGTTGTTTTTGTTAACTGGCGGTTGTTTCGTGGTTAGTTATTATAATATGCTAATCCAGAGATCGTAGCTGCGATTATTGTTCAGGACAAATATTTGTGTCATAAAGACGGATTTTTTTCTGTAATTAATTTTAAAATATGTATGTGCCTGAGATCATCAAGGTACAAGACCTGATTTATTTGAAATCAGGTGGTCATATGCGAGCGATGTGAGATAATTATTTTTACTTTATGAAATAAAAGTATATGGAAGTAAGTTAGATTCCACGAAACAGTTTAGCCGTTATACATATATATGTTCATTAAGAGAACCAGTAATAAGCAAGGATGCGAACAAAATACCGGGAAATTAAATTATTGTATTGAAATAACTGAAATAGAAATTTGCTTGCGATATTATGAGCGTTGCCTTTAAAAAACATTTTCAGGTAGGAATATTTTTAAATTACATTTAGAATTAAGAAGAGTTATTAAAATTAATATTTTTCTGAAACTTGGTGTAGTAAAATAATATTTATAGAATGATCTATATTCACAATAGTTTCAGATTATATATTCAAACAATTGTAATCGTTTTATATTTTCATACTTTATATACGAGTATAGTTAGCGTGCATTTGCAGAGGCCTTCGATTAGCGATAATTTGCGTAAATTAATTAGCTGTATTAATTGAACTGACTCCTAGACAGTTTCAATATGGATATTACTAACAGTATTATTAAATATTTGAACTGAAACTATAGTTCAAAATTAATTTATTCAATTAAGACACTAAGTGACATTTATGAACGTTAATTTGGAGCTACAGTTAAAAATCATAAATCGACACGAACAGACGCCACACTATGTGCAAAAACACCAAAATCTACTGCCCGCTTGTGTCGATCTATAACTTTCAGTTATACACTTTAGTGCGTAGAGCTTTAAGAGAAGAATACTGGCAAAGAAACTCATTGCCATTCTTTTTAAAAGTCATAAAAGGTAAATAGTATGCAAACTGTTGCCAATGTATATAATGTATTTTATGCTATAAACAAACTAAACATTCAAAAAGTTAAGATCACCAAGTAAACTCTAGTTCATGTGAAACCCTAAACTTTTAAAGCAAAACCAGTAAACTAAGAAAATTAATCGAAGCATAAGAAACGAAAACTCGTCGCCATTGAAAGTAATGGAAAGCTTTCATCATCATTCATTCCTTTTCCTCAAGCGGTTTGTTTCGAGTTCTGAGCTCAGATAAAACCGCACTTCGCTAGAGTAGTTCTCAAAGTAAATAAATTACCGGCTCTTTGATACAACAAAAGACTTGGTATCTTAAGTGAAAGAAAAATAACTTAAAATTATTCCATTACTAATTTGTTTAACTGTAAATGGTCTTTAAAGATACGATACAATGTAGCATACTTAGAATTCATATTTTGATTTTATTTTACTATATTCATCATCCACCTAGCCTTTTTTACTTTTTATGTAATATGGGACAAACGAGCAAAAGTATCGCCTGATGGTAAGCCATTAACACCGTCCAAGGACACTCGCAACACCACACGTGGGTGTCACAAGAGCGTTGCCGGTCTTTGGGGGATGGGGAGGTGGATGGGGGAGGAGTTAGGGTATGGGCCTTCGGTGTCCTCACTCAATAGGTGAAACACAACGTAGGCACTGTTTCACACTGGTTTTCTGGGATCCGGCCCTTTGGTGCAAAAGCGTGGCTGTCCCACGGAGTAAATAAACTCATTCGATGCGTTTGTAAGCTCCGTAAATACGATCATCCTCTTCCCGCTCGCACCTCAACTGGTAACTTATCCGCCTACGACGAGAACAATAAGCTCTCACAGTCTTTCTTGTGCTCAATTTTAAATAACCTATCTTCAAATATACCGTGTATATTTTATAGCACTTATTGTCCTAAGATTTCCCTACTAATTCGATTTTACCTGAATATCATTTATTTATGACCACTGACTTCCCAATAATGATTTGATGAATGATTTATCGTGCCAAACTTTCATACCTACATACCACTATTACCTATAACACTTTTTGTTCCGACCCAGGAACCGAAGTTTAAATCTTAATCTCATTAAAATAATCTCCAAACCTCCTTCCTTTTTTCGCATGATAACATTTCTTTTCTTTAAGCTAAGGACATTCAAAGAGTTCCAGCTTTGCACTCAATATCTTCAAGCGTTCTCTAAAGTTTTTTCCATTAAACTTTTGCGAACTCTAAGTGGCTCAGAACACGTGATATTGTACTTATATGAAAACTACGTACCGGATGTTAGGCAAGCGATGGACATGAGAAGATCTTTTTTACTAACCATTTCCGTTGGACCAAATTGGGATACCGTATTATAGAATTTAATGTTGTGTGATAAAATATTTGATAGAAATATTTACGGTTAACAAATCTATACTAATATTACAAATTCGAAAGTAACTCTGTCTACCTGTGTGTAATGGTTCCAGGGGCAAAAACTAGTTACTTTTAAAATCGCTTGTTACAAATTATTTAAACTTTGAAAAAATATGTTTTTAGTATTAAGTATTATTATATTATTTTTTTTACTATTTTTAGTATTAAGTAGTAGTAGTTTGTAATATTGACATAATTTTGAAAAAAAGTCCACTTGAAAATCTGTTTTTGTGACTAACGCTGATTAGAATAATTGACAGGTGATGATGATACTTGTCCATTAGAAAGCTACAAGAACAATATGATTAAGTTTTAAGTACATTAAACATATTTCAAGTATAATAGTAATTTACTATTAACAAAAAATGTGTTATTTATGTCATCAATTATTATTATTTCTTTATATTATTAAATATCTAATTTCATAATCAAGACTTCAGCAACGATCGTAACTTTTAATTTATTTATTTTGTTATCGAATTGACAAATTGACAGGGGAAGACCCGTCACTGACTCTCTTTGAAATTAATATTAGAATAAGACATCTTATGAAACAAAAGATGTTTAAAAACTACAAATAGCGGGGGCTTTTTTGTCATTACACCCATACAATTAATTGCAAGGAACAAAACTATATATAACTTTGCTCTCGAGAACAGGTACTTTCCAATCGATATAATTACCAATTAATCGATATAATGTCTACCTGTGTGTAATGGTTCCAGGGGCAAAAACTAGTTACTTTTAAAATCGCTTGTTACAAATTATTTAAACTTTGAAAAATATGTTTTTAGTATTAAGTATTATTATATTATTTTTTTACTATTTTTTGTATTAAGTAGTAGTAGTTTGTAATATTGACATAATTTTGAAAAAAAAGTCTACTTGAAAATCTGTTTTTGTGACTAACGCTGATTGGAATAATTACCATTAGAAATTGGAGAGGCCTATGTCCAGCAGTGGACTGCGATAGGCTGATGATGATACCAATTATCAGTGCAAATATGAGTTGATTTTTATTTTGGTAGGTAAATTTTCAACTCCGAATTATTCAACCTCACTAGCTGACTTACGCCCGGTTACAACGCCTCGGGGCAGAGCTGGTCATAACAACTCAGAAATTCTTGTGGACACAACACATTGCTGAAGATCATGACAAAGGACATATAGACAAACATTAATGTTTATTTATATAGAAGATAAATCATAAAACTTTATGTTCGGAAGTGTGAAAAAGAACACGGTGTACCTCTTAAGAAAATATAATAGTTCTTAATGGAATAATAAATTTAGACAATTGGTGCGATGAAAAATTTACATTAACGTAAACGAAACGTTGGAAACAGCTAATTTCAGCACAAAATTAACCGACATTAAATACTAAGTAGTATCATTGTTTCAAAGGTTTGTTCCTAAAAGCTTTTATTTCAACAAACAACTGATTAATTTTGTATCTCCGGTAATGGAGTTCTGTTTATTTAACTTGCATCAAATTGTTTAATTTCTTGCTAAGTAACCTTTAGATTTGTTATAGTTAATTATTTGTTTATTTATTGTTCCGTGATTAATTTACTACGGTGCGATACAATTTATTTTGTTGATGATAATTACCTGCCTCGTTGGTCTAGTTATTATCGTATGCAACTGTCGATAAAGAGCTTTCGGGTTTGATTCCCGGATTGGGCCGAAATAGTTGTTGTTTTTTTCTTACAAGAGGTTCTTAATAATAGGTTGGAGTTTAGAAGTCAATGCCCTTAAATATACCGACAACCAATTCAATCTTGGACTTTACATCGCCCTCAGGGTTGCAAAGGTCCGATGCCAGTCGATTCGTGGAAAAACTGATATTCAAGTAAAACCAATTGAACCGAGGCCGACATGCCAATGATTTTTTTTTAACAATAAAGGCCAGGAATATAAATTCTCTTTACATTCCATTGTTTAATTGATATGACTTGCTATCTGTAGGTACTTTGCACATATGTACAGCTTATTTTGTACATTCAAACCTTATATTTTAGCGTAAAGTACACGTATAAATACCCACCTTAGGTCAAAATATGATGGAAATAAACTCAAGTACGTTTTCAGATTTCTGATTGTTATTTCGTTAAGAACATTATTGTGGTTTTTATTGCAGTAAAATTGTTTAGAAAGTTATACATATGCAAATCATTAAATAAAATAAATAAATATTATATATATATATATATGTGTTACATGAACGTAAACAAGTACAAACCTGTATCAGTCGCGATCGGAATCGAGTCAGGTACGGACGTGTTTCTGTGGCTTAATTAACTGTGATTGGTTGTTTAACTGTTTTATACTACACAGTTATTACTTAATTTTGTGCGCAGTGTTTAAAAAAGTAATTGAAATATTATCACCCGTACCCCGTAAAATAGCTGAAGTGAAGGCCCTTGTGACTGCGAAAACTTTTACAAACAGAGAAATATCGCGAAGATTGGAGGTTTCTGAAACGAGTGTACGACGAATAAAAAATAAAAAATTGAGTTAGGGGAGGAATTAAGCCCGAAAAGAAAGAAAAGATGCGGTAGAAAACCAATTTTCACTCCACGGGCAGAGAGATGTTTGCAGAACATTTGCCTAAAAAACAGATTTGCTACCACAAAGGTAATCAACTCCAACTCCAGGATGCTAGCGTAAATGTTTCTGAGCGCACTGTTCGCAGAAAATTGAAAGACTTAGATTTCAAGGCCTATCGCCCCGAAAGCCGAAGCCGAAGTTGCCAGCGGCAATGAAAACAAAGCGCCTGAAGTGGGCCAAACAATGGGAAGACAAAGATGTGGACTTCTGGAGATCGGTAAGATACAGAAATTTAATCAAAAATTGATATTTTATTATCATTTTCAGTTAACTAAAGCAAATAAACATGGAAGTTTATATATTTTTCCTATTTTTGACAGATATGCCTCAGTGACGAAAGCACATTCGAAATTTTGCAGAATAAAGCTCAGTATATGTGCATCGTCGTCATGAAGAGAAGTTTAATCTTGATTGAGTCGTCCCAACGGTAAAACATCCCACCAAAGCGATGATTTGGTCAGTCATTAGCGGCAAGGGCACTGGACGACTGTACGTCGTCAATGGAATAATGAGGCAAGATCAGTACAAAGAAGTATTTCAAAATCGGTTGATTCCGAGCTCAGAGAATGGTTTCCAAATGGGGAACCATTCACTTTCATGCAAGATGGAGCTCCCAGCCACACTGCTCGGTCCGTCAAAGCTTTTTTGGCAGAAAAAAATATCCCTCTGTTGGACTGGCCGGGTAATAGCCCTGATATGAACCCAATTAAAAATGTTTGAGAGCTGATGAAAAGAGAAGTGGCTAAAGATGTGATTACCAACAAAACCCAGCTCCTAGAAAAGATTGTTTATGTGTGGAATTATCATCCTCAAATGCAGGAGACAGTACAGTCTTGCATTGATAGCATGCCGCGCAGAATTAAAGCTTTGATAGCGGCTAAAGGTGGCTCAACTAAATATTGACTTTTACTAACATTAATTTCACTTTTCTTTAAATTTTAATAAACTTATGCTTTTCTAAATTAATGCTGTTTAATTTATGTCAAATAAATCGGTAATTGATTGGATAATATAAAAATAAAAAAAAACAATTTAAAATAATGAAACGGTAAAATTTCACTCGGTTATTAATATTTTAGATGAAATATAGCAGTGCGTCTAATAATTTGGCCAGGGCCTGTATATATATATTATAAATATACTTATTACATTGAAACACCAAACTCCGAAACAAATATTTGCAGATCTTGTAAAAATTTGGTCCGACCCGGGAATCGAACTCACCTAATGTTAAACCTCACAGCAGTCGCATACGCTACACTGCGCCACCTAGGCAGTCAAATTACTGATTCAAACCATTCCATCCCGCGTTATTTTATTCGACTTCCACTGTAATAATTTTAAATAACAGGTATTTCGTATTCATTTCATGTGTGTACATTTGTCATTTCATTTTAAAA
The DNA here is from genome assembly GCA_003709505.1 of Hyphantria cunea. Classification (NCBI taxonomy): domain Eukaryota; kingdom Metazoa; phylum Arthropoda; class Insecta; order Lepidoptera; family Erebidae; genus Hyphantria; species Hyphantria cunea. The sequence goes on from PKRV01000571.1 coordinate 766,980, forward strand.
ATGTTATTTTAAATGTTTAATATTTAAAATAACATTTTTATCCTTATTTTAGTTAGTCTTAGTCCTTATTTTATTCAGTAAAATTACAAATTTCCTAAGCAAAAGAAGACTGATTATACGTTCCTATATGGATCTTCTTATTAGAATTTTGTGACACCCTTCAAAGTAAGAGAAAGTTGTTTAAGTGCAACCAAAATTAGACTTTGTCTGAATTTTAATAAAAGCCAACTTCGTGTAAAGGTTCCGACAGCGTTTTTATTGTCATAAATTCGCTTTGAGAGCACCCTGAATATGACGTTAAGTAAAGACTTGTGATTTTAATAATTTTAAACAAAGCCTGTTCATTTTGCTGTCAATGTTATAAGCTGGCCACGTGCTCCTTTGTAAAGGACAATTAATAATCTTAGACAACTCACATTCTATTAGGTGTTTCTCTAAGGGATCGCATCAGAAACGAGGTGATCCGACAAAGAACCAGGGTCATCGACGTAGCCCACAGGATTAGCAAGCTGAAGTGGCAGTGGGCTGGCCACATTTGCCGAAGAACCGATAACCGTTGGGGTAAACGAGTTCTTGAGTGGAGACCGCGTCTTGGCAAACGTAGTGTAGGACGTTCACAGGCCAGGTGGAGCAATGATTTGCGTGGGACGGCTGGCAGGAGCTGGATGCGAGAAGCCATATCACACGAACTAAATGACGTGAAATTGGAGAGGACTATGTCCAGCAGTGGACTGCGATAGGCTGATGATGCTGATGATTAGATGATATTAAGAAGACAGAACCCTGCAAGGCATGATAGCTAGAGCCGTCTAGTATAATAATATAAACAAATAAATAAATAATCTAACACACAAGGCTATCTATTCCCAAACAAAGCAGACCTTGTGTTATAGATACTAGACAACTGATACAAAGAAAATACATACATATTTTGATACGTGTTATTGATAGAAAACATCCAAACAGTGAAACCAATATTTGCAGATCAAAAGTTTAGTCTGACCCGGGAATCGAACCCGAGACCTCAAGTACAGCAGTCGCATACGCTTTCACTGCGCCATCAAGTCAGTCAAACAGTAAGTAATACTAACAACATAATAATATAAGTAGTTATTGGCCATTGCTTATGAACATATCTAAAAAACCATTGGTAATCATTTTACCTTACGAGTACACACTAGAATAGTATAGAAGCTGTGAATTAATTGTTTCTCAATTCTTGTTTATTCACATTATTTGTTTTCATCAGAGCGCCATGTACTGGCGCATTTACATCAGGTGGTAATTAATTGTCTATAGTATGTATGACAGCATATAAATATTGTTTTCAAAAACCCGCTTACAAAATTAGGTTACAGGTAAACAAACACACACGTTAGGCTAATAAAAACTTATAGCCATTTAAGTATGTTTATCTGTAGTTTGGTTACCTGTTTTATAACGAGTCAAAACCCGCTCCATCCAGTACAGACTCTGTTTATTTCAAAATCAGATCTCTGAGAGTGATATATGTGAGTTTATTATTAGTTTAACGCTATTAACTAACTACACTAAGCAATTAACATTAAAACAAAAACTGTCGGTCAATATCTATTCTAATAGATGGCTGAATTACTATGAAATCGTTCTAAATATAGCCTACAAATCATCTTCATATGACTTCTTATCGTAATTGAATCGAAACGTTCTTTTTATGGAATAAAACTTGCGAAATTGTTATTCATATCTATTAAGCTTGTAACTTTGCTCGTATAAAAATAATTTTTCCATTCCTTGCACACATTCTTTTTGACTAAATGTTATTGTATCTCATGTGGCTAGCCACGTGCATGCAGTCTCATGGTAATCGTATAAAGAAACAAATATTGACTATGATGTATTATTCAAATATTATACATTAATCTAATTGATTTTTATCTATAGTTGGATTTGATGGAGCCCGTTGTTCAAAGGTGAAGAGTATTTGCGCGGAGTTGTCAACTACCACGGTCTACTTTTATGTTACTAAAATTACAATAAAAACAAAAATGTACTATAGTGCCATCTAACGAAAATACAATGGACTACACGGTAACTGCTAATCCTGTATCGCGATATAAAAAATTCTCACATAAAATAACATTATGTCTACAACTTCCCATCGTGAATTTAACCTCACCTTACAGGAGAATAGTAAATTTAATTTAATAAAAATTATTAAAGTCTAAATGTGTAAGCTTAAATATGCAAATGCCAATTTTTACTGTGTTTTATCTTCTCCATCCACTTGACTTTATTATATACTGTTTTTTACCTTTATATGTTATCAAAGAATCCTTATACTAATCATATTTAAATAGTTGATTCAACTAAGTAGAAAATGTATCTAAAATAAACTAAATTTACACTCTGAATTTCAATTTCACGAAACGAGTTTGGATTCTAATTTTATCACAGTGAGAGTCTAATCGTTTTAACTTCTGATCTGATATGGATATATTTTAAGGTGTCTGTATATTAACCCACCTGGCCAGTGTCATATAGTACGCCGAATACTTTGTGTCTAAGGAAAGGACAAGCAGTAGACTTTTAAAAAAAATCGATGGTTATAATCATAATAGTTCTATAAGCATATAGAAAACCACTACCGAAAATTACACAAATTAAAAATCCAATAACAAAGTGGTCTGTCTTATAGATCTAAAATGTGGAGCTGAATGAAAACTTTCGAGTCTAGCAGATCTACTACACTGTTCTCTTAAAATTAAACTGCGTTATATATTAGTGTTAACAAAAGTAAAACACGTAATGTAACGTAGCAAGTGATCTAACTCACACAAGCTTTTACTGAGTTAGCGTATAATACTTAAGTCTGTTTACTTTAAAGTTTACTTAGATGTTTTCCATAATTATTCTTGTAATCATAGAAGTCATTACTTAAACGAAAACATTCACAAAATCGATTTAAATATCTTATTCCGTACTCAAAACCCGTCTTAGCCAATTACCATCGTACCCAAAGCAAAGTTGTATCTGCTGTTTTAAATCCGATTACAGCACTTTTGTCACTGTAATTTAAACTTTATTTATTAAGTAATAAAGTTTATACCTTAAAGTTTAATGGAAGTCTGAGCTGTGTATGTTTGAGTATGATCATTTGTAACGCGATGTTATTTTCATTCGCGGAGTCGTCGAGGTGGGAAATGGAAATTGAATGTCGTTCGCGTCAATGTTGCGGTTAAGTATGGACGGTACGGGCATTGTTTACACAAATATGTTATCTGTTTGTAAGCTATTAGTTGATATTTATAGTTTTAATGTATTTGTTTTTATTCACGTATATTATTTTTAGAGATAGTTCTTGCAGCTTTACTCAACTTTTACGCACGAAAGGTAGTTTTATAGAAGAAAGTGGGTGTATTTACCCGTCACGGCCCGACTGCTTTGTTAAGGAAACCCTTATCTCTAAGGGCTATTCATGATGATGATGATATAGGCATTTAATTTTCCTGTGCTTATCCTCTCGTTGATATAAGTGTAGATGTGTAAGAATAGGTATATAAAACTGAAATTTATGTACGCGCATAACTTGCGATCGACTGCACTAAATTGGATAACTGTCTGGATAATTGTCAGGACTACGAATTTTTAAGAAATCTGGAAATTTTAATTTTTGTTTAGCACACGACTCTGCTCCTGTAGGAAGCTGAGACGGGCATAAATAAGATTTTGTTTTTTTTTACCTTTCTGATCTGCTTTAGTTTTAAGCAGATTCTATCAATATTTTCATTGAGTGTATCTTTCAGTAAAGATTTGATGTCTTTCATCCTTAGAATATGTATAAATAATAGGTATATATAGTAAGTATATCCTTTCGCTTCAGCCTTTTATTATAGCTACATGGTGCCGGCTGAGCAGCTAGTGCATTGGCAAGCTTTTCAAGTCTCCCTTATATGACGTTGTACATTTCTCAATTATTTAATAAAAGAAAGCTTTTCGAAAATCTAGAAAATAATTATAAAAAAATGGCGATACGAATTTTTCTGGGTCAGCTAGATTTAAATAAATACACAGGACACGGCAAGGCAGTAATTAGAAAAATTAGTACTAAGCACTTCTATTTTTGCTGTTAAATAATTGAACAGGTAGTTAGCGTTAATAGGTCCCTCACAAGGTGGTTCAATGGTCGAGTGAAGGTCACAGAAAACTGTAGGATGCGGGCAGCACAGGACCGGCTGTCATGGAGAACCTTAGGGGAATTCCATGTCCAGCAATAGATATATTTTAGATGTGATGATAATAAAGCGGGTAAACTAAACGGAGCCTTTTTTTTTAAGTGTGAAAACCCCCTCGGGCCTTCACCCCACCGGGGCTTGCGGCGGGGCGGTGTGTCGGAATCGAACCGACTAAAACCACACGGTGTGTCACTCTGCGCCTGAGACGGGAGAGATCCGGGAACCGCTTTCTTACCCGTTCCGGACCCCTCCCAGCGCTGGCCGCACTGAAGCGAGCTCCGTCGTCTAATGGTAAACTCTCAATTTAGGCGATGTCAGGCGGGACTCAATTCCCTCTTGGCGACCGAGTGCAGGCACTTCTCGAAGCACTCGTGCCCGGAGAGCACCTGCGTCAGTCGAAAGGTAAGGGTCCCGTGCTGCCGCACTGTCCATCACTTGAGGATGACCGGCTGGAGAGCCTCCACGGTGGCGAAGCCAGCACGTGGCACCTCCAGCCGCGAGGACCAACGGGCGGCTTCACGTCACTCGCGTACCTCTTCGGGCGGAGGGTGAACGCCACTCTCCGCCCGGAATTCAGCCACCCGTCGATAAACTTTGGCGAGCACTTCACGGGGGTGTTCCGGCCAAAAACAAAACGGAACTAAACTTTAACCCAACCTCCTTCTCCTCGTCTGCCTCGATGGCGCAGTGGTAGCGTATGCAACTTCTGTGGTTGAGGTTGCAAGTTCAATGCGTTTTTCAGCCCTATGCTTCTTTAAATGAATTCTTAAAGTAACATCAAGGTAAAAAAAAACTAAAAACTGTTCATATGTCGATAAAGTTTTCAATAAGAGAAATAAGCTCCCAGTGAAGTACAAAAAAAGTACTCATCATTGGTACTCATTCGTTTTATTTGAGTCATGAGCGCAGCGGATCACGAAACTGGGTCACGAACTCACCTGTCATCAATCGCTCTTCATCTATATATGCATGGCTTATTGAGTGCCGATACGGTTGGGCTTTTACTTCAGCGAGTTTAAAGTAATTGGCACACACTTTAAGAGAGTTACTGTGTAACACATTGTATACATTAATACGTGAAAACCATATTTTATACCAATTACGATCAGGTGTTGGTTAAGAAGAAAATTAATATCGAAATTAGTAGGATGATAGTAGTAGAAATATCTGAATAAGATACAAAATCAAAGTTAAATGATTATTGCGTATAATAACGTCTTTATTTATATTAACAGAAAATTATTTGATGGAATGGTAAGAAAGAATTATTGCTAATACGGATTGATTAGGGATACACATATCCTCTGAGAATATGTCTTAGTTGAAAAGACAGAGTGAAAAAATCCCCGCGTAAAAAAAGACAGAGTCAATAATAGCTCGAGTCGGTAATAAATTGAGTCGGTAATAGCTCGAGTCGGTCACAATTGTATACCTATAATGGCTTTTTTTATTATAATAATAATATATAATAAATAATATATTATTATTTTTTTTATTATAACATACTGTAAGTTACCATATAATTTAATTATCTTATTGCTCATCTAATTGTCTTATATTTTGCATCAGTTTCATTGACAATTATAATTTATTTTAAATCTCCGTGGTTGCAGAAATAATATTTAAATGTGAACTTAAAATATAGAAGACTTAGCATTTGCCCGCAGCTCTTCCCTCGTGTATCTCAGTTATCGCAGTAGAGAATCAAATTTGTCATCAATGTAAAATTTAATTGAAAACGTTGCAACGGCTTAGCAGTGAAGTCGTGACAGACAGACAGAAACTTGTGCATGGTACCACCCGCATGTATGTCGATTAACAGGGTAAAGAATCCAATGTATCTTCCATGTCAAATATCATTAAAATCGTTTGAGCAGCTTAGCCGTGAAATCAAAGATACGTCGAACTACGGTGTAACGAAGGGAACGAAGAAACTACCAATCCTGCATCACGCAATGGAAGTTCTCGCTGTGATTAACATATATACAACTTCCCAACATCAACCGTTGGGCAGTAGCCCGCCAGGCATGATCACCTCGCCTGGTCGGAGGATCCTGCTTTTGTGTTGGACGGACATAAAATCCTGACCTCCAGAATTACTGTAGACTTGTTAATGTAGAATTAAAAAACTCTGAATTAATGACCACACAACTAATCTGCTTACAATCTCCCGTTCGACCTTAAGCTTAATGTTATGCTTAGACTGAAGCCCGCACTTCCGACACCGGGAGATTGTGCTTAAATTTATTTTTCAATGACAAGATTACCTCAAGGAACCAGACATTGCTCTGAAGGCTTCATCGTTTCGGGTTAAGCTTGATCAAGATTAGCAGACGGATTTGAAGCAGCTTAAATAGCGAGAGACATTGAAGTTTTATTAGATTAGACTACACGGTTGGCCTGGTGGTTTCAGTGGTTGCCACACCGCTTCCTACTGCGCCAAGTGTTGTGGGTTCAAATCCTACATGGGACAACACTTTGTGTGATCCATAAATTGTTGTTCTAAGTCTGGGTGTACTTTGTGTCCGTTTCATGTATGTTTGTAAAGATCCCCGCGACACAGGAATTTATATTCCTAATGCGGGAGTTGTCTTTAAAAAAAAAAAAAAAAGAAAAAAAAAAGTAGCTATTATGTGAGAAAACCTATAACTATTATAATTTTAAAGTCTAGTCATTGTGTTAGAAAGGATTGTAAATTTCCTCATATCGTATTAGCTTCAACAAATAGTTACGGCGATGTTAGATTAGTTTCGTGGAATTCAAACTATGATTTTTTTTACTTTACTCAATAGTTCAATGTCTAATATTTACAATTTTGACCAATCATGTAAATGCAAAATATATTTAACAATGATCTATATAAGTAACCTTTGATAATGCGGTAGGATGGAAACAGTCAGGTGAAAAATTAATAAATTTAACCAGTTCCACCTAGTACCGACAATAAACAAGTATAAATTATAATTGTCTATATAATGACTTAGTAGCGGAATATCTAAAACATATGATAAATACACAAAAAACAAAGTAAAACCATTACACAAACACAAAACTAACAGATTTTCTTGGCTGGTCATGTAGCACAATACTCAGATAGTAGATGGTCAATCATAACTACAGCATATGAAGAGTCCTTGGGAAAAAGTAGAGAAGGTAGACCAAAAAGAATATGGATAGATGACATTTCAAAACTAGCAGGAAGCCAATGATTAACCTTTAGCAAAAATAGAGACAAGTGGAAAGAACTGGAGGAGGACTTCACTCAAGGAGGGGTTCATATCCAAAAATAACGACCTTGTGGGCGCCAACTAATACTACTAATATTTATGAAGACAAAAAATTAAAATTATGAATTACTAACTTTTACTAACTTAACTAAACTGCATATGAATTATAAAGGCTATAATAATCAAATCAGTAACAGCAGGTACCAACTCCTTGTTTAAGATATATGACGCAAAAATGTATTATTTTATTCCTCACTTTTATATGTGTAAGTCTTTATCTCTATTAAACAAGGAGAAATAAAAGATAGATATTATTATTATCAATGTACAATTCTAACCAATCTAATCTAATGTTTCAACGAATTAAAAGGATCATTATAATTCGTTGAAACATCAGGTATTAACTCCCTATTTATAGACCTAATAGTAACATAAGTAAGTCTGTCGTGAATATGTAATTCACTCTGAGCAAATAACAAACAAACTTTCCTTCACTATATTAGTAATTCATTACAAAGGGTATTGATTTACAGATTACAGGTTGCTAAAATTAAATATACACCATTAAGTGTTAGCACGTGTTATTCTCCTTTCCTAAATACATCAATATCAAAACAAGACTGACATTGGAATTTAAGACACCCTTTTCATAATATTCAGTAAACGACAATATGATTGCACAATTCCTTAAGTGGTATTGATACTGGATATAAAAGGGACGTAGGTAGAGGTATGTGGGGATTATTGGACAAGCGATTGTGACGAAATGTAATACTATCATACGATAAGATTTCGTAGCCACAACGTAGTATTGCTAGTCCGCAACCCGCACTCGGCCAGCGTAGATACGTATGGCCTTAAGCCTCTCCTGAGAGGAGATCCGAGCGCAGCAGTGGGACATTATAGGTTTTTGATTGCCCAGAGTTATTGATATAGAATTTCTTACAAGTTTCCTTCCATTTGCAGTTCTTTCATCATACGTTTTTTTCACGTGTGGAAACCCCCCTCCGGCCTTATCCCCACTGGGGTTTGCGGCAGGACGGTGTGTCAGAATGAAATCGACTAGAACCACACGATGTGCCAGTCTGCGCCTGAGACGTGAGTGATCCGGGAACCGCTTTATTACGATATCTAGACTTCTCCCAGATTTAGAGTAATTTGCTTCTTTAGTCTAACGACACCCAGGGTAATATCAAAACTTAAATTAAAGAGGTCAAGAGATTCTCTGCTCTGCTTTATTTAGGACTAGATGGCGTTGTGTGTTAGATGTTGCAAAATATTATTTTATTAGTATTTAGTTTTAAATTTGTGGTTACTTTTGCCTGTACAATAAACACAGCGCAGGTATATATTTATTTAAGTCATCGTGTTGTTGATACATTTGTTTGGGATGTTGTGGGACCGTGGGAGAGCCACGTTTCTACATGAATGGGCCGGCTAAACCGGAGTGATGCCACGGCCTCACAGAAAACCGCTGTGAAACGGCGATTGCGCTGTATTTCACCGAGTGAGTGAGGGTACCGGAGGCATACCCTAACCCCTTACCTTATTAACTTAAGTTACTACAAACTTTATTCCAAAATACATTTCTTTAATATCCGCGTTTTCTTATGATCTGAACCAACATTTATTCAATTAAATCTAATGACTATATTTTGGGTGGAGCGCGACATGAATGTACAATTAACGATATGTACTACTACTTTATATGTTCAGGTATAATATTCAATTAATTGAAAGCCTTATTCAGTTTTAATTCTGTATATTATCTTTAAATCTCGGAGAGGAGAAATGAAGGAAAGATTAATGAAGCAATCTGCATTTTAAAGCAGTTAGCAGAAAAATATATACCTAATTCACTTTAAATTTACAACTTAACCTTGATTTCAACTTTTTCTAAAGTTCTCGATGAAAGTTACCCCATATCTATTTTTTTAAGCTCTACACATCTCACACACGGCTGTCTGATTTCAGAGTAGCTAAGACTATTTATAGACATATTTATTTATATCTTAATACATTCAAAACATTCATGTATAACTAACACCTACTCATAGATATTTTTGACATTTTGCAAAACTATTTTAATTTACCTTTTATATTACTTTTGTTACCAAAATAAATATTTTTCTCTCTTCCTTCTTTCTTTCTTTTCTCTCATAGAATTGATGATCATGATCATCACAGTATTTTTTTGGTATGAGTGGAAATCTGGGTATCGAAGCCACAAGTCAAGTCACAACATCTAGTTTAACAGTAAGAATCACAAACCACTATCCCAATAGACCCCAAAGATAGCAAAAATATTAATTATTTTTACGGACTAAAGTGAATAATATTTTCGAAGTCGGTATCAAAAGAATATTGATAATAATTTACAAAATAATGCTAATATGCTCGACATTCGACTTAAAACACGACATAGAATAAAAAAAATTAAATATTATATCTCAATTTTCGTATTGATCATAATTTTGGCAGACCCTAACATTTTTGTAAAGATTTCGAAAATAAATGAAAATAAAAGCATCAGCAACTTGAACTTTTATTTCTATCTTCTGTAATTGTATAAGGATATTTTACAAAAAAGAAAAAGCTTAAAAACTATATCCGGGCTAAGTAAAAAATATAAAAATAATGAAAAATATACGGCCTATTTATATTAGTATTAGAAATCTGTTGACACCTCATTTATTGGTACATTTATAACATCACTTATAATAACATAAACTATAAAGTATATTGGAACGCCAAAATAAATTTGTCATAGAATCATATATCCTTTTTGATACTACGTTGTTGACAGACTTGATTGTTGGACAATATTTTCCTTAATTTGAATTTACATATTCGGCTTTGCAATTTATTATTTAGATTAAAGGTCATTGAAAAAGAGAATCCCTGTGAATGTATATATAAATGAGTACATAACAAAATTAATTCGTTATTGCGATTGTAATTGGTCCTTCAATAGTCTAATAATATACTCGTAAACGATAAAGCTAGTTTAGTTAGAGCTCGGAAATCAAAACCCGAGAATTCCTCTTCGGAAATCAGGAAAAACTAAAATTCTGGCTAAGTGTTTAGGTCCTTGATAATAGAGAGGTTAGCAAAGCTAGATAGAAGCCGTGAAATATTTTAGCATTGTTTAAAAATTTTACGTATATTATAAGTTTTATTTAAATAATAAGCTATATTTAAATGGGTCAAAAAAATATTTATGTTAATCCCATAATTTTTCAGTCCAACAGCATTACCGTGGCAATAATATCGTGGCCACAATAAATCCAAAACATTATTAATTCATATTCATCCCTTGGACTTGTGCCAAATGTTTGGAATAAATCCAAATTATGCTTATAATGCAAATCTAAAAACGTATTTAAGGAGCTATAATGTTGCTTACAGATTAGGAAATGTCCGTCGTCTATATGGTTTGTCTAAAGACAGGCCTATTGACTATGCAAAGAGGCAACGTACACGTGTGCAGTACGACCGGAAAGAAGCCTGACAAATAGCGCAGCGTCTCAAGACGAAAGTTTTTGACCAGTGTGTATTGCCAGTGATGACCTTTGGTGCAGAGACGTGTCCATGATGTTACTCACAATTGGCCCTATAAGAAGGCTCAAAATTGCACAAGGAGCAACATAAAAATCAATGCTCGGAGTTTCTGTATGTGATCGAATCAGGAATGAGGAGATCCGCAGACGAACCAAGGTCACCGATAATTCCCGTGAAATTGAAAGCCTTAAGTATTGCGCGGGGCATATTGCTCGCAGACAAGATGGCATGCAGTAAAACGGCGACCAAGTACTGGAAAATAGAACGTGGGTGGACACAAGATAGTCCAACAACCTGTTGAGGGTCGCAGGAAGCCACTGGATGCAGGCAGCACAGGACCCTTTTGACATAAATGATGATGATCATGATAATTGTACAGTTCAACAAATCATATTGTTTTAAAAGGAATTGTGATAGCTATTTGTTTAATTTAGATCAATATTTAATAAACATAAAATAAAAATTTTGCCAGTCTTAAGTATCATCAGCAGATTGCTGTCCACTACTGGAAATAGACGTCTATAATTGAATGTAACTTGGTTCGATTCTCCACTTCCAACTCTTGCTACTCAAATCTTTCCTCAGCTTTGGACGTCCTATACTGTGTTCGCTAAGACGCGGTTTCAATATAAGAACACGTTTACCCCAACGGTCATCGTGTCTACGGCTAATATGGCTAGCCCATTACTACTCCAGCCTTAAAGCACTGTGTAACATTTGTCATCTAACCTATAATCAGACGGCCAATACTTCTCGACCTTTTGTTTTATTAAATTAAGCCAACATATCGTATGAAAAACGTTAAACATAAAAAAAAAATAAGGACTGTTTTTCTCGCAGTAAAAATCTAGCAATTAGTATATCATTTTACTAGTCAAAATCCAAAAACAGAAAGATATGTAAACAATATACTGTCTGATATTTATTATCTATATGATATGATATCAAATATGATAGGAAATAGAAATATGGGATTCTTTTGAGATATTGATATTTACTTTAGGAAACAAGTAAAAATACACCAATAAGAAATTATTTTGCAGGCAATTCCGCAACCACAGTAATACTTAAAAAAACCAGGTTCAATATTATATAATTATTATTATATAGATGAAACGAGCTATCAGAAGAGCTATGTTTCATTTTCTAAATATCGTTTCAATGCTTTCTAGAAAAGATTTTATTAACTTTTGAACTTAACGATATGAAAGATACTAAAACTACTGATATATTGGGAGTTGCTTGCTGAACTTGACACATAATATTCATAACTAACTCCTTATTATCATTTTTCTATAATTTTCTCAAGGTCAACGAATAAGAAGTCGGTTACGTGTTTGTTTGACGATGCCTGGATATACAGATACGCAAACGATGGAAGAATACATAAAAAGAGGGTCTCTTTTTTATGGCTTCTTCATCGTTTTTCCAACTGGTCCAAATTAAAGATGAATTTTTTTTTAACAGCGTCTGAAGTTTTGTATCCATTTATATAGATATGTCATAACAAGTTTTTATTTTCGTAAAACAAACGAGTATTGTGAACAAAGGGTCGAGATTTTACAAAATCTCGATCCTTTGTAAATTTAGTTATTATTTTTCGATACCCACCTTGCTTTGATTATGCCAGATTTAGAATTCACAAAGAATATAATACGTTACAAACTTATGTTGTACACAAAGCACGCAAAATAACTGTTGGTTTACAAAAGAGGATATAACTGGACTAAGCTCCGCAAAGTATATGAAGTTTCTGGATTAACTATACAAACAAGCAAATCCTTTGAAAATATAATACTGGTCATGTTTGATATTTAGATTGTGAATTCATAATTTAGTAGTTTCGTCTTAAGTAAAGATTAAATATGTTTTGTCCAAAACCTATATCAAATTTTAAATGAAAGGTAAAACCGATATGAAAATGCCTAGATGTTGGTTAGGTTTTCAAAAGGTAATTTATACAAATTATTTCAACGTTTAATATGATAAACAAATAGAAAACACTGATTAGGTGGTGGCTCGATGTGCCACTGAAATCAACATCGATATAGTAACACTACACGGGGTGCCATAGTAGAGAATTAACAAAAACAGTGTCTTAATATATAATACTTGGCCTTGACCGCCGCTCCACCTGCGTGTCTATCTCTGTAAAAGTAGTCCGTGTACTTTCTCAAGATTTAAAGTATCTTTTTTTTACGGGGTGGAAAATCCTTTTGGATCTCCGGCTTTTCGGGGACTGAGGAGCCAAGTATGTGGTGATTCCACTAAAAACCATCCCGGCGGCCGGTCTCAGGCGCATCGCTCTGAGGAGGACCCGGACCATGTTATTTCAGGTCCCTCTTAGGATTCACGCCGCGCCTATATAGACTCTGTCCGGGGGAAGCCTCTCTCTGCCTATCGGCCCGATCTTTATATGTTGCGGCCTGGATTCAGTTTTACAACCACGCCACCCTCCTACCGCTGACAGCAGCAATCGATCTACTGCCAGAGGTTCCCACTCTCTGGCAGCTTGTAGTTCTATCGAAGTGATATCACCGCTGACGTTGTCTACGCTCGGGATTAGCCAAGATTTAAAGTATCTATATGCCAAATATCATTGAAATCTGTGTAGCGTCTTAGCCGTGAAAGCATAACAGATAAAGACAGTCAGAGTTCATTTCGAATTTATAACATTAGCATACCTTATAAGCAAATGTATTTTTTGACGGTTGCCCTAGTGTTTTAAGATAAAGTTCTAGTGTGTTAAGTGTTGTGGGTTCAGACCACACAACAACAACACTTTGTGTGATCTACGAATTGTTATTTTTTAAATCTAGATGTTCTTTGTGTTCATTGCATGAATGTTCGTAAAATCTTCCGCGACACATGTGCATATATAAAATATAATGAGGAAGTTGCCTTTTAAGAAAAAATGCATGAATATGTGCTGTAAAAACAGAAAATGCGAAAAGTAACTATTAATATATTTGACCTGTTTTTTCCAGATGATGTTTGGAATTAATCCTTTAACAAAATTTGTTTCTGAGCTTGTAATAAAATAAGCTTGTAATAAAGTAATATATTGTTCGGTAATCGATTTCATTGTTTTGTTTGATGTTAAAAGCTACATCACATTATGTCTTAGCTATTAAATATACACATTAAGTTTAGTTTGAGGTTAAGGACAAAGATCATACTAGTTTAAATCCAATTCGATGGATATTATAATCCAATTATAATCCACCACACTTTTGGTGCAGTTGGATTATAACATCCAACTGCACCAAAAGTTGTAGTGGTTAAGCAGTCGCAACGCCGCTCTATACTATATTAAGAGTTCCAACTCCACATAGGACAACACAAATTGTTGTTCTGAGTTTGGGTGTTTTTTGTGTCCCTTTCTTATGTTTTTAAAGTCCTTTGCTATTCAAGTAATATCTTAATCCAAGAAATTCGATAAATACTCGAAATTTTCTTAGAAACATCATTAACTTTAATATTGCTTTGCGATAACGTTTAAAATCTCAAAACTACCTTTCGAATGCTTTCAGGCGTCGTGTGAATCGAACACGTAGAAAAACGCGAGCCGTATTCCATAAACGGGTATTGTACGGCGATGCATGATATGGTAAATGATGGCAGGATTCGGAGCGAGGCATGAATTCTTAAGTGTCACTTACCGGAATAGAGTTGTAAAAGTGTTTGTAATCTTCTACAGAAATGTGATCTCGATGGGATTAGAATACTGTTTTGTATGATTTTGGTATTTTGATACAAAGAGGTATTGACAACGGTGTTAATCTGTACTGATAAGCTGAAGAGTGTGTTGCTTTACTGTACTGTACTGATTCAAATATTTTTTTATTAGCAGTCTAATTGTTGCGTGTATGTATATCAATGGTTGCCACATAAGGCTAAGACTGTATCTTGGCTAGTAATTGTATGATATGCAATCGGACTTTTAGGAAGAAACAGTAACCGTAATATCTTTTTTGACAAAATATTATATAACTTGATCTTAAAGAGGTTGGGAATGATTTTGTTGTGTGTATGGTATTATTGGGTGTAGCGGACCCTATGTTCATTTGGTAATGTTGAATCGTATCGAGTAAGGTATATAAATAATATTTTATTCGAAGGGACAGGTGCGACAATATTTGTGATCGGGCGCAACGTCACAGTGGCCGGTGGAACGAACATTCCTTTCTTACGCGTCACGCCGCCAACAGGTTGAGAACTGCGCTCGATGTTTTATATCGCTACCTCCTTTATTTTGGATTGTTACTTTCTACAATATTTCATATATTTTATAATAATTTATTCTCGCCTTCTTTACTTTATTTATTTCTCTTCATGTTTAAGTGTTTCTCATGTGACTGTCACTTTTGTGTTCAAATATAACTCTTATTCGGTTGTTTGTTTGTTTGTGAAACTTCTCCTCCTTCTTAAAAGGACGGCAACGCACTTGTGACGTATCTGGTGTTGCGGCGGCGTCAAAAGTGCGTTGTGACGTCACCGCAACCAGTCCCCTACCTTGGGCGGCAGTAATCGCTTATGATCAGGTGATACGTCTGCTCGTTTGCCTTCTATACCATAAAAAACAAACTCTTACCTTCTAAACGTTTAGTGCGGACTTTTATTTTGGACTATCCGTGAGTTACTTACGTAAGTCACAATAACCTTTACTTACACACACGACGTATATTGGGTAGTCCATTTATCGATAAAGTTTATAGACTTTATAACATTACAATACAACCAATAAGTAAGAGAAACGGAGCATCAATTAAAAAAATGTAGAGAAAGTGGAGAAAATTTATCCTTCATGAGAAACGCCGACAAAGTTGCACGGACCGACGATTATTTAGTAAATCTTTAAATTATAGTTTGGCTACACTAAAGAGTTTAAGTACCCAAGCAAGCGCTTAACATGGTTGACTTTCAAATTTATTGAGGTTTTTCAGAATTCAGTAATCTTTCATAAATTATATGCTAGCTTTTTCCTGTGGCTTCGCTAGTGTAAACGTCAGCTATCGGAGTGATTCTTCAAACTCATATAACCTTTTTTGTTTAAGAACCGATTGTAATGAAACACGTTCGACATCGAAGCTTATTGGGTACCCGTTGCTTATCTTCTAAATATATTTTTTATAGGAAACGAGCCGACAGATTGCTTAATGGTAAACGATTACCGCCTCCTTTGGACAATCGCATCACTAGAGGCGGTACAAGTGCGTTGGCGGCATTTTAAGACGAAGTATGCCCTTTTTAGGGTGTGCCAGTAACGACAGACGAAGTATGCTCTTTTTAGGGTCCACCAGTAACGACTGCGGCAGACTTTTACAATCGGGGTCAAAAGCATAGTGTCCTCTTTAAGGCGCGGCGGGTTCAATTAAGAATAATCACGCATCAAAGACTGACCTGGATTGCTTAATTTTGCTATGTGTTAACCTACGCATTTATCACTGAGTCACGAATTCCTCTAAACAATTAAAACAATCATTACCCAAAACAATTATTATTAAAAAAAATGTCTGTATGTATATTTGTCAGTATGTTTGCTAAGTATCAATTTGACGCTTACGACCGGTTGCAGGGCTAGTAATGCGCATTATTGACAGTCCCGAAGTCACGGAGACCCTCAAGCCTCTGCAGTTGCGTAGAGATATCGCCTCCTTGGCAGTCTTCTATCGCCTTTATCATGGAGAATGTTCTGAAGAGCTCTTCCAACTGGTCCTCCCTTCTCCCTTCCTTTACAGGGCAACACTTGCTACTTCAGATTAGTAGACATACGCACTCGTACTCATCGCCTCGGTTCTTCCTTCGTGTTTCCAAGTGTTTAAAACCTGGAATTCCCTACCAGCGCACGCTTTCGCTCCCACTATGATTCCAAGTCCTTTCAGGGGGGTGTGAAAAAGCTGCCATAGTGTTGGTCACCATGCTGCATTGTTCTTATTAGCATTGATAATGGTGACCACCACACTTAGATTCTGCTCATGTTTTCTATCAGGAAGAACACCGACAATTTCATTTCATAAAAAAACTATAAAAAGGCAAATATGGTACTTTCGAGTGCGATGGATAGCATGTAGCAGTTAGTTTTTTGTTTACAGTTTATTTTGTATTTTTCTTTTATCATATAAAAAAGAAACATTGTTCGTTCATAATGATATCAATTTGACTAAAATTGTCACCAGTTAATGTTAAACAACATAACTAACCTAATTAACGTAAGAATTATAAGCAGAAAAAGGAATAAAAAAAATCTTGAAAAACTTCGTATTTAAGTAACCTGAGTTCTAAGCACCGATTCATTTGAAATCACTAGTTAGCAATCGCCACATCAAAAACGATTGAAGAATGAAATGGACCGAATCTTTTGAACATAGAACCATTTGAACGAATGTACCCTCACACTTATTCCGATTGTGCCAGTATGTATTTGAACTTCAGATGGAATGGAATTTGATGTCTTTTGTAGTGGTGTATTTTACTCAAGGGAAACTCTATTCAAAGTAAGGCAGTGGGGTTGTTCGTGTTGTTGATTTACATTTATAGCTTCTCACGTGTTTTATTGACAAATCGTAAAAGATTGTACTGCAAGTAAGAGGATATAGTGGTTGTATTAATAAAATGATTTTCAAAAAAATAATTTCCTAATTTAGTCTTGTAAATTTTATTGGAGAAGCAGGCAAGATTAATTTAATTTTACTACTAAAATCTTGGAATTTTTTTTTTCTAATGTAGGTTAAGGGTATATACATAATCATGTTTCAAAAAATTCTTTTCGTCTTAGAAAATAAATTAGAGAGTTTAAATTTCTGACATCATTCAATCTCATTTAAGTTTTTCTTTGTGATATAATTTTCAATGTACAGTAAATGATCGAAAAACCTATTGCAAATCGTACCTCACAAGACCATGGCTTAAGCAAATCTGGTTAAATAGCTTTTATGCATGATACGCAAAATTCTTATCACGACACCATTTCATAGTAATAACGACCTTTCAAGTATAATCTGCTGTATAAATCCCCATTGGCTCGGAACGTGTGGTATCTTCCTCATGAGCGGTGAAGCGAAACGACCGATAGTAAGTGTGAATGAATGATAAATGAATGAACGCATATGGGGTCGTTACGCTTAACAAGTCCTAAATACATTTTAATGTTTTGAATTGAAGGAATGAGGCAGACAAAAGTAAGTCCCGTTACACAACAAAGCCATGTGTATGTTGTAAATATGTTAAAAGTCTAAAATCAATAAGTAGATAAAGGTAAACTGATTTAATACACTATTAAACATTCTCATTGTTACTAAAATTTCTTTTAATCAGAAGTTTTCAAAAGATTTTCATTATATAATGATGAAATAATCTGATTTTTTATGTTTCTAAGTTGTTATTACCTATATTGAGAAAAAAATATCATATTTCCGTTTGTATATCACAATATATTATGATTTTGAATATTAACAAAAAAGAGAAAACTGAACCTGACATTAACGATCTTACCGAGGATATAAAACTCAGTTTTATAGAACATAAAATATATTATGCATACAAAAATGTACTTGAAAATAACATTAAATAGACAATTATTGTATTACACACGCATACACAAATGCACGCACGTACCCACACTACACACACATATTAGCACTAGTACATCACATTGAAGTAGCCAATATGTTTACACCATAACTTTATTGCATACATCATCATGACAATTCTAAACCAAAGAATATCATATAAATTTTAAGAGGAAGGTGCTAGTGTCAGTAACACAGTTCATGCTACCATAAACACTGACGTTCACTACTTAGTGTTGTGTTTATTTGTATGACTGAAATAGAAAAAAATTGTATGGCTTATTTTGTTAATAAACTATTTTCGTTAATTAACGCAGCAAATCTCGTCGTAACTTTTCAGTGCTCCAATCGGCTATGTAGTTTAAGAGATTACTACTGACACACCAACATTAGCGGGAAATTTTCTAAGTGGTAGTACGCAGGCTCTGTGCTCGCGGAAACGATGGCTCATGGGGCCATTAATTTCTTAAAGTGGCAATCGCGTAACAGAATTAGGAGAGTTGGTAGACACGCCACAAAATGTTTCGATGATAGTGAAAGTCGTCGGTGCTGTGGAGAACCATGAGGGAAGCTAAACAATTAAAGAAATTTAGGTTTAGACTCTTTGTTGAGGAATAAACCAATCAGGCCAAGTAATTTTATTGTATATGCATAGATTTGTACACTGTATTATAAACTTAACAGAGCTAGGAACACCTTCTTCCTTTCCAAATTGCTCTAACGCAAACCCCATTACGTCGGTGTTGTCTATAATGTTTGAAAGTTCAGCTGATTTAAAACACATGAAGTACGTATTTTTTTATAGTTTTATTTTATGCCATGAGTACAGATACAGATACAGAATAGATTGAAAAATACAAAATACAGTCTTAACACTACAATACCGTTAACCTGCCATCCAGTTACAACTGTGCACAACTTTAACATGGTATGTTCACATCATACTTATTTTCAAAATACATCCTTTATGTTAACAAACTTCTTATACCTTTAATTGATAAAATATTCAACAAAAGGTACACAAATTTGCGAAATGTTTAGAATAAGTTCTTCAGTATTGAATACGAAATTTATTTATAAGCAGCCCAAATCGAATTTAATGGCAGGCTTCATTATTTTCAGAGAGAATGATTAATGTTGAACGAACCCGTATATCGGCTTCTACAACGTATTAAGGATGTATTCTCTTTAGGTGTATTTTCTGCAGTATGAAAGAACAAATATCAATTACCGACGTCCAACGTGAGAATGAAAAAAATCACATTCATTTATATTTATATTTAGGGATTTAAATACTCTTTTTTTTATTCATTTTTTTGTACAACTCCCGCGTTAGGCATATATATTCCTTTGTCACGGGGATCTTTACAAACATACATGAAACAGACATAAATTACACTCAGACTTAGAACAACAATTTATGGGTCATACAAAGTGTTGTACCATGTAGGATTTGAACCCATAACACTTGGCGCAGTAGGAAGCGGTGTGGCGACCACTGAAACCACTAGGCCAACCGTGTAGTCAAAGCTTATTACTCGCCAGTAATAAGCTGTCTCCTTCGGACTAGAAAATGTTCAGGTTCCTCGACTATAGTAAAACGTCAGACTGCCTCTGTCTCGCAGTGGTAGCGTTTGCGACTGCTATGCAAGAGGTCTCGAGTTCGATTCCTGAGTCGGACCAAATGTTTGTATGATCTGCAAATATTTGTTTCGGAGTTTGGGTGTATTCTATGTATAATATGTATGTATTTACAAAAAAAAGGTATATAAGTATTAATATCAGTTGTCTAGTAACCCATAGTACAAGCTCTGCTTAGTTTGGGACTAGATGGCGTTGTGTTAAAATGTCTGAACATATTTATTTATTTATTTCTACCTAATTTTTATTTATAATACCTTTATCAGGAAATAATATTCAACACTTCCTGCTGAGATAAAGTGACAAAACGGTACAAAGCCTAATGCATTTGCTAGTATTAAAAAAATATAATTATGTCACTAAACTTTGACCGTGAAAAATAAAGCAATGCATCAAAAAATAGTGAAAGATGAGTGATGTCTTTTTGTGCGGTAATCCCCTCGGATACCACTGACTAGTGGCAATGTCGGACTCCAACCGACTAAAAACCGCACGCCAACTCAGGTACTGGAAAATGAAAGATGAGACAACCCAAACAGCTTGCTTAAGACTTAGAAATTAAGTGTCTCTATTAAATGTAGCAAACACTTAGCCACAATCTAATTGTCCAATGTGCTCACCGCCTAAGCAATGTAAACACATTACGGGAAGATCGTAAATAACATAAAATTCATCTTTGACTTCAATATTTAAATGCTTTATATACAATTTTTACGATATTTATAAAATAAATAATTACATAAGATGAGAAAACAAGTTATATATAAGTCATATACATTCTGTAAGTCTTAGGAAAATTTTCAATAGGTAATTTCCATGATGGCTTGTGAAAGAAAATACTTTCATGATCTTTGTAACTTAACAGAAAAAGTGTGGGCATATATTAATTACCTTAAATGCTATGATCGATTTAGGTTTTTTTTAAGTTTTATATTTTTGACGTTGATATCTGTCTATGTGTGTGTATCTGTGTCTGTGGCATCATAACTCTCAAACACATGAGCCGATTTCAATTTGAGCTAGGGGCTCAACCATAGCAGTCGCATACTCTACCATTGCGCTACTGAAGCAAAAATTAAATCCCCTTGTCTAAATTATGAGTGAGAGCAATCGTTAACGCGTCTATTCTCTTGTATTAATATTGGCTAATATTTTATTTGGACCACGTGACTCAGCGTTGAGATGATATCATTTTTGTACATTTGATAGTTTTTATTAACGTTAACATTGAATCTAGAATGGCAGCTTGAATAAGGTCAAAAGTGTGTTGCAGATGTTTGAGTCGCCTCTCTCAAAATCAGAGAAAGGTAGGGAGGAATTGATCTGTGGTAAAGACACTTGATCAATGAGAAGTTAATAAAGAAATGGCTAACACCTTTTTTCTGTGCGGCCGTGGATTTACTCCTGTCAAACCAGCGCGTTTATTGGCAAAAATATTTGACAGTTTGACAATAATTACTTTCTTAATTTTTATTTCTATGCATGCGAATTCGAAACTATTTCAATACAATGTTATAGGTTCAATTCCCACAGAGGACAACACTTTGTGTGAACCACA
Source organism: Hyphantria cunea (assembly GCA_003709505.1). NCBI lineage: Eukaryota > Metazoa > Arthropoda > Insecta > Lepidoptera > Erebidae > Hyphantria > Hyphantria cunea. Next base: position 788,752 of record PKRV01000571.1, read on the forward strand.
AATCTTTGTACTGAGACTGGGTTTTTTTTGTCCGTTTCGTATATGTTTGTAAAGTCACCTCCATACAATCATACATATTTGAATATATATCTGCTGGCCGTGCCGCGCGCTGGCACAAACTTACAGCGCGAGGCACCTATGACGCGCGCGCTGCGCATACTTAACTTCGTAGCTGGCGAGGTGGATATTTTTTATTGTACTCTGAGTGAATTTACATTGGTCGGTCTTTCCAAAATGTGTTACACTTAGGTTGAGGTAATTATTTTTTAAGAAAAATGTATCTTTAATATCGAATTGGATATAGTATGTAAGGATATTGTAAGTAATAAATAAATAGATAAATAAGTATTCCTGATGCGGGAATTGTCTTACAGAAAGAAAAAAAAGAAAATCAATTATTTATGTATAATGTTACTTCAATACAGTTAGTGAGAAACACAAATACGAGTATACACATATACAAATAAAGTATAAACAGATTTCGTTTTTTTATATGATTAGCACAACGTATCATATTAAAAATCCTCGTAAGCAGTTGATTTATTTGATACACGTCACCGAGAGCCACGCTGACAAATTGCTTGTCAACTGTACGTTTCTTATTATACTGCTGAATTGAAAGGAGCAATTCACTTTACGAATTTCGTTACGGAAATTACCTATTCATGTAGTCGGGTTATATGATGCGCTGTCTTGAATCAGTTGGTCGGAGGAAAATGTATCGTAATATTTTACGATTACGACAGTTATGCACTTTGATTTAAGTTACCCTAGTCCTCTGGCTTTATCCATTATTATTGTTATGTACTGTTATAAGTAACGATACCAATCTCACATATATTATAACCTTATAATTTAATAATCAAAGAAATAGTTAGTTCATATTAAACAATATTAATATCTTGGTGCCTTCCGCTTGTCAGCTTCCGGCGCTACTCAGAAATATTGTTAATGACTTCTACTCTTTTTATACAATGGTATATCCGGTATAATAAATCTTTAATGTTACACTATCCTGTATTATCAAATAATAATTGTATGCTGATAATCATTAGGACAATTATGATAAACAATGTGTTCGATAATATATTTATGATATGATCATATTCATATATAATATGAATATGATCATATCATACATATCAGGTCACTCACGCGAGTTTAAATTTTTTTACCCATTACAAAAAAGTGCACAACGCCGCAGAGAGAGGCGCTCATAGCTCAGTTGCACTCGGTAATTAGAAACAATCACTAGGGTAAGTAACGACGGCGTGGTCAGTACCTGGATGGGTGACCGCTGGTGGTATGTTACCATGAGCGTCTCCGTGATTCGGAGGTCATGTTAAGCGGTTAGTCCTGGTTGTTATCATAGGATAACAGTCATGAAGCTTAGTTGGAGGTCTTTGAGCGGCTTAAAAACATCCAATGGTAAGATTACCTAGCCACAACACGTTTTCTTGCCAGTCCCCAACCCGCACTTGGCTAGCGTGGTGACGTATGGCCTTAACCCTCTCCTGAGAGAAGACCTGAGCCCAGCAGTGGGAATTATGGGTTGTTGTTGTTGTTGTGTTGTTGGGCATAACGCCGCTAAAGAAGTTTTCATTTCAATAACGATTATATAATATTTTCAAAGCAATACCATTAATAAAATATCATAAATACAATCATCGTATACACACACATATATGCACTCAGCCCGCAGATATTTATGATATTTTTTTATGTTATATAATTATTGAACTTGAATTAACTGAACAATATTTCTCACTTGCCTCAATAATACACCTGCTACATACAGCTTTGTACTACCCAAAGGTCGAGTGGAATATAATGCCCACGGAATTATTATTATTATTATTTATTTTTTTATTTAAGCTGCCAAAATGGCTCTGCCCTGCCTGATGGAAAGCATGAGCAGTATCCAAGAGTGGTGGTCACCATCCTCAATGCGAAAAAGAACAATGCAGCATGGTGACCCACACTATGGCGGCCTGGGGGGAAGGGGGATGATGAGGGGGATAGGGGGCGTTGGATTGGGGTATGGGCCTCCGGTATCCTCACTCACTCGATGAAACACAGCGTAAGCGCTGTTTCACACCGGTTTTCTGTGAGGCCGTGGTATCACTCCGGTCGAGCCGGCCCAAGCATGCAATATAAGTAAAGGCAGATTATATAAAAGTTTTATTTAAAGATAACTCCCGGAATAGGAATATGTTGTGTCATAGGGGACATATATATTAATGAAAGAGACATAAACAACACTCAAATTCAACTTATAGCAAGGTACTTTAAATTACGGTACTTATTTTATAAAATTATATTCAAATAGTTATAATGTAACAAAGGGGCAACGCATTTGTGACTTAAATTGCACGCGTTAAAGGCAACGGTGTTCGCTTACCATCGGGGGACAAAACGCTTCGTTAGCCCTAATCTTATAAAGAAATACTTTAAATGTACCTTTTTTATTTTTATTTTTACGCGTGGAAACCCCCTCGGGCCTTCACCCCACCGGTGTTTGCGGTGGGGCGGTGTGTCGGAATCGAACCGACTAAAACCACACGGTGTGCCACTCTGCGCCTGAGACGGGAGAGATCCGGTAACCGCTTTCTTACGCCATCCGGACCCCTCCCAGTGCTTGCCCGCACCGAAGCGGGCACCGTCTCTAGATGACTTTAAATATACCTACCCCAATGTATTCCACCTCTTCATGGTGTACGGTTGACGTTATATAGCCTAAAAGAGACATATCAAGTGAAGTACATACCTGGATACCCAGATTTTCGGGGTACAAAAAAAACAGTAATTTTCTAAAAATGACTCCCTGCACACTAAATTTCATGAATATCATTAGATTTGTTTTCGACATTCATCCATACTTATATTAGAAATGCCTAAGTCACTGTCTGTCTATCTGTTATACTTTCATGGCCAAACCGCTGCACCGATTTCAATAAAATTTGAAATGGAGGTACTTTGATTCTTGAAGAACTAGGCTACTTTTTGCTGCGACAGACACGCGGGCGGAACTGCGTGCAGAAGCTAGTATTATATGCATACAACAATTGCTCGTTCAAAAGCGTGACCAAAATACTGTTGACAAAATGTAGACGTTCAATAAACCTCTGTTTATTTCTTTAGGAACCGCATCCGCATCTTTAGGAATGCATGAATATGCTTATTCATGTATTACGTAATGTTAATTTAAAATGATTTCAAATATGTTAAGTTTTGTAATTTTATTTCTAAAATTGATAGAGCATTCTTGGATGAATTTGTGCTGCAAATTCTATAATATAAATAATGAAAGTTGAAATACTATCAAATAAAAATATCAGCATTTCACTTGTACGCTGCAACTTTTATAAGTTAACGTGTTCAAGAATTTCGGATAACACTCCTGAAATGAGTGCTCTTAATGAAGTAGACTAATTAAAACACGTTGCTTGGAAGTTACATTAAACTCAAATACTAGTAACATAAATAAACCTTGTGCATGACGTACAGATTCTGTTAAATTCAGGTTAAAATTATTTTTTTTGAAATTTATAAAAAACATTCGTACGGGCACTGCTACGCTTCCTATGACAGTGTGGCTTATGTGATTTTTCAAAATGAAAAGTTGAACTTTAATGCAATTATAAAGTTGAGACACATCCAATATATAAAAAATTCTTCCAAAACGGCTACTACACTAAATTTTTTTAGTCAATACATTTATATGGCAAAACAACGTTCCCTGGTTCAGCTAGTATACATATAACTATGCGACCCCCTTACTCTTTATTCCCAGTAGTATACCCTCATTCTTATCTGTTTTCCGTGCACCATAAAATACTTTCTTTTTATGTCTGGCTGGGCAATGATTATTTTGTCTGCTATTGACTTCACGGATACAGTATAGTAGTTTAACTGGTCACATTCTATTGCACTGAATGTTGTGGGTTGGTAACCCAATGTACCGATTCTGAGTGCTTTTTTGGGTGCATTACATTAATGTTTATAAAATTTCCTGTGACACTGCATATATTCACAGTGCTGGAGTACTTTTTTAAAAAAAGTCAAAGATTTTCTACATAAAAGATATGGTTTTAACCCAAAAAAGTCTATCTTTTTTTAATATTAACTCCGATAAAAAATTGAATTTAGAAAAATACAATAAGAGGTTGATAATGGATAATAATAATGATACAATAATATATCCGACATCTGTAGGTCCTCATTAGGGCTAAAGAGCTTTTAATATATGATTTATTGTAGAAGACTAATCACATTTCATACCATACATACAGTGACGTAACCATCTTCTAATAAGCTTTGGCCAATAATATTAAATTAAATTATACCAAAGAAATATAATATCTGTGCCTTAACTCACGTTCCTGCTCGCATGCCAACTCATATAATCTATATTAGTATCATATCCCGGATACATAACTTCTAAACTACGTCTCTATTCAGACGATTTATAGTATCTGTTACTTGACAAAACTTGATCTAAGATAAAAATAACAAATGATACATGGGACATAAGCTATCATACCAATTACTAATTGCAAATTGTCAAGACCTACATACGTATATGTGTTAGAATTATATATAGGTGTATTGAGTCTACTATTAACTCACACTATATTTTTTTCATCTATTTATCATAGAGGAAATCATAACCTTTAGAAAATGATTCTATGCTTAAATCACACAACTAGCTTTAGCTGTATCCCGCGGTTGTACTTATACCTTGCTCATCGCACAAAAACACAATATTTTTACAGATATATAAGACTATAATCTATATCTGTGCCAAACATCATCTTGAACCGTTCGGCCATTTTTGTGTGATAGATTAATAAACATCCAAACAAATTTTAGCTTTTTAAAGATTAGTAAAATTTAAATAAAATATCTTACAATGTTATGAAAACTGAAATGAGACAACATATAACCAAAGTACCACCAATAAATTAGTTCTGTAAGTCCTTTAACGTATTTCGACATTCTTTATCCTTCTATACGACCTTTTATAAGGCATATAGGGACGCGGTATGACCTAATTGTGTAACCACACTCCCGCCAACAGAACAAATGGCAAGAGAAAAGCTTTGGCTATTTCATTGTAGTTGGGATCACATTCAGCATAGTTAGAACCAATTACGTGTTGTTGAATGAAGTAAAATTTATCTTTAAAGGCTTTAACGCCTAACAACAATTAAGTCTGCGTAAGTAGAAATATATGAGGATTTTTGGGCGTCAGTATTGAATATTGACATAAATAGATAATATTTTATTTGTACATTATCGTTCGAATTATATTTTTAGTGAATACTAAAAAGTTATTAAGCGAATCCTTTGGTGCCACAATAGTTGCGTATGCGACTATTGTGCTTGAATTCTCGGCTTCGAATCCCGGGTCGGACCAAATGTTTGTGTGATCTGTAAATATTTGTTTCGGAGTTTGAGTGTTTTCTATGTATAATATGTAAGCATTTACAAAATTAAGGAATGTATATATTCATGCACTTGCTTTTATTATAGGTACTAGACGTAGTACCCATAATACAAGCTCTGCTTAATTTCGGGCTAAATGCCGTTGTGTTAGATACCCGAAATATTTATTTATTTATTTAATACAGCTACTATGAAAGCAACTCTTTAGCACTAGATGTAAGTAGCCACATTGACTGCAATGATAAATCAATTTCAATGATAGAGAATAAGGGACAAGTGTCATTTGAAGTACTGTCTTTTGTGTCAACAATCGTTGCAGAGTTTTTTGAGTTTTTAAACACACAGAGACCAAGTTACCATTGTATATAAGTTGTTTACTTTAAATCCTCTACGCAAATTTTTACCCGAATACGGCGTGGTCAAAAGTAAGAGTAATATTTTTGGCCGTCTTTTTATGTTTACATTCTACACTGTAGCGCCAATAAGCTGCTGAACATTGATTAAGCAATACAGTATATATTAAAGGCATAAAGGTTAAATAAATTCAACAGTTTTTAATTTTTTAAGCTTCTTTAAGTCACTTCTTTCAGATTTTATATTTATAAACACTGTGTATCTTTAACCTCTTGATAAATATGGCAAACGAAGTAAGTAAGTTAACTAATCAAAACCGATGTACGCTCACGTCAACAACAAACAAGTACTTTAAGTTAGTTAGTAACCCGTCTACGTCAGGAAACTTTTTCTTCATTAACCGTTGTGAATAAAATTAAATGAAGTTAAATTAAAAATGTGCTAAAAATATTTTTCATTAATTATAAACTAGTTTTTTCCCGGAGTTGTATCCGTACGTTTGTCAATAATTGCGATAAACAGTAGCCTAAACAATGAAAAATAAACATGAATTACCTAACATACATGAAATGAAATTCAGGTAGGAATCAAATTAATTGAAGTGAAATAATAAATGGCAGCCAGACAACGGGTATGAGAACATGAATTTGAAGAGGTCACTACCCTGAATTTTAATGACACTCAACGTTCAACGAGATTTTTTTATCGTACAATTGAGTTGCCTAACAAAAGAGCACCAAGAACACTAACGAGTTAACGTAGCTGCAAATTTTACGGGTTTACGAGTTAACGGTTAATGTGCACGAGGAGAATCATGATCCGTACTAAAACGAGGAGATAATTTGAATGAATATACGGTTCGAAACGTATTGCATAATTTTTGCGAAAGAAAATGTGAATTCGTTTCCCTTTTTTTGAATTTGAAGTTTATTTAGATGTGATAGACATTTGAGATATATTCCCATTTCTCTTTTTTTATGGAATAGAGGGCAAACGAGTAAAAGTATTGCCTGAGGTAAGCGATTACCGCCACCCATGGACACCCGTAACACCAGAGGCTTCACAAGTGCGTTGCCGGCCTTGGGAGATAGGGATGGGGATGAGGGGAAGGGTTGGATTATGCGTCTCCGGTATCTTCACTCACTCGGTGAAACACAGCGCAGGCGCTGTTCAACATCGGTTTTCTGTGAGGCCGTGGTATCATTCCGGCCCGGCCAGCCCATGCATGCCGAAGCGTGGCTCCCCCACGGTAATTCATTTGATAGAACTCAAAGAAGCTTAAAAACATGAAATTTATCTGATATATCCTACTTGTATTTATAATATATTCTACTTTGGATACACACACACACACACACACACACACACATACACACACAGATATCGACTTCAAACTTATAACTCCCACCTTTTGGCATCGGGGCTTAAAAATACTTTTACGAGAATTATCCGTCTACTTCCATTAATACTTGAAATCAAAACAAACTAATTAAAGAACATTCTAAATATAATTACAAAATCGAGGAGAGCTAACTAACTTCTAACTTGACGCTTGTTACTTTGAATTAACTTATATCTACGTAATTCGATTTTATAAATAGGGTTTTTGAGACAGCCACATGTGGGCTAACTCGACTGTGTTCTTAACATTTGTGATACAAGACCTTGCAGAAGACCGGGATTAAGTAATTCTTAGGTTGAGTTTCACCGAAGCGAATAATTATGGAGAAAGGAGATAGCTAAACGATCTCCCTCCTCCATAAGCGCAAGCCTAAGGGTGACAGGTAAGGCCACCTATCATCCTAGCACGAGCAGGCCGGGGTGGCGGCGCGAGCCCTATAAAGTTCTCGCGCCGTTTTCTGCTCAGGAGTCCACCTACAAACAGTGAGTGGCCCGAGGTACGTCGAGGTTCCAGGGTTTTCCTTCCTAGGGTGCACCTAGTTCCCCGGCTTCTAGTACCCGCGACGGCGTGCGGCTTTGGTCGGTTCGTGTTCGACATGCCACAGGAGGTGGTATCCGAGGGGATTTCCGCATGGGAAAAAAAGTGTGAGAGGTCTACTCGTCACCTTTATTAAAAAAACAGTCTTTCGTAATATCTGTAAGACGAATAGTGTGCATAGTACAGATATTGAAGGATTAGACCGGGGACACATTACTACTTTCTTCTGTAGAATTAGTTTTTTTTTGTGTTTTAGCTACCAAAACGACTTGCTCTATTGATGGAAAGCATGAGCAGAATCCAAGAGTGGAGGTCACCATCTTCTTTGAGAATGCAGACAATGTAGCATAGCTACCCACACTATACCTGCCTAGTAAGATACTTTTTCAGGTTCCGCTTAAATGTACAATTTAAATTCAAGAGCACAAGGCCGTTGCTGAACCGTTTTGGGAGACAATTGGTGGAGAGGATGCTTTGAACCAGGAGACGGACATAGGATATATGTATATGATATATGTACATAGACTTTTTACATAGGATTTTTTAGGGCTTGACCGCGTTGTTGTTGTGACGCGGATAACAACGCGGGGCTCAGCTAGTATATAATAAATATACGAACGTTAAATAAGCCTGGTTTTTATACATTTGCAAAGTTGTACTAAATGGATTAACTATACTGTATATTCTATTTTTTCTCTTTTTTTAACAACTCTCGCATTAGGAATATATATCCGATGACGCGGGGAACTTTATAAAAATACATGAAACGGACACAAAGAACACGCGGACTCCGAATAACTATTTATGAATCTCACAGTGTTGTCCCATGAGGGATTTGACCCTCAACACTTTACGCAGTAGAATGTAGCAGGGCGACTGCTCTAACTAGTATACCATGCAGTCCAATTCTACTTTAATACTTCATTATAACAAGACTAGACTTGTCTTGCCCGGGGTTCCTTTCGCGAGTATATCGGATATCACAGTAAATAATAGCTTCTGTGTTATTCTGATGTTATCTATACTAATATTGTAAAGAGGAAAGATTTTATTTTGTAGGTTTCAATAACAAATAATCTGTAACGAATAAACTCAAAAACTACTGGACCGATTGTTACAATTCTGTAACCATTAGAATCCTATTATTATCCTTGAGTGACATGAGTTATTTTTTATTACCGTATTCCCACGGGAACGGTTACTACAGAGGTGAAACTGCGGAGAGTTACCAGTAAGCTATTTTACAGAAATTCGTTCATTAGTTTTGCTTGAAACAAACAACTATACATCCTTACAAACTTTCACATTTATAAGATTTGCAGAAAGTAGGGTATGGCTACAAATAACAGGAATATCTGTTTTGTTCATGTAATTGCAACCACGCGGAAGCGTGAAATGGTGAAAATAATAATTAGTAAGGATCAATTATACCTTTTGAATTTCCATTCAAAGCCCCATTCCAAAATGTATTAAACACCGGTGTGATTTAAATTTAGCACAATTCGTATTAAGCATCATGCCTTGGACGAAAGAATATCTAATACAAATACTGTGATTGAGATAGAATTTAAATATCCAATCCATATTTAATACACGATATATTTATAAAATATGACGAACCAAAATGGTCCTCAGTAAACATGTTAGATTTAACTGGTATGAATGTGCAAATAGGGAATAGCAACTATACACATCATCCAAGAGACTCCTGAATAAAACATACACTCACAACGATGAAGGTGCCCACACAAACAAAACTGACATACAGCTTTGCTAGATGTGACACTGTAATTTTTCTTTTATAAATATATCTACGAAAAGCTAATCAAAAAAGAAGTTAAACTTGAAACATACCTTATCCTACGCCGTCTGAGCCTCATAGTGTAGCAGGCTTAAGTCTTCTATACGAAGGGAAATATATACATCAGCGGACTGCTAAAATCTGTTAATGAAATCTATTAAGAATACATTGTTTTTAGGGTGCCGTACCTCAAAAGGAAAAGACGAAACCTTTATAGGATCACTTTGTTCCCCGTCTGTCTGTCAAGATACTTTGTCTGAGGAACCCGAAGAGGTATCAAGCTGAAATTTATATCAAATATTCAGGTCTATTGATTCTTGGGGCTGTGAAAAGATCAAACTTCTAAGCTAATCCAAAGATACAGCCGTTTATGCTGAAAATTTTTGACACTCGCAAGGGAATCAAAACGTACAAGATTTGGTATGAAGCAACGTCTTATTGTCTGCTATAGAGATAAAGGAAAAATTGCGAAATGCACAATTTTTAGTTACATCATACAATAATAATATTAATAATTTTAAACTCACTGCCTCATTCCACATGCACGCGTAGAGATATTAAATAGAAATTCATCATACAAGTTTGTATGCACCCTTTCTCTCTTTTTTTATTAATTTATTTTGCTTTTGCCAACTTTCTTTCTTGTAGGTGAATTTTTCTGATTTTCGTTTAGTCAATATTTTTATGACCCAGTATGTTCCTAAAACGGGAATTGTCTTTACAAATTGAGGTCTTTTTACATTCAATATACGCTTAACTCAATCCGTTAGGGACTTTTCTATTCAATGAGCTGTTAATCTTTAAGCCAATTGTGATCGAGTAGTTGGTGTTGTGGCTGGTAACATACTAACAATATGTAACAAAGCGAGTAAACCAATTACATGACAAAACCAATATTTGTTTGTTTATTATGCAGTAATAAACATGGTACATAGAAGGTTATTGGCATGGCATTATTAGATTAAGTTAATAATTAAATACCAGCGCTGGTTTATAGTTGTTGATTACCTTTATTAACATAAAAATGTGAAATTGTTTTGTGCATGCTTCAAAAACTAAAAGATCTACATCAATTGAACGCAAATTTAGAGACAATATACCACACACTTCAAAGATGGTTTTGTACGTTTTTTGTGTTATTTATATGCTAACTGTGGCAGGGAATAGCTAGTTCTTTATAGTAACACAAATGGTACCTAAAACTAGTTGTCATCCAGTGATCGAAATCCGATGATTTTTTTTTATCTTTCTGCACTTCACTTCGTCATAAACCTTTATTGAAACAAATTACAAACTACTTTTTTCGCATAATTTTCATCAAAAGCGGTACAAAGTCTTTGCTTCACGTATTAATATACAGATTTACTCAGCATAGTAACTTGTTAGTACAAATCGGTACTACGCTAAGTGAATTGTCTCTAGTCTGGGAGGTGGTCCTCCCAACACAAATATTGGGCTTACCTTGCGAGGTTCACCCAATCAATGTCACAAGCATACAAGAGCCATAATAACGATAAGTACAATTAGGTTGAACTAACCGCATTCATAATATGGGTATGTATAGAACGCCTATTTGGTGATTTCGTTATAACTTTTGTAAATTCCTTCTACAAACCTGTTCCGAAATCTATAGATCCACAAAATTATATGCAAACAACTTTGCGAGAGTCTGACAGTACAAATTGTAGGCGCGAAAAATTCGCACTCACTGGGTCCAACGTGCCCTCGACGTTTAAATAAAAACACCATTGTTTTTTATTGCATCGTCGGTTTGCGAGGTAATTTTCGCATTTATTATCGTACATCCCAATTTATTTAAGGCTATTAGATGTACGCTGGCGAAATGGAGAAATGATTTCGGCTTAGTGTAAAAATAAGGTAAGGTTTAGTACAACATAATCTTTCATAACGAATTGTCGGGAAATAGCTTAAATAGGCAGTTTCCTGGCGTCATAGCTATAATATTAAAAAGATTTTACTGTTCACGGGATATTGCACACACCCATTTATTATGTAGTAAGAGACTTTACCTTCGCCTAGTTTTACTAATTTATTTAACCTATCTTTAGATTTATTGAACCTTGTCAAGCTACCATTATTCAGTATTAGGCAGATGTGCTTCAAGTTGTGAAGGTATAAAAAGATTAATCTAAATTTAGTTTTTATAACAAATTTATGTTTAAGTTTTTTTATGTATGGCCCAGCCAAAATGACTCTACACTGCCTGATGGAAAGCATAAGCAGAGCCCAAGAGTGTTGGTAATCATACTCATTACGAAATGCAGACAATGCAACAACGCAGCCTGATTACCCACACCATGGCGGCCTAGTCATGCTTCTGCATCATTCTCCTCTCCTCTGCCTCCCCTCTCGCACCCACCAATGAAACATGACATCACGAACGCTGTTATTTTTACGTTGATCTTCACTCGTGCTGAGCGTGGCTCTACAACATTGAAAATTACGGGCATCTTTAAATTATGGTTATTTTTCTCTTAAGTTTTGGTACCTGGATGACCGAGCTTCACTCGGTATTTTTTACTTAAGTAAATTTTATGAAAATTAATCCTAGCTAGATTATCATCTTTACTGATTTATAATCTCCGAAACCCCTGCATGCTAAATTTTATGAAATCATTAGAGCCGTTATCAAAATTGAGATTAAATATATACGAGATCTGTTTAACGTATTAAAATATATACATTATTTTATTCCAAATCATCGAATATTCACAGATTATAGGAAAAAAAATTACCAGAGTTCTATTGCTATCATACGATGTTGGAATGAAATATAAAAACCAACTTTTAAAAAGAGCCTTTCTTTGTTTCCAAATTATTTTTTAATATCATAATTTGAGTTTAGTTATGACGGAACTTTAAAATTAAATTTGCAGTGATCGTTTTTCCAAGTGACTCAAAAAAGTGCTCTTAGTGCAGTACGAATTCATAATGTACAATGTTTACCTTTAATGTAAATGTTTATGACAAGTAATTGGTCCCTTATCTAAAGGGAATCCCGAACCAACCCATTAACGAAGAGCTCAGCGTTGATACAAACGCTTCTCAATATAGACGAAGCACTCTCGGCAATAGGTACTTTAACCATTGATTGAAACGTCCGGCTGGCATTTAACCGTTTCGTATGTACAGTCAGCTTCAAAAGTAGCTGAACACGTCCAAATTGCCTAAACTGATATGAAACGTAGCGCATATAAAACGCCTACAAAGCCTGGCGCCAGAATAGAATGACCATCTTAAAAGTCATTTGCTGAACAATACAGTGCCACAAGTAACAGAACAACATAGTGCTGAAAGTCACTGAACAAAACACTACCAAAGAAAACTGAATACGTCAAAAATATCTTCACCTTGAAGAAAAATCAACAATAATACTCGTAGCCAAAATATAATACTTTAATTGTTATTTTTAAATGTTTTGCTTCGTTTTTCTCCTTGAATACCCATCCCGTTCATTTCTTGTATGACATAACTGAATTGTCTTTTGTTTCGAATAATTTTTGAAAAAAGAAATAAAGTGTATATAATAATAAATGTAGTGTAATAAATATTTGATAAGGAAAGGAGTATGAATGTAGGTATTTCAATGATATAAAACCATTTGAATTTGCTTTGAAACGAAACATCTTTTGAGGAAAATCACTATAAATTGCCTTTTTACGTGATTTCAATATAACCCATTCCGTCACATCTGATTGTTCAAGTAATTCATAATTAATATTAAAGATAACATTTTGATATTGTGTGGTGATTACGTTTTGTTGGTAGATCTGCTTTATTAGATACAGACATTGTTTATTAGAGTCTAAACAATCTATACCTAATTGTAAGAGTTACGAAAATTATGTACAAGAGAATTTTATTTTATGATATAAAATATACTTTAAATCGATACATAATGGATTATTAATTTTCATATCGTTTATATTTGTTCGCTGTCTTGATGTCACGTACAATAAGCTGGCCAAATCTCTGTGAGACACTTTTTGTCATCTCTTGACGGACGGATTGACCAAACCATAGATTATAATGTATATACTAAAAACCAAACTATCTGGAAAAACCCTTGTGACTGTATATGTGTTTACGCGTATATATATGTTTCAGTGTGGGTGCGCGTGCGCTCGTTTTGTGTTCGTGTATTACACACACACATCAATCAATTATGTCACGATTTAAGTTTATGTGGATTTATATCAGTTATCTAGTACCCATAATACTAGCTGTGCTTAGTTTGGGACTAAATGGCGTTGTGTTAGATGTCAGAAATATTTATAATTATTGATATTTATTATTTGTGTCTAGTATATAATCAAATAATAGATGACAGATATTTATTTTAATTTATTGATAAATCGACAACAGCATCAGGTATTCATTCATTAAAAATGTGCTCAGATATTTAATTATTTCGTTTTAAAGCTTAATTTTGTGGAAGTTAATTGCGAACATCAACTGTACATTTAAACTTTGTGCGTAGTTAAAATTGTTTATTGTGTAAGTGGCAGCCATTTTAGAAAATTGAACGAGTTCATTACAGCTACATCAGCCAGCTTTGTTACCTGTTTATTCATGTTTTCACGACTTTATTTGTTTATACATAAGTCGTAATCGTATAATATATATTTAAATATAAGTCGTAGAAAGTGAGATCCTTTAGTATTAAGTTTCTCTATTGATTATCTTAGTACTGGGTAAGGGGTAAACACCATGACGGCACTTGATATGATGACGGCGGCACGTGGACAGAGTCATATTGGAAAGTGGGGGATTGAAACGGTACATTATTATTCGGAACACCGAATCGCCGACCCGGTCACTGGTCCGGTAAAAGTCATGTTTACAGAAAATAAAGTGAGATTATACAAAATACCCTGCACCACCTACTCAGGTAAGAGAAAATACTATTACTCAGCCATCGCTCCCCCCGTTATATACATGAAAGAATACTGATATATCGATAAAAATAATCGCACTTTATGATATTTTTATAAAGATGTGTGATAATGTTGTGTTCTCATTTCAGTTTATACTTAGCGATACGCTGAGTACAAGCTGATAATGCGATAGGACTCCCTGTCAGTGACACTAAATAATATAATAATAATTTAGGACATCTGACACAACATATAAATCATATAATCGCAAACTAAGCAGAGCAACTGCCTCAGAGGCGCAGTGATAGGATATGCGACAGCTTTGCTTGAGGTCTCGGGTTCGATGCCCGGGTCGGACCAAATGTTTGTATGATCTGCAAATATTTGCATCGGAGTTTGAACCATTTATAACTACAATATGTATGTATTGCCAAGTATATATGTATATTTCAATTGTCTAATACCCATTACACAAGCTCTGCTTAGCTTGAAACAAAATGGCGTTGTGTGTTAGATGTCCGAAATATTTATTTTTATTATAATAAATATTTATATTTTTATTATTATTTATTATTATACTATGAAAATAAAGCTAAAGGCAAATGTAAAAGTACTTTTACTTAGTTCTAATGAATATATATTGTTATACTTTCAGATTGACTGACAAAAATATAAACGTCTGTTACCTAATAAACATATTTGTATTAATTCTATGGGTACACACCCTTATTTATTAAAGTTAACCAAATTTCTGTTATAATTTCCCACAAAAATTGCTTTATAAAATGAGTTTTCTTGTTTGATGTTACTTCTACCACGTGTTTACTGAAGTGAGAACTTCCGTGATTACGACTCGCAAAATGTTGGCTTTGACAGATAACCTCCCTCCCACCCCTACTAGACTTGTACACACGTCTACCCTCGCCGGCGGTTCTCGCAATAATACTGTGTTGCGTACGAGACTGTACCTCTATATAAAACTGAACGAGTGAGTGAGTGTATGAATGAGTAACCTAGTGATGCGACTGGATAGACGCATACACTGCACCTCTGATTATGAGGCGAGGTATTGAAGTAAATTTTGAGTTGTCCATGGACGGAGATAATCACTTACTTTCAGGGGATCCGTCTGCTCATTTACCTCTAAACTACTTTACAAATGCAGTAAAGTGAACTGTGTTTGTAATTTCAAATTATCAGCTTTTCACTAAACTCGTGTGAAAGTATACATCGGGCCTACATAAAAAAAACTACATTTAAAGTTTTTGTCTGTCTACTGGTGATTTTGATTAATCTCTAGAATGGCTTAATTGATTTAGACTAGACTTTACTTGCAGATAGCCGATAATAAAAGGAGTGGTGGTAGTAACTTAAGAATGACTGTGTATTTAAACAGGCTTCGCCCCGCGGTGCTCCGGTATTATAATATAAGAAAACAGTTAAAAACACTTTTTAACCGACTGCGAAAGGAGGGTTATGTATCGCGAGTGTCTGTACGTATGTATCTATATTTCTTCGGCAAGTCCTAGAGCATAAACAACTTACCGTATTTTATGTGTGTGGGGTCAATAGATTCGTCTTAGTCGTGAGAGTGACATTGAGTACATCAGAATTAACAAAAAAAATTAATAAAAAAATATATACGCACTCGATTTTTTTATATTTTAAATAAAGTATCCTATTAAAATAGCACTATTACATGTACAAAACTCAGGAATGAGCGATAATAAACTTAATTTCGTCTCTAGTTCTAATTCATAATGGCGGGTACTTTTAATACAACGATGGTAGGGTAAAATTTTACCCAAAACATAAATCTACAAACTCCTACAGTAACTGCAATCAGCCGTTCCATTTTGAAGATTATATAACTCTGAAAGTGGAATATGAGAACTATCAAAAATGGGTAAATCTCCCAAAGTTATGCGATTGTACAAAGCTTGTTATAAAGACCGCGATTTACTCTCGTGTAAGCTCTGAAACGACACATGTTTGGTTTTGTAGTAGCTATAGGATTATGTATATTTCGGAAGGATAATTCTTATGCGATTTGGATGAGTGATGCTTGGCATTGAGGCCTTTTTTACTCGACTGCGAAAGAAGGAGGGTATTTATTTTTCGAGTGTATGTATGTATATTTATTTAGCATGCCTTAGAGCCTAAACAGTTTGTCGTACTTTTATGTGAGTGGTGTCAAAAGATTTCATCTTAGTCGTGACAATGACATTGGGTACATCAAATTGAAAAAGAAACAAAATAATAAGAATTTGTTACTTGTTTTTTGAACATCTGCCTTGTTTTTACCTGATTACGACGAAACCAGAGGGAATCGTAGTATGTATGTTATACCGTAGCGCCTAAACAACTGATTGAGTAAGTTTTAAGGGATTCTTAATAATAGCCTGAGTTAAGCGACGTAAATGTTATCTAAAATAAAACGTAGCCGGTATATAGTTTTAAACTTTTCTTCTACAAATATAATTAAGTTTATTGAGTCATCAAAACTACATTAACATTGAAAGTCTACCTCCTAAGCTATGTTCAATAATCAGAGCCTTTAGGAGTCAACACATTTACTACTTAGGGACAGTGGTTAGCAGTGGATAGCAGCATTAATAATTTATGCATTAAATTAAATGACACATTTTTTTTTAAGGAAACTAGAACCCGAACACATAAAAGCTTATAATAAAATATATATAACCTATGTCAACCAGATTATTATAACAAACTATTGACATCTCACTCTTATAATTGATCCAGTAGTTTAGACGCTACAGTGGAGCATAAAGAGTCACATAGACTCCCAATGCTATTGCCCTTCTTTTCGCTTCGTAGTCAGGCATAAAATAGTCAACAGGCCGCTATAGTATTTTTTTTTCTTTTAAAAAGGACAACTCCCACATTAGGAATATACATTTCTGTGTCGCGGGGATCTTTACAAACATACATGAAACGGACACAAAGTACACCCAGACTTAGAACAACAATTTATGGATCACACAAAGTGTTGTCCCATGTAGGATTTGAACTCACAATACTTGGCGCAGTAGGAAGTGGCGTGGCGATCACTGAAACCACTAGGCCAACCTTGTAGTCAAGTATGGGTCACCATGCAACAGAAGAAGCGTTGTCTGCATTCGCAACGAGTACAGTAACCACTACTCTTGGATTCTGCTTCTGCTGTCCATCGGGCAAGGCAGAGACACTTTGGTAAATGAAGAAGTCATGAGATTCATTAGAGAGTAATTTAGTCGGTTCGTATCTCACTATCACCGCATTCTCGGCTCCGTAAAAATGAGAGAGTTTTCACACGTAAAAAAGACAAGAGGCCATTCCATAAAAGACTTGTCATTACGATTTTTCATAAAGAAAAGTCTAAATGTTGACAATAAACATTTTTATCTTATATCTTATTCTGAGATCCTTATTATATCATCAGTGGATCCGGCTAATAAATCTGTACAGCTGGTTTAGCTTACAAATTGGCACAGTTAAGAATCACGAATAGCACTCAGGGAGATATATAGTTATGGTAATCATAAGTTGGGTTATGTGTTAGCTCAGAAATGTGTTGTGGAATACAAATTATGTTTATGCTTGAGTAAAACGTGCACAGTATTCAGAATACTGTAAAATAAGTGCTTGAGGAAATAGAGTTGAGTGGAAATATAAGATATTTTATCAAAGAAATAATACATACTTATGAGTATGGAGACCTGAATCCATTTCATGTGTGAGATTCAGTGATCAAAAGTATTGTTTTCTTAGTAACTTTTAAACTTTCGTGTTTCATGACATAATAATTATTTTCACGGGAATTAACGCGATCACTTATTTAAAGGTATTACATACCTCTGATTTGCCTGTTGTTTCGATCAGGTTGCACTGGCCGTGGTCACAAGCTAACTGGCTCAGCGGCGTATATAATATTTTTGTCGAATGTTCTATTTATATTAATGTAACAGTTTACCATGGTTGATATATTGATAAAAAGATTTTGTTATAAACATTTAACGAGAACAGTTACAAATATTAATATGAGTGGGTTTTGCGACAAGAATGATAAAGAAGACACCTTTTTTTTATACGTGTGGAAACCCCCTCGGGCCTTCACCCCACTGGGGTTTGCGGCGGGGCGGTGTGTCAGAATCGAACCGACTAAAACCACACGGTGTTCCACTCTGTGCCTGAGACGGGAGGGATCCGAGAACCGCTTTCTTACGCCATCCGTATAAAGAAGACACCTATAAGCAAGGAAGATAAAACATCTTTTTTAAAACAAATAAATTAACTGTTTCAAACTTGATTAGTGAATTTTTCAGAATCTTCTCAGCATAACACGGTTACAAAATACATAAATAAATAATATGAAACTTACCTTCATATCTTTCGCCAAAAACTACTAAAACTTTCAATGTTCTGTCAATATGTGTCGATTCTAAACCATATTCTTTTGATGTGCAATTCATACATACAGAAATAGAACCTGAACAAATAGAGAGAGAAACTTTCAAAATAGTTCATATTAGAATGGTCATTGATCCTCCAACGTTGATGGTGGAAAAAACCTTATAATTCATTTCCAACAGCAAATAACGAAATGGATGAATATTTTGATCAAGCAAGCACTACCTATTTGTTTTGTGAAAAGTTAAACAAAACCTTCAACGGTGTTAACACAGGCTGAAGGAATGCACAGTGAGCTCACATAGAGTTCGTCAGTGTTGACTTACACATTAACTAATGAAAGCTTCAAAAAATATTAAATATAGTAGGAATAAGGTCTCAGTTTTATTTCTATATTTTTTTTAATATGTAAGAGGTCAAAAAACCAGACAGGTTGGAACTGATAACTGAAAATAATAGTCCATTCGTGTTTCTGTGTTTAAGCTGGTACACATTGGAACACGCACCCACCAAAAATTTGGATGTCCACCAGTGCCACACGTCTCGTGATGTCACTCCTGTTGATACATACATAAATGACAGCTTTCGAGTCTATTCCGAGAACTTTATACTTTTATAGTAGGCCTGCTTGGAACAGCAAAAACTTTATACATTATTAAATAATTAAAAATTAAATAATATAATAGATATAAAAATAGGGTAAGATTTTTAAGGCTTTAAACACTTTGTACAGTTTCTAAACGGTATTTTTTACGTCTCGGGTAATCACTATGACGTAGACATGCCTTTGATCATGTGTCGGAGAGATAACTTTAATGCGAAACTTACTTACACATAGATGCGGTGGAATTATATACCTGGAAATAAAAAAATAAATTAGAATACCAAACTTTTATCAGAATCAAGATTAAATAAACTATTTTTCCTGCTTATTTCAGCGTGCAACCTTACGTTCTTTGCTGTACTCTGTTCACTTCAAAAGCGTAAGATAAAACAATGTCAATAAGACTGTTATAAGCGTTAGATACAGATTAAAAATCGTACTAGGGAGATATATGAGAAAAGAGCGTACTCTTTCTTAAAAGGCCGACAATGCACTTGCGATGCCTCTGGTGTTACGGGTGTCCATGAGCGGCGGTAATCGCTTAAAATCAGGCGATACGTCTGCTCGTTTTCCCCCGTATTCCATAAAAAATTAGATATATATCTAAACTATTGAGTAACACTCTGTCAATGTATAAGCACAAATCGACCTACACATCATTCATCAATCATCATCAACAAACCATAATGTCCCACTACTGGGCTCGGGTCTCAGGGTTAAGGCCATACTTTCTCACGCTGGCCAAGTGCGGGTTGGGGACTGGCAAGAATACGTTTTGGCTACCTATCTTGCCGTTGGATGTTTTTACGCCGCCCGAAAGCCTCCAACTAAGCTTTTCGACTGTTATCGCATGGGACCGGGACCAACTGCTTAATGTGACCTCCGAATCACTGTGTCGCTCATGGTAACATACCACCAGCGCTCACCCATCCAGTTACTGACCGCGCCGTCGTTACTTACCCTCGGTGATTGTTTCTAATCACCGAGTGCAACTGGGCTATGAGCGCCTCGCCCTTTACATTACACTGTTATGACACAGAATGTTAATGTGTGCTTGAAATTGTAAGTGTTTTTGTTCTAATTGTTATGTGTGAATTCGTAGTGACAGGGGATTATTTTTGTATGTGAGTTTAAAATGTGTATGATTAAAGATTCCCATCTGCAATAAATGAGAGATTGTTTTGTTTTAGGAAAAGACACCATGGCCTTTTCGGTCCGTAAGCCTGTGTTGTTCTATGAGTAGACACAGACTATAAATCGTTCTAGGAATTTAGAAATGTGCCTAAAACTTATAACAGTGAAAGTAGTGTTAGTTGGAAAACCAATTCCGCATTTAATTAGCAGTATTGCAGATTTAATAATGCAATCCTTACAATGTCACCTAAGAACTCGGAAATGTCATCAAATGTAACTGTGGTAGTAGTTGCTATCGTCATATCCGACTCAAGCACTATTTTATAAGAAGTGATAAAAATAACTCGTAAAAATATTGATACGTGAATCATGAAACAGTCTGTGACGTCATAAAGATGATGACAATGTTGCAGATACTACGTGAAAGAGTAATATGTTACGTGAGATGATTTGTTTTGTAGGTAGCTGAATAAACTTTTATATTAGAACCACACAGCTCCGTTTGCGCTTCTCAAATAGAATAAATTTCCACCATATTTTTCATTGATTTTCTTTTCTAATGCGTTTTAACATAACATTATATATAGCCTTCCCTAATTAATTAATTGTCCAACACTGAAAGAACTTTTCAGTTCGAACTAGTAGCGCTCGTTAAACCGAATTAAAATACTATTCAGTTTTGTAATATTAGTATCGATATGTGAATATTTTCACAAAGAACGAAGAAAGAATATAAAAGGTAACATCTTCCTAGCCTTTATTATTCCCATTATTATTAAGAGTCAGCTACAAGTTCAACTGGGTGCACCTGAATGTCAGTTCTTACATAGAGCGACTGGCATTGGACCTCCGCAACCCTAAGGGTGAACTGAATTGGAAGGTTGAAATAGTTATCAGTGTATATGAGCACTAACTTCCCAATAACGATTGCCATTGTCGTTCATGGCAACCGGGACCGACGGCTTAACGTGCCCTCCGTATGCGGGCGCCGCAATTTTTTTTTTATAGAAATTCTTGTAGTAAGAATTTCTTTAATAATATAAAAGGAAATGCTTTAAAATAACTGATGAACGGATCCAAAAACAGCCACAAATCAACAATATAAGTACTTATTAGATTGTTCTCTCTAAAATATGAAAAATAATTTAATAAAAAAAAAATAAAACGAAAGAACTTAGTTAATACCGAGAATGCAATGATTCAAAGAAATAAGATTTAGAAAAAATATTATTAAGTTTACTTTATATTGTTTGAGTTCTTTTTCTAGAGAAATACGGCGGTATTCATCAAATGAAGAAAATGCACTTGTTGCCACTACTATAAAAACGACAATAAATTTAGCTCGCTTAGCTCGCTTAGCTTACACTAGCTGGATAGTAAAAACCGACATGGATTCATTGGTAAAAAAAGCGTTGATAACAGAGCGCACATTCAAAAATTTCCACTATCAATTGTTTTTTTAACTTTTATTTTATCAAATACCTCACTTCAACAAGATAATAATGTAACAAGAAAGTAAATAAGCGGCTTTCAACTGTCATGTCTTTACTTACAAAGTTAATAGGCACTTTACCTTTATTTGATAGCTGTCCCTTTTTCATGTGTCCTTTGCTGAATAAGATATTTCTGACTGAAGCCTTGTTGACGTAACATAATCGATGTAATTTTAAATTTAATATTAGAAAATATCGTTTTTTTATTATTACCTTGATTATATTATAGATAAATAAAAATGGTCATATCTGGGAGGACTTAACAAACTAACTGACAAACTATTTTAATCAGTGAATTTACTTAAGGTACTTTTATTCTACTTTTAGGACTTGATATTTAAAAAAAACTCAGAAATGAAAATTCAAAATCATTTATTCAATTAAGACACTAAGTGATGTTTATGAACGTTCAATTGAAGGTACAGTTTAAAAAAATCATAGATCGACACAAACAGACGCCACAGACGTACTGTATTGTCAGTCAGTCACGAGGACTGCCGACTGAAGAGAAAACTTAAATTTATAAACCAAGAGTTGTTCGTATTGTATATTGAAATTAATTGTTTCATTTTAGATTTAAATTTGTCGACCTGAGCACTGACTGCGCGAACACCAGGTAGTATGCACAGACACAGCTGGCTCAAGTGTAAACACGTGACTTAGCCATATTGATGATGTCTTACATGAATTTGCTACCCGACCAAGCTTGCTTCCACTTCAAAAATTGATTTCAGTTCATTTAAACCCATAAATCACAAAAGTATTAAATTAAAGATATAAACGTATAAGATTTTAGGTATTTAAACATTTTTTTATTACACACAGTGCTATCCAGTCCCAAACTGAGCAGAGCTTGTGTTATGGGTACTAGACAAATTAAATTAATACATATATACCCTTTTTTTAAATACATACATATTATACAAAGAAAACACCCAAACTCCAAAACAAACATTTGCAGATCATATAAATATTTGGTCCGACCCGGGAATCGAGATCTCACACAGCAGTCCCTTTCGCTACAGCTTGCGCCTCCGAGGCAGTAAATAATTCTAATTAACCTTTACCATTCATCAGATTCATAAATATTAGCTCACTGGAATGAAGAAGCATAATTCTTTCTCATTATATTTATACAAAATAACAGTCAGCAGCAATCATTAACACTCCTCGGCTATAAACCTAAATTACCTGTTTCCAAGGGCAATACACCAAATGGTAGAAGTAAAATTCCCGTCGAATTTCTTACAATTTAGGCCAACGTTCCACAAAATTACTATCTGTAGTACTACTGAGGACCGCGGTGTACCTAAATTTATGTGCAGTTCTGGGTGTCGTAAGTACCGAGTGTACGGAGTAATGAATCTAGAGATATAAGTCTTGACAGAAAGAATTATGGTTGAAATACAAATTGCCCCGTTTACGCAACTGTACTTTTTAGTACTTATGATCGAGGACACGTGCATGTATATTTTCCCTTTAGTGGTGCATTATGTGTTTCAAACGTATAGTTTCTGTTGTATATGTTTATGTAGTATATGTATGTAGTTTCTAGCATCTTATAGCTTTTCAAATTTGGAACTGATTTTCATGATTTTTGTTTATTTTTCTCTTAAAAGAATTTGTTGCAGGGGGTTTTAAAAACGTACTCACATTAAACCGACATAAATAACACCTAGACTCAGAACAGCAATTTGTGGATGACACAAAGTGTTGCTCCATGCTTGATTTGAACACTAGGCGCAGTAGAAAACGTTGCGACCGTTATATTCACTCGGCCAACCGTGCAGTCATATAAATAATGATGTGAAACAAGCATACATACGTACTTTTACATAGCTTTTATTGCTCAATAAATTTTTATGGGTTCTTTTTGTATCTATTAATTATAGATAGGTAACAATTACCTCGGTGGCGCAGTGGTAGCGTATGCGACTGCTGTGCTGGAGGTCTCGGGTTCGATTCCTGAGTCGGACCAAATGTTTGTATGTACTGTAATTATTTGTTTTGGAGTTTGGATGTTTTCTATGTATAATATGTATGTATTTACAAAAAAAGTATATATGTATTAATATCAGTTCTCTAATACTCATAGTACAAGCTTAGCTTAGTTTGAGAGTAGATGGCGTTGTGTGTTAAAATGTCCGAAAAATTACACATTTTCATCGCGAGCAAACATGTGAAGTACCATTTCTAGTATCCTCATTTTATCGAGAGTAAATTGTAACTAAGTTTTAAGTGACTTGCATTCCGTAAATTGCACTTCAGAACTTAAACTTATACGCGTTTCATGTGCAATGGATTTTGATCAAGCTTAGGAGAGTGGGTTACAGTTTCCCGATAGATAAGTTACCCTTGGCCAACCTGGTCTTTTTAATTTACACCAAAATTACGATAATATGATAAAATAGTGATGCGTAGGTTCATCATCCATCATTATAACCTTCTTAAACTTTTTCATAGGTAGTATTCTTCCATTCTCCTTTATGATCTGTCAGTTTACTGTTTACCAGTTTTGCAGCCATATGTTTCTGGAAGTAGTTAAAAAAAATATGATTGTAAAGAAAAATAACTACCTTCTCATTCTTAATATCAAACACACTTGTACTTATTCCACTATATTAATTAAATTTACACCTGACCGGTTTCGCATTTATGGCATCACCAACGTTTAGAATTTGTTGCAAAAAGTTCCATCAAGTGCCAACAGTCGAGAGTATAAATTAACTACCTTTCCTTTGATTTTCGTGTAGTTCATTATCTTTAAGTACTTAAATACTAATTAATGTAAGTCCAGTGCAAACAGCAAATACACTTTTTATGTTTATTTATTTATTTTATTAGGTTCACCAACATTTGTTTACTTGCAAAAATACTGTATCCTGTTTACGCAATGGCTACATTTAATTGGCAGAGTCAAATCTTGAGCTTGGATTACATCCCTAGTGAACCAATGATATTGAAAAAAGGTAGATATTGCACTATTACTATTGCGTGCTAATTGTTGCAGACAAATGTAGACAATTGTCGTGATTTCATTTAGTCGGTTAATAGAAGCTAGCGAATAAACACGTTATCAAAGCGCATCCGTGGAGTGTTAATATTATTACAAAAATGCTGAACTGTATATTAAGAGGGTATAAAAACTATGTTTCTAAGGTAAATAAAAATTATGAAGTTACATACCAAACGTAAGTATTAATCAGTACGTAATATTTGCATTTTGTCATGGTTTTGTTTCCCATTTACCGATATTACGAAATGAAATCCTGTGCTATAAAAGACCGTGTCTTAAACAAAGAATAGATAATATGATTGGAACTGCAGTGCCACATGAACAAATAACGAGCGCCTTGCAGGCGTCATAAATAAATCAAACAAAAGGGATATCGTAGGCTCAATCCATAGCGTCCGCGTCTTCCTGTACCGTTCTCCTGCACTCATATTACTATTATGTTTACTGTTTAGTTGTGTTTTTCTTTCGATTAATATGATGACTCCATTAACTAGCAATAATATTGTTAGAATGTATATTGATAAAAAGACAGTGTACTTATATTGTTTTGGATTTCTTAGTGATGACCCATTTGAATCTTAAGAGATTCAAATGGGTTAGCACGGTTCAGGCGGAAGAAAATGAATACGACTATGCCCACGAGAAGAAGTGCTATTTGTTCCGCGCATTTTAAGCACGAAGATAAATATAATACTTCGAAAGGAGACATACCTCTAAAAAGAACTGCAGTGCCTGTCATAAACACGGTAAAAACGGTTTTTGTTTATAATAAATTTTAGTGTGATAAAATCTGACAAGTGAAATATTTTTTTCTTTTCAGGATAAAGATAATGTACTGATTAGTGTGCGAAGTTATAATTCTTTCCAACTTTTTGAAATGGGAAAATCAGGTTAAAAAAAAATCCGTTCCATGCATTTATAGATACAAACCAATCTAATAAAAGCGTGTTAAAAAGACAACTCCAATCTTTCTCTCATGGTATGTCGATACATTTTTGTAAAAAAATTTACGCGACTTCAAAATAATGAATTATTATTGAAACACTTTTACTCTATTTTAATTAAACATACTTATATATTGTGATTAAATATAAATCGATAATATTTTTATTACTTGTTTTATTTTTACTATATAATTCTTTTACGGAACACTAACTAACTAACAGTAAACATGCGGCGAATGTCATGTCTGTAACAATTATAACTATTCCATAATTTACAATGTAATGGTTAAGAGCAACTCACAAGAGATAGCTATCTCTTTCTCTACCATGCATTCTGTATTATCATTCGCATCCTGAATTTTAATGTGTGTATACACTTATAAATAAGTACTTCATGCCGTTCAATATGAAAGTAACCTATCTTTCTTTAGTGAACACAAAACTTGGCATCCATGTAGACCTTGATTCTTCGTAGAAAGCATTATTCCAAATTGAACTTGGATCTCATTTTACATTTATGTTTTTGATATGGCTAAATTTAGGAGACTTCAAATGTCACTTCCTAACTAATAATAATAAATACGTACTAAATTGAACCAGTAGTGTCTCAAATGCGTAATAATTGAAATATTTCATCTATCCTGAGATTGTCTGGAAGAGATTGATTTCGTCAATAAAGCCGCCCTTTGTATACTACATATCGGATATTTTATATCAATCAACAGGCCATAAAGTCCCACTGCTGTGCTCGGGTCTACTCTCAGGAGAGGTTTAAGGCCATACGTCCCCACGCTGGTCAAGTGCGGGTTGGGGACTGGCAAGAAATCGTTGTGGCTACGAAATCTTGCCGTTGGATTTTTAAGGCGCCCAAAGGCCTCCAACTAAGCTCCACGACTGTTATCCTATGATAACAACCGGGACCGACTGCTTAACGTAACGACAATCTGAATCACGGAGACGGTCATGGTAACATGCCACCAGCGGCCACCCGTCCAGGTAATGACCGCGCTGTCGTTGCGTACCTTCGGTGATTGTTTGTTATCCCCGAGTACAACTGAGCTATGAGCGTTCTTATTATTTTCTTTTGAATCGTGCACATTTTATATACTCTCTTTTAAATTTGTAATATGAGTATGCAAATAAAGAGCTTTCTATCTATCTTCGACTGGCTCGGTGGCGCAGTGGTAACGTATGCGACTGCTGAGCTTTAGGTTTTGGGTACGATTGCTCCGGACGGACTAAATGTTTGTACGATCTGAAAATATTTGTTATTAGTTATTGTAAAATGTGTATTTACGAAAAAGAAGTATATATGTAAACTATTTAAATCATTTGTCTAATACCCATAACACAAGTGTTGCTTAGTTTGGGACTAGATGGCGTTGTGTGATAGAAGTCCGAAATATTTATTATTTTATTTTCTATCTATTAAATTTCCTCTTGAAAAATAAATATTTTAATCACGACAAAGTATTTGGCTGTACAGTCTATATGCAATCAGATCATTTGATATCAGCTGAATTATATATGTAATCTTTCAACTAAACTGCGGTTCTATGTTTCCTTTAGGCTACTTTCTCACTTAAGGCTTGCGATAAAATTTACCACCTTTCTTTGTTATTTTTGATTTTTCTTTATGTAACGTGCATAAGGTTCCTACCACGAAGCACGGGCTCCGAGCAAACCTCACCTGCAAGTACTGGATATGGTGATAAGAGGTTTTGGCAAACAAATCATCCCAATTAGCGGCAATAGAACAAAACACTGACGAAAAGGGAGTGTATAATATGCCTTTGCCTATTTTTTAGGGGAAACAAGAAATATTTTATATGTTTTAGTAAAATACCGATTGGATGTAGTTGTATCGTGTCCAGTGAATTCAATAAATTAGAGCTAGATTTAGAGTTCCTTCTGCATCACCTCTATTCTAATATAGGCATTCAATTATTCTATCAACAAATAATTCGTAAACACTTTAGGTATTGATAGCGGCAATTATGAACTTGTATCTCTGAGCTGTATCTGTCAATAGGCGGCGTTAATCACTTAACAGCAGGTGACTAATCTGCTAGATTGCCCTTAATTTAATAAATTATGCAATTTTTTAAATTTTAATCTCAATAACTAATCGCTGTCAGTAAGCCCAAACCCTTACATAGTGCTGACGTTGGTGTCAACGCAATTGAGATTGAGTGTGGCTTGCGATATGCGATCATAAAGCTCTAGTCGCAAAAATATTTTCTTTAGGAGAAATTTCTTGTCAAGTGGCGGACTTTAATGGGCTGATGAAGATAATGATTAATGATAGGGACCTCCCTGTTCTTATTATAAGATAAAAATATTTTTTACTAAGCAATTATGGCTACAATATAGTTTTGTGATATAATTTATCTTATGTCGATCTATTGTTGTTATACAGAAATATATTTATATTAATAGGTATTTACAAAAAAATAGTGTATTATATTATGAATTTATATCAGTCGTCTAGTACCCATAATACAAGCTTTGATTAGGTTGCAGCTAGATGGCGTTGTGTGTTAAATATCCAAATAAAGGAAAAGAGAAAGGACTGTTGGGAAATATTAGTAGTGATTCATTGAAACTCTCTGCAGTCACGAATTATAAATTATAAAAACATTATCAATGAGCATTACGTGTTTTTACTTTGATTACTGTATTACAGATCCTGGCTAGTTGATCTAGCCGGCCTTCTGATTTCATACGGACCCAGGTTGAATGAGGCGTTTCAATTTACTGTGATTCTGAAAAGAATGCCCAAAAATGGGCTCCTAAATAAAATAAAAATATTCGGTACTAGGAACATCCATACTAATGTTATCAATTCGAAAGTAGTTCTGTCTGTTTTTCTTTTACGATCTTACAGGTAACCACTAATCCAATTGCAAGGAAATTTGGCATGAAGATGCTTCAATTCTTGAGGAAGGACATATAATACTCTGTTCCGCGATAATGCTTGAGGTCTCGGGTTCCATTCCGGGTTGGACCAAATTTTTGTCTGAGCTGCTAATGTTTGTTTTGGAAATTGAGTATGTTCTATGTATAATATGTATATATTTACAAAAAAATGTATTTATGTATTAATATCAGTTGTCTAGTACCCATAATATAAGCTCTGCTTAGTTTCGCATCAATCGTCATCAATCATTCAATTAATCAACGAGGGTAAGCAACGATGGCGCGGTCAGTACCTGGATGGGTGACCGCTGGTGGCATGTTGCCATGAGCGTCTCCGTGATTCGGAGGTCACGTTAAGCAGTCGGTCCCGGTTGTTACCATACGATAACAGACGTGAAGCTTAGTTGGAGGCCTTCGGGCGGCTTAAAAACATCCAACGGCGAGATTTACGTAGCCACAACGTATTCTTGCCAGTCCCCAACCCGCACTTGGCCAGCGTGGGGACGTATGGCCTTAACCCTCTCCTGAGAGGAGACCCGAGCCCAGCAGTGGGACATTATGGGTTGTTGTTTTAGTTTCGCAATAGATGGCGTTGTGTTAGATAACCAATGTATTTATTTATTTCACTATATCAAGTATTGTACTCGTTTGAATTATCAAAGACAGTGGTTATAAACTGACTTGATATCACCAAACCACACCTAGTGCTACCTGATCAAAAAATTAGGATGGTCAAAAGCATATAAAATAATGCATCAAATCTATTTAAACATAATAGTTTCCATAAAATGATATAGTAAATGGCAATCAATATAAAACAATGGTTAATGTCAAAGGTTTCAGGAAATAACACAAAGTATTTAAATAAAAGAAAGAGTTTAATTTCAAGAATATTTTGGGAAATACTCAAACTGGTAAAACTATATTCATTACCTCTTAGAAATCAATTCTGAAGGTAAATATAAAATAATGGTTATTATTATAATAAAATAAGTTAACTATTAAAAAAAATATTTAAGTATTCGTAAAGAAACTTATCCAACAGTGCCTTTGATGGCTTCAACATTTCAAAAATCTTTGGTGTATTTTGAACACAAAGAAATAAGGCTTCAAAACCATTCAATTAATTTTCTCTGTTGCGACATTAATATTAATGTTTCCTGACACAGTTCTTAAGGTTTTGTTATTGAAGACTGGATTGTAATTAAAAAGATGCATAATACCCTGTACTCTGTTCTAATTTTCTACAGAATATTAAGATGTACATTTTGTATATCCATACTTTTTATGCATGAGCCTGCCATAGCGACTCTATTATGACTGAGTGAAAGCATGACCAGAGACCAAGTGTAGTGGTCATCATACTCATTGCGAAAGCAGACAACGCAACAATGCAGCATGATGAGTTACATGGCGGTCTCACACTTACAGACCAACCTAAATTGACAGCATTCGTACAAGACAGCACGAAATCAGTTTAGGTTGGTCTGGTGTGAGATTGTTGGGTTTTCCCCTCCATCCACTTCAGAGGCCAGCCGCGAGGAGGCGACTTTACGCATGTGCCGTACGTCGCCTAAATTGAGAGTTTTTAAAAGCAGACGGTGCCCGCTTCTGTGCGGGCAGGCGCTGGGAGTGGGCTGGATGGCGTAAGAAAGCGGTTCCCGGATCCCTTCCGTATCACGCGCAGAGTGGCAAACCGTTTGGTTTTAGTCGGTGCGATTCCAACACACCGTCCCGCCGCAAACCCCGGTTGGGTAAAGACCCGAGAGGCTTTCAAAACGTAAAAAAAAAGTTGTGAAAGTGTAGTACCGCTCCGATCAAGCCGGCCCGTTCGTGCTGAAATCAGCGTGGCTCTACTACCTTGAATATTGTAAAATCAAATTGAACTCTGTCTGGGTGTTACGTTTACGGCTAGACCTCTTAAATTTTTTATTACTTGATGTCTGCATTATTGTTTTCTTATTATTTCTTTATAGAATATGTGGTAAGAGATTACCGCTGTCCATTGACATCTACATACATAATAACAACTTCTACCATGGGAGAGTCACGCTTCAGCACAAATGGGCTGTCTTGACCGGAGAGATACCACGGCCAAACAGAAAACTGGTGTGTAACAGCGCTCCTGCTATGTTTCACCGAGTGAATGAGGATCCCGGAAGCCCATACGCTAACAAACATCTCCCCATCCTCCAAAGGCCGACAACGCACTTCTGACGCCTCCAAGGGTGAGACTCGGTAAAACACAGCACTCTTTCACACCGGTTTTCTTTGAGGCCGTGGTATCACTATGGGAAGACATGTAGGTTCCAAAAAACCTAGACCCATATTGGTCAAGCTGCAACTTGTGTCTGTACGTGACAAGTTGTGGTTAGCTAAAACCAAATTGAAGGGATCTGGTATCACTTTGTCCGAGTTCATCACCAAGACTAGGCACGAAGTCTTCATGGCTGCACGTGAGCGGTTTGGTGTCTCGAAGTGTTGGACACGAGAAGGACACATATTTGTTCTCGACCCCAATGGGACGCGGCACCGCTTAGATTCGCTTCGTGAGCTCAATCGTCTGGATCTCACACAGAAAGCGGCTCCAGTCGAAAGGGTTGCAATGAAACCCAGACGTGCTGGAAACAAAAAATAAAGTCTGCGTTGCGTCTGCTGTGATTGTTGCATTACGTCCAGGTATTATTGTATAGTTTCATGTTGTAGTTAGTATTCATACTTTTCTTTATAATCAATCATACTGTACCCTCCTTATTCTTTAAATTCAAATTTTAATAATTTAATAATACCTCAACTTCAAAAATAATATCTGTTTACAGTTTATACCTTTCAAACTTGACATATCACTGACAAACTAAAAAGTACAACAGCAGTCGATGCGTTCACGCAACAAGCGGTCGATATTCTCGTTGCTTTTTAATTTTTATAAGTCATGTAAATTTTAGTAAGTTTTTTCTTGAAACAATCATTCTACAATGTTCGCATGTTGTTATTTCGTTATGTATCATGGTTATTTAATTTTTAATTTTTTATTTCTATATTTTTCCTTTTAAAGCTTTCATATGTTTCTATTATGCGATTAAAGTGAAATTGTATTATTTTGGTAACACAACTGGTGGTTGGAAAGAGATTAAAGGACAAAAAGGGAAAGTGATCTCATTTAACAGTATTGTATTTATCTAGATATATTTACATATATTATTTGAAAAGAGTTTACATTTTAATGATTAACTTAGGTATCGACAGTGACGATGATAGTTTTCAATCGGCTAGTAGTCGTAACGACAGTTTTGTAAGTATTCCTTCACTCTCAGACACAATAAAAGCCCAGTTTTCTGATGTGGTCAGGAATTTTAATGTAGTCCACATAAATGCCCAGAGTGTTCCGGCCCATTTCCCAGAGATACTGGCTAATTTTGACTGTAAGAATGTCCATGCTATTCTCATTTCGGAATCATGGCTGAAACCATGTCTCCCTTGTGCTGCTTATTCCCTTCCTGACTTTCACCTAATAAGAAATGACCGTGTGAATGGTGTTGGAGGAGGTGTTGCCATATACCTACGTAAAAATATTCCTTTCCAAATTATAGATGTGTCAGCACAACCACCACCACCAAACGCAGGAGAACATTTATTTCTGGAAATAGAACTGTGTCATACTAAGATTTTACTTGGTGTTTACTACTGTCCCTCTTCTCGTATAAATTTTTTGCCATCATTCGATAAATTATTAGAAAGTGCAACACCCAACTACAGTCACAGTATTATTATGGGCGATTTTAACACATGCCTGTTAAAAAATGATCTTCGCTCATCCTCTTTCTTCAGCACAGTCGAGTCATATAACATGTCTGTTCTTGCTTTAAATGCAACTCACCACTTCCCTAATTCTACTCCGTCCCTTCTAGACCTTATACTTGTATCCTCCCTAGATTTAGTTGCTAAGTATGGACAGTGCTCAGCTGATGAATTTTCTTACCATGACCTGATATTCCTATCTTATAAACTACGCTCCCCTAAACCTAAAGCGAAAATCCTTATGCAACGCAATTCTAGGGACATGAACCTTGACGCACTCCGTTGGGATGCTGCTGGAATCGATTGGAGTGTTCTGTCTGAAATGGACTCAATTGATAATAAAATCAAGTTTTTTAACGAAAAACTAACCAGCCTCTATGACGTGCATGCACCGGTTCACGCTGTAAGACTTAAACATTTACTTAAACAGATGAAATCAAAAGTTTAATCTCAAAAAAAGCTGCAGCCAAAAGCAAGTTTAAGTCTAGGCCAACACCTAGCAACCGGGAAAAATATATCAATATCCGAAATCTCTGCAGTAAGGCTTGTAGGAAAGCACAACGCCAACATGTTCGTAATTCGGTCGAGAACGGAGACCCAACTAAAATTTGGAAGTTTCTTAAAACATTAGGAGTTGGTAAGTCACATTCGTTTTCAGATTCTAAAAAAATTGATATTGAGTTGTTAAACCAACATTTCTCCTCTTCGTCCAAATTTAACCAGACTTGTAAGACAAATACCTTACAATATCTTTCTACGCTTCCAGCTCCTCATTATCCACCGTTCTGTTTTAATCAATTGACTGCTTGTGATGTTAAGAAATGTATTTTGTCCATATCTTCTAACGCCGTTGGAAGTGATTGTATAAGCCGTAAAATGATCCAGCCAATTCTTGATGAATTGTTACCTGCACTTTGCTGTATTCTAAATTACTCCCTTTTTTCCAGCACTTTTCCGGAGATTTGGAAAGAAGCACTTATTATCCCACTACCCAAAAAGAACAACCCTAAATCCTTCTCCGAATATCGTCCCATTTCCATATTGCCTTTCCTTTCAAAAGTTCTAGAACGCCTTGTGCATATCCAATTAAATTCATTCCTTAATAGAAACCTACTCCTAAATCCCTTACAATCAGGTTTTCGAGCGGGTCATAGTACAGTAAGTGTGTTGATCACCGTGACGGATGACATCAGGCTAGGTATGGAGAATGGAAGTCTCACAGTTCTTTCTTTACTGGACTTTAGTAATGCTTTTACTAGTGTAGATTTCCACATACTGCTGGGCATATTGCGCTCTATCAACATATCTCCGACAGTAATTGATTGGTTTCAAAGTTACCTGTTTGGGCGAAGGCAGCGTGTGCGCCTGGAGGAGTCTTTATCTTCTTGGTGTAACACGTCTGGGGTTCCGCAGGGTGGCGTTTTATCTCCTTTACTTTTCACCTTATTTATTAATTCTATTTCCAAGTCATTAGCCTCCTCCTACCACCTTTATGCAGATGATTTTCAAATATATACACAAGCACCACTACACAGATTATCTGAAGCGTTTTCAACTATTAACCAAGATCTGGCGCATGTGTGTAAATGGAGTGAGCGGTATGGAGTTATGGTTAATCCATCTAAGACCCAACTTATTGTAGTAGGCAGTGCCAGGATGGTATCGAGAATAGACTGGACGCAATTGCCTAACATTACATTTAACGGAACCCCATTATCAATAAGTACGTCTGTTAAAAATTTAGGAATCTACATTGATAACACTTTAACTTGGGGCCCTCAATTGCGAGAAGTTAGTCGAAAATTGTTTGCATCGGCGGGGTCCTTACGAAGACTACGCAATTACCTCCCAACAGCTACTAAAATTGCACTTGCGCAATCCCTCCTTCTTCCTATACTCGACTATGCTGATGTCAGTTATCTCGACATCACAGAGGAGCAACTCGACAAACTTGAGTGCCTTCAAAATTTTTGCATTAGATTTATATTTGGATTGCGCAAATATGATCATATTTCTGAATTTCGCAATCAGCTTAAGTGGCTCCCGATTCGCCTTAGACGGAATGCTCATATTCTTTCCATACTTTATGGTGTTCTATTTCATCCGTTTACTCCACCTTACTTAAAGGAACGCTTTGTTTTCCTCAGTGACACACATTTGATTCCCTGAGGTCATCTGAATCTCTGGAACTGGCAGTACCAACTCATATTACAAGATTCTACGATAAGTCCTTTACGGTACAGGCTGTCCGATTGTGGAATGCTTTGCCGATGACTATACGGCGTGCCAAATCATTGCCGGTATTTAAAAAAATGGTCAAAGATCATTACCTGTCATTATAGTCTGTTATGTGCCTAAACATATTTTAATATTACCAGTCATGTTGTTTATTTATTTTTATTTTATTGTTCAATAGAAATGTAAATATTTAATTTTTGTGTATGTCACTGTTTTATTTATTAGTATTAACATGTATTATGATATGTGATTTTTATCTTATCATTCACTTTATAGAATTCACTTTTAACCTTAACATTTTTCTTTTTTCTCTCTTTTCGCACCTAACTGCCCGTGGATTCGTATTTGTTTTTTTTACCTTTTTCTTTTTTCTCATTCCAAGGTTGCCTGGAAGAAATTGCTTTTTAGCGATAAGGCCGCCATTTGTACACGGTGATTCAATTGATGTATTATGTAAACTATATATTTATGTAAATTGTTATATCTGTTGTACAATAAAGTGTATTCTATTCTATTCTATTCTATTCTATTCTATTCTATCACTTCTTTTGAGCCAGTCCATTCGTCCTGAAGCGTGGCTCCCCCACGGTAAATGTTGTTGTTATATACGTTGTGGGTTGTGAGTGAGAAGTCGGTACATTTTCATAGTTTGCAACTCATCTTTTCTATTTTTGTTTAAAATTTTAAGATTATTATGAAAAATTAGGAAAAAGAACGGGGTGCACTCCGGGAATGCCAGCAGCAGTGAAAACTTGAATATTAACGTTGTACGTTTTGATATTTTAGAATGGTTAGGGAATAATTTTAAACGAATAGCTTTTATTATCAGTATAAAATACTATAATTTATGTGGTAAAATATAATATTCATTTATTGCGCTATCGTACACAAACATGACAATTTATGGTCTACTCTTCCTCCGTCTTACGAATTTTCGATCAGGTCACGTGCCCTGATGGTAGTTTAACATTTTTCACCCATCACAACAAAAGTACACAACGCCGCTAAAGAAGTTTCCACTTCAAAAATTAATTGAGAACTTTCACTTCTCAAGTCGGTTAAAGCTAGATCATAAAGCATTTTACGTACAGATATTTCATGCTCTACAGCCTTCATAACTTTTGCTGAAAAATTATTTCTAATCCGATCCTTGTTACCATAATATGGATACAAATGTGAAATTAAATTCAACAACAAAAGTATCACATGAGATATATTGAACTTTCTCAAATATTTGAATATCCCTATTTAAAATAATATGAACGTAAACAATGTCTTTTAAAGGTATATTTTTTTAAGACTGTTCAAGTGTCCATTATTATTGTAAATAGTTTGAGCTAAGTGTCGATAGATGGCGTGGTCAGTACTTTCTGAATCGCGCTTACATTGTTAGCCGAGATGGATATTTAAAGTTGTCGAACATTTATACGAGGACGATTCCACACCCAATAAACATATAGTACAGTGTTCTAGTGTTTTATTGCGGATCACACCTGGCAGACCCTTGGAGTCGTATTCAAAGACTTACCTCTTAAAATAATATACCTTTGAAGCACATTGTTTTCTTGAAGAGGGGTTTGTGTATTAGTATAGTATATTATATATTGGAAAAATATCGTTTACCTTATTTTTCCTTTAATGAAATTATTTAAACAATGTCGAGGCGAGAGCTAATAGAATATTTCTTACTATTGCAAAATACTTTATAGTCGCGTCAATCGAACAGACAAATCAAGTTCTAAGAAACTATTGTTGTATACAAATGCTAGAAATTTAACGCGTGCGGAACTAAATCAATACATCTTTATCTTCTTAATGTGAATCTATGTAAAACAAAATGAAATCACCGATGTATACGTACCAGCATTGTTTCTTATCTACTATACAAAATAGGATTATTTCTTTTATATATGTGTTTGTTATTGACAGGACAAGCCTTGTGTGGAGTGAAAGAGAAATAAACTGGAAGTGTTATATTTTTTTAGTCTACACTAGTCGTAGTACACTACCCGTCGGAAACTGAGTCGCGCTTAAAAATATAACAAGTTTTTCGTAACTTTAGAAAACATTCACGGCAAAATATATAAAATATATCTTATACATTATTTATTGTGCCTTCTTGTTATTAACCTTGGTAACAAAAGCACGTAAAAAGCTGAAATTACAGGTGGTCTCCAGTTACTTGCAACAGGTCACTTCAGAACACGTCACCCCTTTGTTAAAGATAGAACAATGTTTTATCCCTTAGGGGATTGGATAAATTCACTGTGATGGGACCCAATGGATTTAAAATAAACGGTTTGAGTTTAAGAAATTGTAATAAATGTAGGTCATTAAATTACAACCTTACTAAAGGTATCGAGATTCATTTCATATATAGTTTTGCCTACTTTTGTTTGACCTATTACAAATTTAAAAGTAATTATAATTAATTATTTCTTTCTTTTTAATTATAAAACAAATAGTGTTAATATTGTTAATGAGTTGGAATACTATTACAAAAAGTTTTGATGATGTTCTTCGATGAGCTGATTACAGCCACGGCCAGTCTCAACTTAGACCAGTCAACTACGCAGAAGATATTATGGCGTACAAGAGTGTGCGTAAACAGGTGCACTCTCTGTTCCCTCGCTGTCATAATCCGATTATTTTGTTGTTGCCGTTGTTGACAAAAAGTATTACGGAATAATTAAAACGAGTTTCCTAGTAAGTTTACCCAACAACTACATTTTTATTTCCAAATTAATCATTTAAAAGTGAACTCATCTTTTATAATAAATATTTTTAAGACATTTTTGTGCGTATCTTTCGTTTATTATAAAACGGAATAGTTAATAGAACATTATTAAGAAGTTTTACAATCTTCCGTTGAAAAATGATTTTTCTATGAATTTTTAGTCTTGTCCAAGGTGTATTGTGGGCTGTAGACGGTATGAAATTCTAAGGCGAACCCAAAAAAAAAATAATAGGTGTTCCTATAATATTATCGAAAAAAACTCAAAAAACTGCATCAGTGTCTAACAGGCTGCTGTTGCTGTAACGTCACAACTGTACTGTAACTGTAACGTTACACAGTGTAGACATGCACACTCAAGAAAATCCTTATGTACAGGAGTAACAAGAAATAATAAAATCATAATAAATATTTTCGAATATCTAACACACAACCTCATCCAGTTCCAAGCTAAGCAGAGCTTGTTTTATAGGTACTAGACAACCGATATAAATACATTTTTTTGTAAGTTCAAACATTTTATACATAGAAACTACCTAAACTCAGAAACAAAAATTTGCAGATCAAACAAATATATAGTCCGACCCAGAAATCGAACCCAAAAACTCAAGCACAGCAGTACCCTATGCTTTCACTTGTGCCACCGAGTCAGGCGAGCAATGTAGGATGCGTGGGAGAAATATATCTTTGTACAAATATGTAGTTCCGACCCAGAATTCGAACCCAAAAACTCAAGCACAGCAGTACCCTACGCTTTCACTTGTGCCACCGAGTCAGGCGAGCAATGTTGGATGCGTGGGAGAAATATATCTTATTTCTATCCAGCATGGTTGATTCAATTCAATTCACAATCAAAGTTTTGCCTTGTGATTTTAGTTTTGAAATAACATTTCGAAATAATAAAACATAACTTTTCAAAATGCCTTGTTACTTTAGTAAAAATAACCCAGTCAATTCAAATGGTTTCAATTTAAAAAGAAATATAAAGTGACCTATATACTCATATTTCGTTTAAAAATATGATAGGCCTTATTGAAATTATATTATAGATATTTATTTCAGTCTTTTTTTTTAATCTGTTCATAGCACTTCTTTCAATTCAAGCAATTTCTTCTCCCTTACAACAGAGTGTAACATAAAGTTACGTTATAGTACTGAATATATTTGGATATCTAACAAACAACGCCATCTAATCTGAAACTAAGCAATGTTTGTACAATGACTAGATAACTGAGGTAAATATACATACGCTTTTTTGTAAATACATACATATTAATTATAGAAAACACCCAAACTCCGTAACCAATATTTGCAGATTATACAAACATTTGGTCCGACCCGAGAATCGAAGCTCAGACCTCAAGCACACCCGTCGTGTACGCTACCAAAGCACCACCGAGGCAGTATATATTTCATTATTATTATATTATATTTATAGCATCAGCAGTTTATAACTTGTGTTAAAATTTAGAACATTTAGTTACGTCAGCGTATGTAACAAATAAATCATAGATATATCAAATATACGAGTTCAACGAGTTCTTGAGTGGAGACCGCGTCTCGGTAAACGTAGTGTAGGACGTCCACAGGCCAGGTGAGCGATGATTTGCGCAAGACGGCTGGTAGGAGCTGGATGCGAGAAGCTATAGATCGAACTAAGTGGCGTGAAATTGGAGAGGCCTATGTCCAGCAGTGGACTGCGATAGGCTGATGATGATGATGATGATGATATCAAATATGGTGTCCTAACCGCTATCGTACAGCACATTGACTAACAAAAGTCGATGCACTAGTAAATTAGTGCCAAGCTAATTTGAGCACTCTTGTATAATGTTGATATTTAGGTGGAAATAAATGAGAGATTATTTTAGAAAAATGCAACGACGTATAATGTAATGTTACCACACAGGAAGCAAGGTTACAAGCTTACTTGTCAACAACAGTGTTGCCAACTTGTGATTAATAGGGTTGCGTTCTTACTTGCCAACACATAAGCCAATGGAATTTCTCTTTTCTTTTTCAAAAAGACAACTGCCGCACTAGGAGGACATCCTGTGTCGCGAGGCACTTTACAAACATACATGAAACGGTCACAAATAATTGTGTCCGTTTCATGTATGTTGTCACCTAGACTTGGATTAACAATTTGTTGATCACACAAAATGTTGTCCTATGTAGGATATGAACCCCCAACACTTAGCAAAGTAGGTAGCGGCGTGGTGACCGCTATACGTGCAGTCTAAATATATAGTTAGATTAGTAACAATTATCATTTGTATTATCATTTTCAACAAACATGAGTGTTTTATTCTCAGCGGGAGTAAATATTTGTTTGCATGAAACTTTTAATCACATTATTTAAAATGGTTCTAATATTACAGGGGAACAAACGAGCTATTTAAAACTCATTAGATAAAAATGGTACTACTACATTCCCATATATATTCCAAAACAGCCATGAATAATTTTCTTCGTGTATAAATACTTCCAGGTTACGTAACAATGTCAAGTATTCTCTCTATTAAACAATTTTTAGTATACCCTATAATACCTTTATTATAAATATTAGACATTCCTTACGATTATGGTAAAATATAGTTCGTAATACGCTGTCGTATTGCATTCTCTTTGAAAAGTTGACATTAGAAGTTTTCATTAAACATATCAATAAAATCGATATTCTAATATGTCTATATCAGTTAAATACTCTGTGATAACTACATTTACTGTTCTTATCAATGTAATGTTTTATAGTATTTAGCACTACTTATAAATTGTATAATCAACACTAAAACGTAACTTAATTTAAATGCATCATGTCTTAAATCATTAAAGTGTTCTGCTTACCAGTGTCAGTCGTTCAACACTTTTGCCTCTTTGAATTTGTGCAGTAAAGAGCAAATTTTTGACTTATTAAACAAGAACTGTTATATCTTGTAAACCCTAATTTGAAAAAGATTGCTTTTCATACACTAGAATTGGAGAAAAATGCAAGGGGTCCGGTTTTTGTGATGTATGGCGTTCTAGACTAGTCCCTAAACTAAATCTAAAATACTGCTTCGAATCGTCTACATAAAACTTCTAGAATCTTCCTGAGACTATTCAACGTATATATCAGTTTATACAAATTTTGTCGCCTTAGATTCAACATGGATTATCATTAAAACCCTTTACCGCACGAATGGTCACGTACAAAGCAGAATATTTAATTGAGAACCACCCAAGAGACACCTTGGAATTAATTTATAAAATCAGAGAGAGCAAATAGTTCTGTTATGATGTTGTTATTTACTTTTTAAATGTTTTATTGACAGGTTTCGTGGCAGTATTTACCCAAACAAATGTACATTCAAATGAAAAGATTACATCATTTTGATTCAATTTTAAAATTATTTGTCTAGTAGCTTTTACCCGCGTCTGTGCCGCGTATTTTGATTATC
The DNA here is from genome assembly GCA_003709505.1 of Hyphantria cunea. Taxonomy (NCBI): domain Eukaryota; kingdom Metazoa; phylum Arthropoda; class Insecta; order Lepidoptera; family Erebidae; genus Hyphantria; species Hyphantria cunea. The sequence goes on from PKRV01000571.1 coordinate 829,922, forward strand.
GCGGTAAAAATTAGCGTATGTCCTTTCTAAAGAATCAAATTATCGCCATTATAAATTTGATCTAAACTAGTTCAATGTTTTTGTCTTGAAATCGTAAGAGGCAGACAGTGTAACTTTCAAATTTATAATATTCTTCTTCAAGTACAACCTCCAGCACGGAGGTCGACGACCACATGTCTTTACGTCTCCCTGTTTTCAATCATACAATAATGTGCATCTGTGCTTTCAACTTTGCCATCTACCTCTATTGCACGCTATTAAATTTTCGGTTCAGTTATTAATTAATTAAAATAAAATGAATTCGCGTTTATCATATATATATGGGCCCAAAAATTCTAAGGAGAAAACCGACTTCAAGATCTAAACCAAATTGAAATTGGTCCACGGGTTACGAAAAGTTCCAGTTTTTTAATTTAAAACGACCATCTAAATCGGTTAAAGTGATATTGAGTTATTCGTCAATTTGTCGCGCATATATTTAATGCAAATTGAAGACTTAGATGGTTTCCTCATGGATGTAATAGTCAGAATAAGACCAAATTAAAATGTGACCACACGGAGGGTACCAGCTTTCAAATAAGAAGAGAATCGTCAAAATCGGTTCACCCAGTAAAAATTCTGAGATAACAAACATAAAAAACAATATAGTCCAATTGATAAACTCTTCTTTTGAAGTCGGTATAAAATACCCCGTTTTTATTATCTTGATTGCTACTACCACCTTTATATTTTATATTATAAAATTTGTATGGATTATAATGCACAGTAAGTATGGATTGATTCTCTTAGAAATCCTGACGGCTATTAATTTTATATATTTTTTGTGCGGAAATCCCCTTGGACACCACCGCACCGCACCGTCTAAAAACCGCATACCGTCTCTGGTACTAAAAGTTGGGGAACAAGGTGCACTCTCGAAAGGAAATCCCTGAAACTCCGAACCCTGGCGGTTATTAAACTTGCACCTTTAGTAAAAAAATGAGTGGAGAGCAGATTCAAGCATATCTCTGAGATCTGGTAATCATTATATGCTTTTTTCAGGTTTTCTTGAACTAGAGATCAGAGATTAGGCAGCCGAATGTGTGGTTTTCTCGAGTTATTATTTACTTCTTTTTTATTATTGTTGTGAAGGGGATTTTTTGTAATGTTTATAGATTATTTTTGGTACATGTAGTGACAGACTAAGAATACGAAGTTTTACCACCCTTTGTTATCCTGTGGATGGCGTAAAAGGCGATTACGGGAGCATCTCAGTCTCAGGAGGACAATCATGGGAGAGCTACGCTTCGGCATGAATGGGCCGGCTCGACCGGAGTGATACCACGGCCTCACAGAAAACCGGTGTGAAACAGCGCTTACGCTGTGTTTCTTCGAGTGAGTGAGGATACCGGAGGCCCATACTCCAATCCAACGCCCCTATCCCCCTCACCATCCCTTTTCCCCCCAGGCCGCCATAGTGTGGGTCACCATACTGCATTGTTCTTTTTCGCATTGAGGATGGTGACCACCACTCTTGGATTCTGCTCATGCCTTCCATCAGGCAGGGCAGAGTCATTTTGGCAGCTTAAATATAAAAAAAAAATGTGAAAATTAGAAAAATACTGAAACGATTTTAAAAAATTTGGGAAATTTTTATAGCTGAAATAGGAACCTTACTTATTTATGAAATTATCTTACATGCCAAACTTTGTTTTGAGTTAAATTTGTCATTCGAATAGTCGAAATAAAAAAGTTTTTTTAAATAAAACTGACAAATCTTTTCTGGAAAAATAGTCTGGCAAAATACACTGATTACGTTGAATAATTGAAACCGGAGAGCTTTGCAGCCCCTGGATAAATTTTAAGTTCACTTAATCCCGTCTTACTTATTGAAATCCGAGAGGACTAGATTGTTTTATAATTTACGGGACAATCCGATCTTCCGTCCTTTAGTATGTTTATTTATTCAACCGAATCAGTATTGATGTTACCGCTTTACTGATTTGTCAAAGGTTGTAAAGTCATCTAGTAGTTACTCAGACAAATTCAACTCAATTGTACTTATTTTGAACATCTAATACACAACGTCGTCTAGTCCCAAGCTAAGCTGAGCTTTTTTAATAAGTACTAGGGAACTTTAAATAGAAAACACCTAAACTCCGAAACAAATATTTGCAGATCATAAAAAGATTTGGGTCAACCCGGGAATCGAATCTGAGATCCACTAGGTGTAACCGGTCAGGATAAATTTAAATTTATTAATTAGTAGAATAAATTTACAAATTTATAAATTTTCTATAATATATTTCATCGAGTTCCACCAATGACAGTTCGGACAATGAGATCGATTCGACCGCAGTGTTACTACAACCAAATCTTTCATCAAAAGTCAGATTGCAAGAGTAAGTCTCAGCAAAAGTCTAAGTCTTCCCTCATCTTATTTCTAAAGGAATCAAAGGGCGGTAAAGCACCAGTACCTCTTAAACTATAAGTGTCCATGAGTGATATTAGCCCCTTACATGCTTCTAAAAAATTGATTGTAATTCCTCCAAAACTTTTTGTATATTAAATTATAAACGCTTGAAAATTTCGGTTTTAAAATTATTATTTTATCTCAATCTCACAAAAATGACTGAATAGTTTTGCACACAGTGACGAAAAGACAATTCATTGCAATGAATTGCATGTTTCATTTAAGATTAAACAAAGCATTTAGTAAAGCTTTTCATACAAGTAATACTGAACAATTCTTATATAAGTATTTAATTAATTTAAAAAAAACAATCATGCTTATAAACTGACCTTACTTTTTCTATCACACCACCTCCGATCAACGTAATACTATGAATTCCCTGTTACCTTCATAATGCTATTTCTGTGAGCACTAGGAATATCCGGCGTGCGTGACATGCTTCGCATTGCAAGCATTCGATAAATACGGCGTAGGTATCATCCACATCCTGTTATGTCAATTTACCGGGGTGGAATTAGATGACACAGCAAAATACTTTTGATTAGGGGAAAGATATCGTTAAACTTTTCTATCTTTATTTATTTTCTATCGTTGACTTCACTGCACTGCTAAAGGTTCGGGGCCGGTGGAACAATTAAAAATAACGTTGGTTGCTGTAACTAAAAGAAATTAATTTTAAGAGAGAAGGAAATAAATAAATCCATGATCCACATTTGAATCGACTAACCTATCTAGCGAGTTTCAGTGAGTACAAGTGAGTACCCATAAAGGTCGGCCATATGAATTTAAAAAAAGGTCAGACACGAGTAAGCGATCCCTCACGCTCTTTGACTCCCATCGCTCTTCAAATCCCATCGGACACCTATGGTGATCCATACCCTAACTACCTATATCTGTTTTATTGCTACTTCTTTGTCCCTTCTGAATATGATTGCATTCCAATATTCCCAAGGGTGATCAATTATGCAATATTACACATTCCCCCTAACTCACAGAATATGGAGAAGAAAAGGAAAATAATGACCACGCTGTTCATGTGTTTTTTTTTACAACAAAGCATTTATTCCGTTTAGGCAAGTATTATTTGTGAGTGTGGCCTCTGTTTGTCTTTTCTACACTACTTTTTGTTAGAATCAGTGATATTTCTTGAGAACGTGACAAGTATCTGCCACTACGGCAGCAGAGCTAACAGAAGGCTATTATCTGTCGTCCATTATGTCAATATATCGACGCAATAAATTGACGTCACTGACGAACGCCGCCACATTGTGGTTTTCTAGCTTTTGTAAGATTTATATTGCCCAATGTGACGCTTTTTATTGATGCTACCCTGGTATCTGTCGGTAATTTGTAACTCTTTTTAGTAAAAAAAGATATTTATTCCTAAGACTTTACTTGCGTTAAAGTATTTTGTTTCCTTTAGTACCTTTATCAGGTGATAAAATGTATACAAGAGTCATATGAAAACTTTATTGAATTACATAGATAAAATGTTTAACCACGCTAACATACTTTATTGTTTCATTTACCGAAAGGATAATTATTCTTTAGCGCCATGATCAAATATATATATTATACATATTTTTTAAAAAATCAAATTGAATTGTGCTCCTTGACATTTGAAAGATCCGGATATTTCGGATGTGTTACAATAAATTCTTGAGAAAACATTATACAAATGTATAGTTTTTCAATGGAACAAGCTATGTTAAAAATCATGAGACAGTAACATGTTGTTTTGTTGTTGTCAGTTACAGCGGTTTGTGTGCGACCAGCTCATCAGGAGCAATACTAATCTCCAGTTTGGTGTCAAGGCAATTTGTAATTTTTCTACGTTTATATATAACGAGATTTTGCTCACGGCTTCGCTCGCACACAAGTAGATATTTCCTCCCCTATTTTACCCCCTCATGGGTTACATTACCAAAATTCCTTTCTTACTGTTCACTTACGTTATATAAAGAACCTGCATGCAAAAATTTCAGGATTCTAGGTCCAGCGGTTAGGGCTGTGCATTGATCTATGGGTATCTTAGTCAGTCACTTTCCTCTTTTATATATAAAGATTGATTACAAATATTTATAAAGTAATGTGTTTTATACGAATAAACTGATGTATGTAGTTTAACCTACTGAGAAACTGAAATAAAACTATTTTTTTTTATTTGCTCTGATAACATTACGCTACTTCGGCTTTGTTGCCAAAGGGTCGGTTACATATAGACTGACTGAGAGAATAACAAAACCGACAGTACAGAGCTAGTTATACATAGACTTTTCATTTATAATATTAAAATGTTTTTTTTTTCTATATATATATTTAAGCCGCCAAAATGACTCTGCCCTGCCTGATGGAAAGCATGAGCAGAATCCAAGAGTGGTGGTCGCCATCCTCAATGCGAAAAAGAACAATGCAGCATGGTGACCCACACTATGGCGGCCTGGGGGGAAGGGGGGGATGGGGATAGGGGGCGTTGGATTGGGGTATGGGCCTCCGGTATCCTCACTCACTCGATGAAACACAGCATAAGCGCTGTTTCACACCGGTTTTCTGTGATGCCGTGGTATCACTCCGGTCGAGCCGGCCCATTCATGCCGAAGCGTGGCTCTCCCACGGTGAAAACGGTAAATGTTGTACATATTATAAAGTGATAAATAGTTTTGTAAGATTGTTTTATTCGTAAGCACTTTTGAAATTTCTGCGTATGAATATTAATTAGGAATACGTTTAATGTAGTCATTTTGGCCTATATCATATTATTTGTCTTTTTTTTATTATGTACTTCATGCCAATACGTAAATACTTAATATATAACGCATTTTGGATAATTAGAACCGTCTTAAAAAAAAGAGGAAGTTCAGAACTCGACTGTATTTGTTTATGTCTGTTACCTCAGAACTGGGTGAACCGATTTTGATGATTGATTTTTATTTGAGTCCCATATGCTATTCGTATGCTATCCCGATATGCCCTAGCGAAGCCCCTTGTCTGCATAAACATATCAACCTGCATAATATAAATAAGTACTATGACATTCAACTTTTTGGGTTTCATTTATTCCTTGAGATCACATCTAAACTATGTCTTACAATTTTGCTACCGTCCGTTTTGTTACTGTCCCTAAAATACATCAAGAATTTGAGCGAATATCTCCTGTAATTCTTCAATGTTTTTATTTTCTAGTACTTGTTTTAAAAGAATTTGTGGAGGAACGTGTGTTATGTACTTTCAACACAATGGGAGAATCCTACGACCAGGCAAGGCGATCATGCCTGGCGGGCCACCGCCCAACGGTTGCAGTTGGGATGTTGTATATAAGCTAATCGGTGCGAGAACTTCCATTGGGTGATTCAGGATTAGTAATTTCTCCGTTTCCTTCTTTATTTCGGGGTACTGCGTATCTTCAGTAGATGGCGCTGTAGTATATTTCTAGTGCGCTGTATGTGGAAGTCGCTACAAATTGATGTTTTGGTTATATTGAATTTGGTCTTAGTACAAGTCTTAGTACCAAACAGTTCGTTTAGTTTCTGATTGTAAAATGTACCTTTTAGTAATATAAAGTACCGTCTTCTTCCAATGTTTAAAAATGGTAATGAAACGGACACCAATTTTACTAAGATTTAGATGGCAAACGAGCATACGTATCGCCTGATGGTAAGCGATTACCGCCGCTCATGGACACCCCAACACCAGAGGCATTACAAGTGCGTTGCGAGTACGCTCTTTTCTTAAAGGTTTGAAGGTCGTATTGGCCCGGGAATACCGCAGGCGTCAGTTCATTCCATAGTTTTGTTGTGCAAGGCAGTAAGTTCCTTAAAAAGCGCACAGTTGAGGACTGCTAACCATCAAGATGATGGGGATAAAATTCTTGTCGCAAAGGACGATGGATGAAAGAGGCGGAAGGAATCACCTTGAACAATTCCTCATAATTTTGTGTTTTTGATCTATAAATAGTGTTTAGTCAAAACACTATTAAATATTATATAATAATTCTATAAAAGAAATACAAATTTTCATAATTTTTCCTCAATTTGACATTTATCCTCATATTTTTGATCTATAAATAGTGTTCGGATTTAAAAGAAATACAAATTTTAGTGATTGAGAAAACATATTTGATACTTTTAAGTTATATTTTTATCAATCATACCTAGTTTTTGAACTCCCAACTAAACTTTATATTCAATTTTATATTTATATATTTAAATTTCAGGTTTCTCTAGGCAATGACCAGTTGAGTTACAGGTTCTCTCTTGGAAAATGTGGCTTTAGTTGCATTGTTACGGTATTACTCCTTGATTATTAGTTATATTTTTACTATTAGTTATAAATTAGAAGTAAATATTAGTCATAAAACTTAAATTAAACATTAAAAATTAATCTACAACCCACTATAGACCAAAGGAACAAATTATGTGATTCCGATGCACTGCGTACGAAGGAGTTCGTAGATAGTGCTACGGCGTAGCATCACTACACCTTCAAAAACACTCAAGCATAAAGAAACTCTCACACCATAGTGACATAATACGAACGTGTCCTAATAAAAGGCGGGTAGCACAATCACACAGTCCTTAGAGCACAAAATTGTCGTGTAAGCAAGGCAGCCTCTCCAGGGAGGGAAGGTTCATTAGTGTTAAGGCACCTGAGGCTTGAGTTGGTTCTAGTGTCATCCTAACACTCTCTGTAAACAAACCCTTAAAGTTTAGGACATACATACCTTTTCATTTATTATTATTTATACACATAAATTTTAGTTATTAGACTATTTTTAAAATAATTTTATTACCATTGTCTAAATAAGCACATTTTTACTTAGTTATCCTAGCATAAGCAAAAATACCCAGTCAAATAAATAGTTGGTTTGCTACTCCTGTTGATAGAATGAATAAAGTCATACTTTGATTACTGAATATAATCTGGAATGTAGTTTCTATGCTTATATCTCCAGACTTCCATAATTTATATTTTACCGTCTTTTCTTTTTTTTTTAAAGACAACTCCCGCATTAGGAATATAAATTCCTGTGTCGCGGGGATCTTTACAAACATACGTGAAACGCATGAAACGGACACAAAGTACACCTTAAGTAGACTTAGAACAACAATTTATGGATCACACAAAGTGTTGTCCCATGTAGGATTTGAACCCACAACACTTGGCGCAGCAGAAAGCGGTGTGGCGACCACTGAAACCACTAGGCCAACCGTGTAGTCATCCTTCGGCATGAATGGATCAGCTCGACTAGAGTTATATCACGGCCTCACAAAAAAACGGTATGAAACAGCGCTTGCGCTGTATTTTAACGAGTAATTAAGGATACCGGAGGCCATACCGTAACCCCCACCCTATCCCCTCCCAAACCCCCAAAGGCTGGCAACGCACTTGTGACGCCTCTGGTACTGCGAGTGTCCATGGGCGGCGGGAATCACTTACCATCAGGCGATATGTCTGCTCGTTTGCCGCCTATTCCATAAAAAAAATAACACAGATTTTTTTAAATTTAGAATGCTAGGAAAAAATTCTAGAGTGATACTACCCTACCTTTAGGGACAGCTTGAATTAAATTATTAGGGCTCTTGTTATTGACATCATTCTCGTAAGATAAATCTTGTCTCTCTGAAAGAAACTATAAAAAGTGTATGATTAATGTTGGCAACAATAGATCGGACACGAGACTCGAACCCAAGACCTCATGCACAATAGTCGCCTACGCTACCACTTGCGATACCATGGCAGTTAAATAGGCCAATAAAACTTTGTATGTTTTTTTCCGATAACATATTCTCGAGCTTTGCATTTTCTAGCTCATTTATGTATCCTATTTATCTTTAGAGGATTTTAGTCATATTCTTGATTCTTGCTTGACCGCGGTAACAACCCCTTCTGGGGGGATTGAGGCAGCTTTTGTAATAACATTTAATTGGTCTTGAATATAATTATAATTATCAATATTATTGATAATAATACATCTATTTATTATTTAAAATAACAACCTGTTTGATTTAAAATTTTCTTAAAACGATTTCGAATTTCGAAGTCTGCTGAAAAGTTTACGCAACGTCTATTGTAAGTTCCTTCCTTGATTAATTGTTTACAAAATTAATAGCTTACTACAAGTACAATGGTTTTGTATCCACGTCGTCTACAGGCATTGCTCAGATTAAACCCTCGGATGAGTAGGTTCGTTAAGGGGATCGATTAATTTCTTAATGATTATGAAGTCTCATTAAAGGAGTTAATGAAGTTCCATTTATTTTAAGACTTTATCAAACTGTCACTCTAGAATTATTATATCTCTTCTTACGCCGGAGTGGATAGGATGAGAATTACAGAGAGTCCCGGTTGTTATCATACGAAAACAGTCGTGAAGCTTAGTTGAAGGCCTTCGGGCGGCTTAAAAACATCCAACGGTAAGATTACGTAGCCACAACGTTGTCTTGCCAGTCCCCAACCCGCACTTGGCCAGCGTGGGGACGTATGGCCTTAACCCTCTCCTGAGAACAGACCCGAGCCCAGCATTGGGACATTATGGGTTGTTGATGATTATGATGATGATGATTATCCATTCTAAAATTAAACTCACTTGTAATCCCGTTGAGTTTATAAGTTTCTAATTTCACAAATAGCGTTTGTAGATGAAAAACACAATTTCCCTATTTTGGGGGAATATTCCTTACTCTGACGTACTGATACTTCTATGTATCCGCAGTTCTTTGGTTTTAGATGTGAATATTTTATATAGTGAATATTTATTATAACCTTTGATAACGCTAAGGCGGAACCAGTCAGTAAAATAGTTGTATGAGTACAAGTCAATTCAATCCTAAAATGCATTACATGAAGTTCCATTAAGTGCCGACAATCGGTTACAATCGTTTCATTGTTAAATCTATTCAAATTCTGATTTATCAAAGACGCGTAGATAATACTTTTTATAATTCCAACTTTTAAACTTTCGCGTTTCATGACATAATAATTATTTTCACGGGAGTTAAAAAAATATATATTGTAATAGTGATCATTTATTTAAAAGGTATTACATATCTCGGATTTGCCTGACGTTTCGACCAGGTTGCACTGGCCGTGATCGTGGTGACTTTAAAAGTAGAAATAAGTGATTGCGTTAATTCTCGTGAAAATAATTACTTTTAATAATTGCCGGTTGTTTATGATTTTGGATTGTTTTTAATATTATTGGAGTCAGTCGTCATAACAAAATGCAGAACAACGTGCATCGGGCTTAGTAGAATAGTAATGATTGGAATAATACTAAAATCCACTCCTTGTTTATACTAAAAAATCAACATACTAAAAATTTACTTCATCAGCTGTTCAAAGCTGTTCTCCAATACGTATAAAGGCCCCATCACCATTGATCTTTAATCCCCTGATTAATTGCTTGGAAATTAATCCATACAAATAGGTACATACAAATAAATCAAAATTGGAGTGTCTGTTTGTAATTTATATTTATACACCAAAATATATATTTATAAACTTTTTGTCTGTCTGTTTGTTCCAGCTAATCTCTGGAACGGGTGGATCGATTTTGACGGGACTTTCACTAGCAGATAGCTGATGTGATACAAGGAGTAATTTAGGCTACTTTTTTAGGCTAGTTTCGCCCCGCGGCTATACCCGGAGTTACTGTTGAACCGCGTTTAACAAGGCGGGGCTCAGTTAGTCTTTCATAAATTTCAAATAATGTGTGTATTCACTTCATCGACAAAGTTCGTGCGAACTGTTTGAACTGGAAAATTTAAGAGATAATAGTCCATTTGCTTTTATAAGAAGACGAGGGATATTTAAGTAAGATGTTACCTCGACATTCTTGTGTCCTGGTGGGAGTCAATGAACAAAAAATTTTGGATTAAGAAATAAGGCTAACAGGATGTTTCATTTCCTTTTTTAAACCGACTACGGCAAAGTCAAAACAGGTAAATAGTTTTGGCATATAACGTGTTTATAACTGAATGTAGTCTCTTACTTACAGGTGACCAGTCTGTTAACATATAAACTCATATTCAAACAAAGAGTAAACCATTCTAAAAGCAATCTCTCTTAATTGCTTCTGATAGAACATCACTTTCTTTCCAAACAAGTTGTTTATTTGTAGGCCAAATCTCTCCGAACCGCAAGATATTTTATTTTGTCAAGTAACCTAACACAATGTTTTAAGATCTCAGTCACGTCATACCCGAAATAAGTATCAAATATATGAGAACGAGCAACTGGTGAAAGTGTTAGATGTGTGTGTGTGGGCTTTATTTTTAATTTAATCGATATATATAGTGTTTATTTAAAGATAACTGCTTTGTGTATTTATGTAGGTGATTTTTCATTTAATAAATTTTCCTCACACAATCTACCCTTTGATAAAAAAAGGCCTGTACCAAAACCGTTTGAACACCGTTGTTTATTAACCCAAAGCTTCCTTGCTAAGGAGAGGTCACCAACAATCTTTTCAGCAATTAATTGTTGGTGTTAAATAAATACCAATTCTATATTTAAATTTAAAACACTGACGAAGTTACTCCGCACTCAATTCAGTTCAATCAAAATAAACTTAATCGATTTTAAGCTTTTGGTAGCACCATAACGTATAACTTCTTTGTTTAAGGAAGCATTTTGTCACAAAATTTGTTTTTACGAGTTCATACTAGACTAAAAATCATGAGCTTTTATAGAATACAGTATTGAAAACCGAGGAATATCGACTTAGAACTTGAATGTAGTGGAAAATAAATATATGATGTCACAGCACTCGACTTTGATAAGGGTCCCCTGTTCTGCTTATTGCGTTTTTATATGTACATTTCAATTACCTATCGTTGCTTTGAGACATGAGCATACATATTAAATTTTAGGTTTTATAAAATGATATGATACTACTATGTAATTGAGTTTTAAATATAAAGACATAGAATAGATTTGTGTCTGAGGTAAAAATAACAATTAATGGAATTAAAGATTGGTTGGTTTTGAAACTTAGATAATATTTATCGTTTGTTTTTTTTTTTTTTTTTTAATANATGAGCAGAATCCAAGAGTGGTGGTCACCATCCTCAATGCGAAAAAGTACAATGCAGCATGGTGACCCACACTATGGCGGCCTGGGGGAAGGGGGATGGTGAGGGGGATAGGGGGCGTTGGATTGGGGTATGGGCCTCCGGTATCCTCACTCACTCGATGAAAAACAGAGTAAGCGCTGTTTCACACCGGTTTTCTGTGAGGCCGTGGTATCACTCCGGTCGAGCCGGCCCATTCATGCCGAAGCGTGGCTCTCCCACGGTAAAAGTTTGTTTATTTCTTGGTCACAATAACTTGATCTGCCATTGTTAAGAGTTCCGTATGATTCTTGGTACATGTATTTACAATGTTAAATATTAAAAAATCTTTTTTTTATTTAATCTTTATGTCTTACGAAATAGATTGGTTAAAGTAAGATTTGCTGTCTTAGTTATATAACAGCAGCCGGTGCCTGCTTCAGTGCGGGCAGGCGCTGGGGGGTGGTCCGGATGGCTTAAGAAAGCGGTTCCCAGATCTCTCCCGTCTCAGGCGCAGAGTGGCACACCGTGTGGTTTTAGTCGGTTCGATTCCGACCCACCGCCCCGCCGCAAACCCCGGTCGGGTGAAGGTGCGAGGGGGCTTTCACACGTAAAAAAAAAGGTTTGCTGTCTTATTTGATTTCGTACAACTAAAAATCTGTGTGGTGTATGTATTTTTATTTTTCACACCTCATTATCTTATTTCTACTCATTTTTAGGGTTCCGTACCTCAAAATTAAAAAACGGATTCTCTATAGGATCACTTTTTTGTCCGTCTATCTCTCAAGACCCAATGTGTCGGCCGTTTATGCTGCAAATTTTTCACACAAAAATCAAACCTACTGGATTCAAAACCTACAGGGTACTTTTCGTAAGGGTACTTTTCGTAAACTTAGAATCTTGAAATTTGGTATGAAGCAACGTCTTATAGCATGGATAAAGGGAAAATTACTAAAAGCATAAATTATTTGTAACATTATATAATATAGGTTTGTACCTATAGGTTTGTACAGAACACTCGTTGCGCGATTCCGTCTCGCACTTGGCCGGTTTTATAGAATTTTTCATCTTCTTCATTCATAATTTTACTCTGTTAGTATACTCTGAAGAATAACACATGCGGCTCTCAAGATAATAAAAAAATCTTTATCACAAAATATAAAAAGTACACAAAAAAACCGAAAGCTCTTATAAAGAGATATTCAAAACATTATTACATCAAAATTTCAAGAAATCTGAACTTCATGAAGTCAACCACCTTTTCCGTAAGCTTTTAAATAGCTCATTAGGGTCACCAGTTAAAGTTGCCGAAGTCAGCTGGACCCCTTCAAAGTTCTTAGTAAATTATTCATTAATCATTTGTGAGAAAAAAATGAACAATCTTTTTTTATAAAAATGGGGCTACGATATATATTCATCTAGAATAATAACAGACCGTAACCAGGAACATTGTTATTGAAACCAAAAGTGCTGTGATAAACATTGTAATTATTTACTATAAACCTATAAAGAATTAGAATCAACTCATGAGTAATATCATTTAAATTTAATATCAATTTTAAGTGTATTATACAAATATTTTAGTTCAGACGTTGTAGATAAGCTTAACCTGAAATATTAAAACTGTGATAAGATTTTGATCCAATATTTTTATACTTACTGAAATAAGATAATGTATCTTATACGATATATCGATATACGAAGTACGTATTGATAGTGTACCGTTCGTTTAAGACAGTCCCATATTCAATTCGAAACAGATAGCTTTTATTTCATGAAGGCCTTTCAGACTCTTTGTGTTACATTAATCACTCTGTTTAAATGCTTCTTCATTCCATTCCTTATAAATGCAGTGTGGAAAACATGATGCTCAAAAAATCCACCGTAAAGTTCAAATCTGTAAAGTTTTTCTTTAAATACATAATCTTACCTTCTTTTACATACGGCCTCCTATTAAATTATACAGTTCTAAGTCGGCCTGACGTAATTCGGAAGTCCCTATCATCACGCTGACGACTCCCGTTGCCTTTCACATTCCGATGCACACATACATTTTTCCGAGTCGATGAATTTTTAGGTTACAAGTAACGAGCTCTGGAGTACAAGTCACAATGCTTTCAAGGTCAATGCTTTCGTATAGAATGCTGCTTAATGTTCTTACAGTCATTTGAATAAAAATTTGGTTAACTACAATGGGGACTAATAGAACACGGTACAATAATCTATGTGTACCGGCAATTCATCGAGGAATGCTTTACAGATGGATGGCAGAAGTTAGTCATATATGTATAATACACTGTATAATATACATCGAGGCGCTCATAGCCCAGTTGCACTCGGTGATTAGAAACAATCACCAAGGGTAAGCAGCGACGGCACGGTGAGTACCTGGATGGGTGACCGCTGGTGGCATGTTACCATGAACGTCTCCGGGATTCGGAGGTCACGTTAAGCAGTCGGTCCCGGTTTTTATCATAGGATAACAGTCGTGAAGCTTAGTTGGAGGCCTTTAGGCGGCTTGAAAACATCCAACGGCAAGATATGTAGCCACAACGTATTCTTGCCAGTCCCCAACCCGCACTTGGACAGCTTGGGGACGTATGGCCTTAAACCTCTCCTGAGAGGAGACCCGAGCCCAGCAGTGGGACATTATGGGTTGTTGTTCTAGTTTCGCAATTGATGGCGTTATGTGTTAGATAACCAATGTATTTATTTATTTCACTATATTAAGTATTGTACTCGTTTGAATTATCAAAGACAGTGGTTATAAATTGACTTCATATCACCAAACCACAAAAAATTAGGATGGTCAAAACGTAAGTATTTAAGTGGTAAAATCGATCGGCTTACCTTAGGTAAGCCGCTTCTTTGATTTGCTCAGTAGACCATCAAAAATAGCAACGAGTTTAAGTTAGTAAATGCCGTATAATTGTTTCTTCCAAGTCCGTAAGCCCGTATTCTCGTAAGGGTTGCAGAGATTTTACCACTTAAATACTTACGTTTTGTCATAGCACTATATGTGCCAACAACGGAATTAATCTAATCACTGTAAACTAGGGGCGTTTAGTATAATTTGCCTCAATGCGGCGTCTTGATATAGCTGTCAATTACACCATTTAGAACAAATTACGTTTAATAGGTGCTTTTCTCCAATAAATTTACTTATTATTTTATGCAGATAGGAAAAAATACTTTGAAAGTAAATAGAAATCGATAATCGTATTTTGAACACCAATACTACCCATGATTTTGTGTTTCTACAGTCGATTTGTCCTGTCCAAGAGATTGCTTTTTAGCGATAAGGCCGCGATTTGTACATGGTCATTATATTGTTTAGCTCAAATATAACTGTATCAATTGGTGTACAATAAAGTTTATTCTATTCTATTATATTCTATTCTATTCTATTCTATCGTAAGCAGTTTGTGAAATATATATGTATTATATCAGTACATGTTATAGTTTTAGGAAACGTAGCGATCTTTTTTTTAATTGTTACCCAGCCATAATGACTCTACTCCGCCTGATGGAAATTATGAGCAGAATTAAGAGTGGTGGTCACCATACTCATTGCGAATGCAGACGATGCAACAATGCAGCATGGTGACCTACACTATGGTGGTTTAGTGATGCTTCTGCTTCATTACACTCACCAACGAAACACGACAGCACTATTGCTGTCATTTTACGTTGATCTACGGTGCGAGGTACCACCCCGGTCGATGTAGGGTTTATGTAATCGCGGGCAAACGAGCAGACGTATCGCCTGATGGTAAGCGATTATCGTCGCCCATGGACATCTGCAACACCAGAGGCGTCACAAATACGTTGCCGGCCTTTGGGGATGGGGAGGAGAATGGGGATGGGAAGAGGGGTTGGGGTATGGGCCTCCGGTATCCTCACTCACTCGGTGAAACACAACGCAAGCGTTGTTTTACACCAGTTTTCTGTGAGGCGGCGGTATCATTCATACCGAAGCATGACTCTCCCACGGTTGTCAATAAAATATTAAAAACTGCTGTTTTGTATTATATAACAAATTGACCCTACATTAAAATTTGATAGTATATGATTGACTAATACTAGAATAAATTGAATCCCTGTTTTAAACACGATCGTCTCGTTGTTATTTCAATAAAAGGGTACAAAAAAATGTATACGTTCTGAACAATTCCAAAAACTTTAGATATTATAATGCAGTTACTGATCAATGGTGTCTAGACTCAATGGGCTATATTACAGAATAGTAATGGGTATTTAAAGTGCATATTTAGCCGAAATTTGATCATAATTCTTTAAATTTTTTTGTAAGAGCTTTTTATTGTTTCTTATAATGTCTAATGCTTTTATACCTCTTTGATCAAAAATTTCATTATGACTACTTTTGACATTCAGCATGACAGTATAGAAAAAAAAAATCATCTTTTTAGTTTCACTTTGACACATATAGAGGAGATCGTTTTGGAGATCGTTTTTTGTTTTTGCGAAATGCAGTCCCCATTTCATGTCATCCACATTTTTTATATTTTTTATCATTAATTCCATCACGACGAAGACTTGATGACTCAGAAGACTTAGAATTGAAGACATTAAATACTTGATATTGGCAGAAATAGCTGATCCGGCTGGTTGCCATATCATCAAAAAAAGAAGAGATCGTTTTCCCCATTTTATCTCATCCACATGTTTTTTTTACTTTTATTCATTATTTTCATCACGACGAAGACTTGAAGACTTAAGATTATAAGAATTTATACACCTTAAATTGGCAGAAATAGCTGATTAGCTGCTTGCCATTTCATCAAAAGAAGAAGAAGACACACTTACATTCGTGTATATGCATATTTGTGTATGTGTGTGTCAAACTCATGATAGTGTGTGGAATGTTTTTATTTTCATTAATTTAATGTACTTTTTATACTTAATTAAAAAAAAACTATTAGCATCCTTCAATACTTCTCTATGTAAATAATAATTGAGCGAAATTTCATACTCCTCCGTCCGCGCAATTTTAGTAAAAAGGTATACAAAGTTTTTGCTTCACATATTAAAATATAGATTGCATAGCCAGGTGACATACCCAAGCTATTATTTCGAATCTATTGTCACCTGACTCATTTATGCTACAGTGGAACACATAAGGCTGCTAAAACCATTACTCTGCCTTTTGGTTATGCTGTAGTCAGCTAAAAACCCGATTTAACAAGAACAATCTTGCTCAGAATCACAATTTCGGATATCAAACCCAGCATGGATATGGAGATATGGAGCGCACTAGAGGGAGACTAGGTAACGACGTAAACTATTACACTGTAACTAGTATTTAAATTGAAAAGCTGTATTTTTTCCTGCACTATAGATATATGTTAAACTAACACTGACGGTTCACTGTCCGTTTATAGTGGCACCTGTTTTGTCTGCCTAAAAATAGATAAATTCCATTTCCTAGCATATTCGTTTCGTCTGGGAATTTGTGTATTGTCTGGTCTTGTATGTTTTGGTGAGTTCAAACGGAATAAAACGTTGTTGTTGTTTCCTAGCCATTTCTCACTTCTTTTATATTTATTATTATAACTTTGGACAAACATATCACTTTTGTGACTCAGAAATATTTGTATTATTACTTATTTTTAGTATGAATGTACTTTGTATACATGAATAATAAATCGTTATTTTATTTAAAGACGAATTATAAATACAACCTTGAGACTCGTCTACAAAACAAGGTGCCTAAAACGTAATATGTATTAGTCTTAATAATTATTATAAGTAAATTTTTGTTATGTGGCCACATAGTTTTTTATCTAAAAGACAACTCTCATATTAGGAAAATACATTGTGAGTCGAGGGGGACTATAAAACACCCAGAAACGGACACAAAGAAAATTTAGACTCAGGACAACAATTCTTGGATCGAACAAAGTGTTGTCATATGTAAGATTTGTACCCACGACACTCAACAGAAAGCTCGTAGTGACCGCTAAAGCCACTAGGCCAACCGTGCAGTCAAGTGTCATTGAAAATTCTTTATTTTTATTGTAATAACAGAATGATAAAACAATTCAAGATTGATTAAACAGAAGTTGATAGACTGCCGCCTGAAGCCGCTAAATATGCCCAAGCCCATCTTACTTGACAGTCACAAATGTGTAACTAGCCTTTGAAATAGAAGTGCTACATTTTTTCTCACCAAATAAGAGAAGCTGAGGATAGAACCAAGTAGCGTGAAAAGTGGCGTGAGAGCCCTTCCTTCAGCAGTGAACAACGATAGTCCGAGAAGACCGAGTGCAGTCGGTCTGGCAATACTCGTTTTATTAAATAAATTTTGAATTATCAACATTGTAGATATAGTTTTGAATAGAACATAAATTAATATGCACTATTTCATAATGCAAATGATGCACGTTTGTTCAATGATATTTTACAAAAAAGGTTTTTTAATATGTTCTAAAAATTGGGAACATACAAAATATGTTTTAAATATTATTTTTAAACATAATTAAACCTACATTAATCAAAATAAATCAATTTTTAATAGTCCCGCATCTTTAAGTGCCCTTGTTCAAAGTGCATGGCTATTCCATGTACTTTGCACATTTCAGTTTACCCCAAATCCAAATTAAAAAGTTAATGTGTAATGTTCATGTAAGTGCTCGTATATGAGTTGTATTGCCACTTTGTTTTTAATTAATTTGTTCATCACGTGTGTCGAGTTTATTTTATTTATATTTTAATTATAAGCTAAATAAGGCGCTCATAGCTCAGTTGCACTCGGTGAATGGAAACAATCGCCAGGGTAAGCAACGACGGCGCGGTCAGTACCTGGATGGGTGACCGCTGGTGGCATGTTACCAATAGCGTCTCCGTGATTCGAAGGTCACGTTTAGCAGTCGGTTCCGGTTGTTATCATAGGATAACAGTCGTAAAGCTTAGTTGGAGGCCTTTGGGCGGCTTAGAAACATCCAACGGATAGAGTACGTAGTCACAACGTAGTCTAGCCAGTCCCCAACCCGCACTTTGCCAGCTTTGGGACGTATGGCATTAACCCTCTCCCGAGAGGAGACCCGAGCCCAGCAATGGGACATTATGGGTTGTTGTTGTATAAGCTAAATGATAACATAATATTCACTAACATTTTAGTGCGTGCTGTATTTCCCACATTTAAAAACTCTAAGCTTGACATTTTGGTTTTTCAAAATGTATTTTTCACGAGAGAAGAAACTTTTAAAACCGAACTGACTCCGGCCGAAGCCTAGCGGTTATTCCGTACAGAGTAAAGTAAAGTTCTTTCCTAAAGCTTGAATTACATTGTTTTTGTTACTAACTTAAATACGTCAACTGAATAGCGATTTTACAAAGTGCTTTTTTTACAACTCTATCATTGATTTAATATCTAATCTTCACTCACTCAGTATCAGCACCACGTTTATTTGACCACGTAGAAGTGAAATATCAATCGATAGTTTAACTGTTTCATTTCAATTTTTATAAATTTATCAAACCTTTTTAACCGGTTATGACCGATCAAAAACACCACAAAATTTTAATTCATACACTACGACAAGAATCTAAAGAAAATAATTACACATAATATAGCCAGTATTGATTCTATCTGGTATACAATTAAATAGAAAATTAGTTTCAGCAGTTGGTAGTAGACCAATTGATTAAGACTCTTATACTTAACAAAAAAGAGTTTTGAGTAGTGAAATCTGTTGAAACTGAAAGTTAACTTTAACCTGCTTATTTAAAGTTAACTTTCAGTTTCAACACATTTCTGTTTACATAAAACATCACACATTTTTATATGCTATTACGTCGAAAAATAATATTAGTGCCGAATAAAATTCATACACTAACGACCGTGATAGACAGGAGCGCGATAGCATCTCTACTTACGAAAATAAATAAAGGCTCACTTCACACACACAATCAGGGCTGCCACTGACTCAAAATATACATTTAAAAAAACTATACAAAGAAAAAAGCAGTCATGAGGACTGCCGATAGAAGTGAAAATTCAAAATTATGAACAAATATTTGCTTAAGCTCAAATGAGATGAAACTCTTTGCTATTTAAATGTGCGATTGAAAGAAGTAAATAAATGTAGCTCATAAAAAGCGTTCGGTAAATATGAAGAGTTTCATGATTTTTGTTCACCCAAAAAGTATTCAACGCGCCTAAAAACTAATTGCAATAAATCAATCATATTCACTACTCATGGATTCTACCCATTCTTTCTATCAGAGCAGTGCCATAGTCTGGCATAGTCATTTAAAATAAAAAAACTGTATTGAATAATTATTTTCACGAGAATTAACGCAAACACGGCTCAGCGGCGCCCTTGAGCTAGTCGGCCTGTGACCACAGACAGTGCAACCTGGCCAAAACCTTTAAATAAGTGATCGCGTTAAATGCCGTGAAAATAATTATTAAGTCATGAAAGTCATGAAACGTGAAAACCACGCTTTGGCTTGCATGGGCCGGCTCGACCGGAGTGATACCACGGCCTCACAGAAAACCAGCGTGAAACAGCGCCTGCGCTGTATTTCATCGAGTGAGTGAGGATACGGGAGGCCCATATTGTAACACTGCCCCTCATCCCCCTCCCCATCTCCCAAGGCCGGCAACGCACTTGTGACGCCTCATGTGCTACGGGTGTCCATGGGCGGCGGTAATCGTTTATCATCAGGCGTACATCCACTCGTTGACCGTAAAAAAAGAAAAAAAGGTTAAAAGTTAGCAAAACCGTAATTGTTCGTTTTAGTCGTTTGGAGACCGATGTAAAACTACATCCTCGGTTCAATCCACAAGGTTTTCACATTAAAAAAGTTTCTTTTGTAATTTTAGAAATCAAAATTAATAAGTTCGTTTAAAAACAACAGATTGATTAAAGTTTAGTAGATAATTTGGTTTACCATATCTGAAATCTCAACATCAAATCAATGAATCTGCAACTAAAACCATCAAGAAGAAATGAGATTATTACTTGTAGTCCTAACTTGACAAATTTACGTAATAATAACAATATTTCGAACAGCGCACTACTTTTAAAAGGTCGGCAACGCACTTGTGACATCTCTGGTATTGAGTGTCAATGTAATCGCTTACCGATCTTACTATCAGGCGATTTGTATACTCGTTTGCCCCCTATCTCATAAAAAAATCTGACACACAGATCCATCTAATCCCAAGCCAAGCAGAGCTTATAGAATGGATAATAGACAAGTTAAAAATCCAAATTATTCTAAAAAAATATTTTTTATTTATATACTCCAAGTTCAAAGTATGGGACTCAAAACCGGGACTCCACGTTAGAAATACGGGATATGATAACTGTAAAACGAAAGTTAAGGCTACAGTGGCACCCAAGCAGGAACGCACACGATAAAAAAACCCTCAACAGAGCACATAAGGAACTTAAACGAATGCTCAAAAAACATGAAAATGACACACTGCAAGAAAAACTGAGCAATTTATCAACATATAAAGCAGATGATTACTTCCTTTGGAAAATAACCAAGTCATTTAAACGGCCACAAAAACACGTACCTCTATTTAGACAATCAAATGGTGAATGGGCGGGAAAGCCAGCGGACAAGGTGGAAGTGTTTGCCGGTTTTCTGAAGGATGTATTCAAACCTCATGAACACGACAATAGGAATACAGAAGAGGAAATTAATCGAATCATCAAAAGTGTCTGAATGCCCCTTCCATTACGACAATACACTCCTGCTGAAGTACAGAAATCTATCAAAAAGTTGAAAAGGAGAAATATATTAGAAAATTTAAAATTTAATTTAATTACAGCGGAAGTTCTGAACTTGCCAAGAAAAGGAATTGTGCTGCTCACTATTCTGTTGAATTCAGTGTTGAGGTTACACTACTTTCCAACTATTTGGAAGATCTCAATCATTAATATGATAATGTTAACCAGGAAAGTCTTCTTCAAAAGTTACTTCATATACACCAATAAGTTTACTTCCATTACTGTCGAAACTCTTTGAGAGAGTACTCTTGCAGCGATTGCTATACTGGACCTATACTGGAGGAACAAGGAGCAATCTCATAACACCAATTGGCTTTCGAGCATGCCATGGAACAACTGAACAAATACATAGAGTGGTGAGCCACTCTATGTATTTGTTCAGTTGTTCCACAATTCGCCACTCCTTGGAAAGAAAATAGTATTACTCTGCCGTTTTTCTTGACATACAACAAGCCTTCGACAGAGTATGGCACAAGGGTCTCCTGTGTAAACTCAAAATGAGCTTATCACACCCCACATACATGCTTCTCAAACACTATTTGGAAGGCCAAGTGTTCCAAGTCAGATCTGCAAGCTGCTTGTCCTCATTCTATCCCATAGAGGCAGGAATACCTCAAGGTTCCGTGCTGAGCCCTATTCTATACACAGTGTACACTGCTGATCTACCTACCTCGAACTTAATTATTACTGCAACCTACGCTGGTCACACTGCGGTTCTGTCTTGTGACGTGGATCGGTCTGCGGCATCCGCAAAACTACAAAATCACCTAGATGAGATTGGAACTTGGCTTACAAAATGGAAAATTAAAGCTAGCTCTGCAAAGTCAGCCTCAACTTTACCTTTACTCTTAAAAAGAGAGACTGTCCACCTGTGAAACTTGAAAATGACATTCTGCCACAAAAAAGCGTCGTAAACTATCTAGGAATGCTCTTCGACAGAAGGTTTACTTGGCGAGAACATATAAAAACCAAAAGAGACCAGGCAAACAGAAAACTCAAGACATTCACTGGCCTGTGGGTAGATAGACATCACTTAGCTTAAAAAATAAACTGCTTATCTATAAATCCATCCTGAAACCTATCTGGACATATGGGATAGAGCTCTGGGGATTAGCAAGTCATTTCCAAAATACAATATTATATAATAAAACATTAAAGATCTAGAGCGGTGAACCTTGGTTTACGAGAAACACTAAAGTGCAAGACTTTTGTATAGGTGACAACAGTAAAGAGGTCAATGAAAACTCAAACAAAAAACTCATCAGAGTCTAGCTATAGACTAAAAAGGAAGCCGCTAGCGTCAGTGTAAGCCTGATAAAAAAAAAGATAACACACCTGAGGATGTGAATCTCAAACTGATCGCGAAAAGACCTTCAAATCTGATGAAAACCAAAGGTCTGATTGCAGATAATATATAAAAAAATATATAAAAAATACATAGAAAAAAATACATACATATACATAGGAAATACACTAACTCCAAAATAAATATTTGCAGATCATACAAACATTTGGTCTGGCCATGGAATCGAACCAGAGATCTACAGCACAGCAGTCACAAACGTAGCAGAACACTGTTTCATGAAAACAGTTTTTAATCAGAAATCAAATCAAGTTCTAGGAAGTCACTGGCTTCTATCTGCCAGTTCAAAACTTGATACATAAATTAAAAGTAATAGATATTTCGGACATCTAACAGACAACCCCATTCAGTCCCAAGCTAAGCAAAGCCTGTGTTATGGCAACACAGCGTTCCGCAGGGGTCTGTCCTAGGACCACTCCTGTGGAACGTGGGATACGACTGGGTCCTTAGAGAGCGTCTCCCCCCTGGGCTGGGCGTAATTTGTTACGCCGATGACACGTTGGTCACAGCCCGGGGGGCGAACTTCCAGGAGGCGGCGTGCCTGGCCACCAGGGGAGTTTCTCTGGTGGTCGGGCGCATCGAGGCGCTGGGCTTGCGGGTGGCCCTGGATAAGACGGAGGCCCTGTTATTTCATGGGCCTCGTCGCGGGCCGCCCCCCGGCGCCTCAATAGTTGTCAACTCGGTCCTCGTACCGGTTCGGGCCCAGATGAGGTATCTGGG
>PKRV01000571.1:854243-895382 GCA_003709505.1 Hyphantria cunea
AAAATGGCAACACAACTGATTTAAATACACACATACACATACACACACTCACACACATACACACAATCACACACATATAAACATACACACACAACGGGTTATAAGGGATTTCTTGTAAGAAAGCCCCAATAACATTTTTCGAGCCGACCTAGGGATCGAACCCTTCGATCAATAGTGGCATACGTTATCCACAAAACTAACAAGGCAGTCACAACAATACACACACACACACACACAAAAATTATATTATGACACAATAAATGTTGTTTCACTCTCACAAAGACTATTGTTCACCTGCTTCTTTCCGCCGCCAGTAGTCTAGATAGCCAATGTCGATAAGCTTCTTATTAATGCGCATCATATTTATGGCTTTACATTGAGACTGCTTCGATAAAATTAGACTATTAATCAAAATTTCCACGTAAACAACTTGAGTATCTATTATCCAAAACAATAAAAGTTTCAAAATCACATTGTTTTATGGATATATGTGCGTGTACCAATCTGTTTAATATTTTAAAAGTTATATAATATACGGACCATGTTCCTATTGCCTCTTAAAAAGCCTTGCAAAATATCCTAACTCATTACATTACAGAAATAATGTTATTTAAACAATTATGATTAGACAAAGTAATGTGCTTACAGTAGTTATTGAGCACTGGCCGTCATCATAAGCGAATCATCGAAGATTAGTTGGTGGAAGAAACTTCTACCTTGCCAAATCGATGGCGCGTTTAACCAGTCAGCTCGCGATAACAGTTAGAACACCTTATAAAAATATTAGGCAATTCAAAAGTGTACCCATCGCAATCGCATAAATTTCCGTCAATATATATAGATACTATAAAACGGATATAGTATAAATGCTACTACTTGTTTACGCTATAAAAGTTGTGTCTACGAAAAATGAAGCAAAACAATCTTTTAGTTTGTTCAAAGTGTGTAGAAACAAACTCTTATATAAAATCAGTGTATTCTGTCCGTAAATTCGCTAAGAGAAATACTAAAAGCTGGCCTAGTGGGGTGTGCATCCGGTTGTATTCGGTCATGTCCGAATGTATTCGGTGTTAAAGTGTTTATTCTCGGGAGCCACATAGATACAGTCAAGAAAATATTAGTTTTATCGTAGATAACTCTCTTTAAATAGTATATCTAGTGAAAAAAGTGATTATAATTTTGGAATTGTTCTCTCCAATGTACTTTATTGTTTTTTTATAGTTGATTTTGATTTTTTAATCCCCCATTTTACATAGCCAAAAAAATTTAAGTTTCTCAATTATTAATAAAATACTGTAGATTAGGTTCATGCTTTCCATCAGGTAGAGTAGGGTCACTTTGGCAGAAACACAAATAAATAGAAATAAAAACTAAGAGCAAAATTTTGTTAATTTTACATTGCAAAATACATTGGCTTTTTTTAAGATTATGTTTTGGGATCATTTGGGATTGAGCCGCTTCAGGTAGTTACGAGGGTACAAGAGTTTTTGAGAAATTTCGAACCCCTTCATGCACCGCTTTACAATCCCCTTTAGAAGGCATATAATATAAGGTGAAGCCCCAAAATGGCTTAAAAATTATTAATAAATAATACAACTCCTTTACAATATAATTTCGGATGAATTTGATTATAATTCATTAAAAACATGAGGAAATCATCATTGGCAAAGTATTTATAATTTGATGGCCTTACAAGCAGACAATAACAAAATAATTTATAAGTTTTGATTTTCTGGTTTCTGATCCCGTGGTTTAAGTTCGTGTCGGCTTTCAGCGATATTAATTTTTAAGTTCATGGGTTTCATTATCTAGTATAGTTAGTCTAGTATTAGTTTTTCGTAGAGAAGATGTCATCAGAGGAACGATACCTCAGCCTGTATAATTATCTTCTCTCAAAGGTGGCAAATGCAGCTGTAGATTTTCATAACGGTGGTAGCCTCGTTCCTTCAGGTGGACTGCTTGTTTACACTAAAGAGTAATGTAATGGTGTATTTACCAAAAAAATTATACATAAAACTCAAGCATATACTGTTCTTCAAAAAGGAGAACAGATGATTTTAAATCATTGTAATTCGACAGTAGATGCATGCCGATTCCAACCAATATGCTTGAAAGATATAGAAGAAGGTCAAGGTCCAGCGGTACACGTAGCGTTAATAGATAAATCAATGCAATCACCTTCTTCTACAGCCTACTGCCATCCACTGCTGAACGAAAGCCTAATCTCGGTCTTGAGCAGTCTGCATCCATTCGCTGCCAATCACTTTCTTCAAGTCATCAGACCATCACGTCGCTGGGAGTCCTACTACGTTTTCGTAATCTCGGTATCTACTCTAACACTTGTCAGCTCCATGGACAATCAGTCCACCAATGGAGCGTACGATGCTGGGTGTTTCCCTAGCCGATGAAATTTGTAACTAGAAATTTCGACAGAAAACTGGAGTAACCAATATCGCACGCAGTATCGGTACGCTGGTCATGTCTCTAGGCGGACTGAATGCAAATATACACAATCAAAAACTTTATTTATCACTAAGATGTGTTTACTTCCTATGATAAATGTTTTCAAAATAAATTTTGCCCACCTTGAAGTGCAAGGCAGACAATATACCTCTATATGAGATCCAGTTGTTTCTTTGCCAAGAACTCCTATGTATTATTCGTTATCATACTAGTTCAATACTAGAGAGATATTCAGTTCAATTTCGAGAATTGAACGTTTCAAGACACAAGTTATTGATTTTGAAAATATAATTTATTAGATTTAATAATATTAAGCAGCCTGCACTTTACAAAGATAATACAAATGTGTTAAGGTTTAGCTACTATTTAGACTTCATTTTATGTCAAAATATTTTTGGAAATAATAGTCATAAAAATGTATTTCACTAATTAGAGTATTTTACAAGCTTATGTTACTTTACAAACTGATATTAAGAGCCACAAATATCTATAAACTATCGTTTCAAGGGACTTTTGGGACCGGAAACATGGCATTATATTTTTGAGAAATATTTTCCTTATTTCTCTTTATTACTACAATTTTTACCGTACTTTCCTACACAAGTATTGATTTTTTTATCATTAGTAGCGATATACTTTCCAAAATAATTATTTTGTCAAAAGGATAATTCAGGATCATCGCCTCGAAAGTCTTTCACCCCATAATTTCATGGAAAATAAAGTATTTAGAGAGATTTAGTTAGATATTCAAAAACATTGGAATTAATGTTACAACAGCTAGCTGATGAAAGTGATAAGGCAGGTCTAACAATGAATTTAAGTAAAACAAAAATTATGTCAAACTCTATGTAAAAAGATAAAATAATAGTGAATAAAGAGCAAATAGAATATGTACATGAATATGTTTACTTAGAACAATTAATATCTACCGAAGATTGCATGAAAAAGGAAATAGAAAGAAGAATAGCCAACACCTGGAAACAACATTGGTCACTTAGCGAAGTTATGAAGAACAAAGAAATACCAATGAAAGAAAAAAGAAAAGTATATAATATGTGCATTCTGCCATGCTTGCTATGCGGGTGTCAAACCTGGGCACTAACGGAACAACTGGCAAACAAAATAAAATTTTTGCCAAAACGGTATTGAGAGAAGTACAATAGGTGTTAAAAGAAAAGACCAAGAAAAATTAAGAAACATTAAAAGTAGAACTAAATTCAAGAATGCATACATAACTTATAAACAACTAAAGTGGAGATGGACTGAACATATGATAAGAGAAAGGAAGGAAAAATGGTCAAGACTAATAACAGAATAGTACCCACTAGACTGCTAAAGAAACAGAGGAAGGCAAGCTAAGAGATGGGAAGATGATATCGGGAAAATTGCGGGCCCAACATGGACTCGAATGGCTAGGGATAGATGTGGATGACGATCTTTAGAGGAGGCCTTTGTCGGAAGACAAGTTGAGGAGTAACTACCGTTTGCCAAATTATAACAAAACAAAACATAACTAAACATGAATAATAATAAATAATAAAACAGTTTATATAGCACATTAGTTAGTAAATTTTGATAATAGTAATAAGTTTTTAGGCATACATACAAAACTTTGTCATTTAAAAATAAGATCAACAATAAAGGCTTTTTATTTTATTTTATTATTTTATAGTTAGATATTCTAGATTGATGATGATCTTAGACGTAAATAAGATACAGTTTTATCATTAGAATTTCCTCACACCTTTACTAAAAAGAGCAAAAAGAAAGAGAATATGTATATTAGTCACACAAAACAAACATAAAACAAGACGTTATAGGTACATTATACAAGAAAAAGAGAATAATACAATAAATAGACTTTTAACTGTACTAAACCATAAATCAAGCGTTCAACAATACAAATAATATTATGAAACATCAAAGAATTAAGGAAAACATTGTAAGGCTGTGTGACTAAAAGACTACAATATAATCAATTTTACAGTTCACGCATAAATACCCAAAACACTTTCGTACAAGTATTCAATTAACCCCTACTATAATCTATACATACTAAGAGACATACATTATCTCGTCTAAGACAGAGTACTATAGAGAACCTTAATCAATACCAATATGTAGCATCTGGCTAAGATCGGAGCCATAAATCAAAACTTGCTGAAGTTATCTCAAGCTTTCAGACAGACTCTAATACAACTGCAAACTCAGAGCTAACAGCATAATATAATAGATATTGTAAAACTCCAAGTGAAAGAACAGTTTCTGATAATATATTAAGAAAACATAAACTATATTTTATAGATTAGATTAGACTCACTTTAAAGACTGACTTTTAAATGAAAAATCTAAAATTTACGGGCTTATTGACGGGTTTGTTCATAAACGTCGACTCTCCCTTCCTTCTTCCAATATAAAGGGAGGACCCTCCGACCAGGCGAGGTGAACATGCGGGCCACTGCCCAAAGGTTGATGGTGGAATGTTGTTGTATTTACAAATCGACGTGAGAACTTCAGTTGCGCGATTCAGGATTGGTAGTTTCTTCATTTCTTTCGTTACTCCGTAGTTCAACATATCTCCGATAGATGGCGCTGTCATATGTTTTTCGCTGCCGCTGTATGTGGAAGTCACCTTACTAGGCAATGAACTCGACTTTATATTGAAGCAATACTAACCTTTTCTATAATATCCACTATCCGTGTATTCGTGGATTAACAATATTGAACATCGTCATCCATTAGTATTTCATATTAATCGAATAAGCAGTACGTGAGCATTGCATATTCTAACCCCAATACCCTGAAAGAACACACTTTATGTATTTTTAAGGTGTTTAATTAAGAATTTGCATAAAGTTGTTGTTGCGGTGATGTTTCCTCAGCTAGACTGCAAAGTATTCCATATCGCGGGTAAAGTTTGAACTCTAAGGTACGAAAACAACTTCATGTGTTTTTAACCAGATGAGAACATTGTAAACAAAAAAAAAGTGGTTGGGTAACTTTGTGTTTGGCGGAACTTAGAACGTTAAATCATGGAAGATCAGATTTCATGTATGGTGAATGTAAATTATGGATTCTAAAGGATGTAAAACCAAGTTTCATATGTGTTTAGAGTTTTTTATTTACGGTTTTAGCTCAGCCTGTTTGTTTTTTTTTTAATATTAATTCTAATTCTGGAAGAAGTAGATTTACTAATAGCGACAATGCGCTTGTGTCTCTTGAGTGGTAGTTTCCTAGCCAAGTTCCAGGCTTGGCTAGGAAACTACCGCTGTTTATGAACATATCTTGACATGCTTATCATATATATATTATCAACGTCAGGTGATATTATGTTTCAAAATAGATATATAAAAAAAGAATTGGACAAAAATTTTACTTTCAATAATTTATTAAACAGGTGGGATTCAAAGTAAATTAAGCATAAAATTATTGTAAGCTAAACTGGTCGTATATGGTCAATCATTACCGTGCCTATCTACCTATCTATCTATCTTCCATATGCTGAACGAAGGTCTCTTTAAGCTTTGATGAAGAAGGCAGTCCCACCCCAAGAGGGCAATCTTCATTCCGCCTATGTTTAGTAAAAAATAAATTTGTTGGTGTATTTGCAAAAGTCGCAAAAATAAATAAAAGAGTAATTAATTGGTGGATTAGAGTGAATTTAGGATGAAATGAAAAAATATTTTAAAAAATACAAAAAGTAGAACAAAAATATAATTTCAATTTAAAAGCGTAAAATTCCACCTAAGCTAGAAAAAAATAAAAACAATTAAAAAAAAATAAAAAAATTAAATTAAATTAATTAACAATTAAACATTTAAACAATTTATACCCAGTAACCAAAATCAGAGGTGAGCACCCCCCGGCGTTTTACCTTCGTATACAACTGCGCGTCTTGTGTACATTATGTAATAGGCCTGTTTGATAAACAATCCTATTTCAAAATAAAACAGGAACGAAAAACCAAGAAGAGATACGCATAAGTAGCAAATTTCGCCCTTAATAAGATTTGGCGCGAACAAAACAAACTTCGGCCTTTTTACAACTTTAGCGCAAGTTGATAAAAATCGTTCCTTTGTAGAAAAAAGAAGATTTACAAAATAAGCTTTACAATGTCTTCAACACACAATCTCCATTAAGGCCGACAATATATTTTAAAACGACAAAATTATTCAGAATATTTGATATTGCTATCGAAAGGATCATAGTTTGAAATTTAAAACAACTGCAAAAAAGGTTCATTGGTAATTACAATATGTTTCCATGTTCTACCGAAGCGCTTGAACTACTGAATCGATATAAATGGGTAAGTCGTCAGTGGATTCGTAATAATAGCCAGAGTGACAAAGTCGTTATTAATTTAATGAGAAGTTTTTACGTAGTCGGGCCATAATTTTTCAAATGGACTTATGGAATATGGAATCTGTGGGGAGAGAGATAAAGAAATAAACAGTTCCCTCTGTTCATTTCTTTATCTCTCTCTCGGTATCTAGTTTTTTTGTAGACATCTAAAAAGGAAATCAATTCGACAACAAAATAAAAACATTTCACAGAATATTATCACTCCCCAAGCGTAGCATTGTACTTCTAACCGAGACATGTCTGTTTTCCAATAAATGAATTAAATTTGCATTGACGCCAACATTTTAATGCAAAACTGTGCCAAAAACAATTTATCTGAACTTCATGTTTATTATTTTTGACTGTGAAAGTGGAATTGTTTGAAAATATAAATTCTCCGCACAGTATAAAATGTAGTCGCTTCCACTGTATGTGCGCTTAGATCTATTCAAGTATTTAACGGATTTTAATACAGTTTTCAGCAATGGATAGAAAAATTCTAGAGAAAGGTTTGTGTGTAATACATGCATATAGTAGAGGAAAATCTGAGGATTACAAAAACTTCCGTACGAATATGGGCGAAGTCGCAAGTATACTATATTATATAAGTGAGGAAAGTAAAATACCCTAGTCGAGTAGTGTTACTTTTTTAATGTCTCTTCAGAAGTTGGCTATGATACATCAATCATAGTAATCCCTCAATACTTTCACTTTCGACCTTTATAAGGATGGCCAATTAAATTTGAACGATTGTAGTTGAACGGTTCTTAGACCCTAAG
Source organism: Hyphantria cunea (assembly GCA_003709505.1). NCBI lineage: Eukaryota > Metazoa > Arthropoda > Insecta > Lepidoptera > Erebidae > Hyphantria > Hyphantria cunea. The sequence continues at coordinate 861,827 of PKRV01000571.1, forward strand.
AGGTTCTACCGTTCAACTACAATCTGATGTATCACATATTGTATTTCTAGGTTCTTCCTTACCCCTTTCTCACGAGGTTGACGACACCTGCATTGACTTTTTAAAGGAATAGTTAAGCTCTTGGAGAGCTGGTAGACATTATCTAGAATGGGTCAAACACCTACTCCGTGTTGGAGTCATTCTGAAAATTTGTCAGCTACCTCTTAGATAGTATCCTCATACATAAAAGCAGCCTTGGCTGGAAGGTAGTGGTTATTAAACAAAAGGTATTATATTATAAAACATGTAAATTTTATTCCGGCATTTTTTTAGATTTAGGGAGAAGAGATTTTAACACTGCAAGTTTTTATTCTTTTGTCTGATCAATGCTTTACATTGATGAGGGAGAGGGATGTGAGGACTAGAAACTGGGACCTACTGAATTATTTTTTAGCTTTAAGTACATTATTTTCAATAAAGCAGTTTTTTTTACTTTTTTTTTGTTGTTCGAAATTCCATTTTTGTTCTGGAGTTAATTCGTGAGGAATCTACTGGCAACAAAGTCTCTTAACTTTAAAATACTATTGTAAAGTTATCTAAATTTGGCTCATACTAATACCCAAATGTTCTCAAATCTCCTTATAAGTGATACCATCCAAATAGTCATCTGACCGTAATCACAATTTGTTCCGTGATCGCTGTTGAGTTAGTACTAACACCTTTTAGTGCTCAAATGTAGTGCTTCCCTTCCAAAAACATTTTGAAGACGAGCAGTGCATTCTTGCCGAGAGAGTAATATTTAAATTGATAAAATTATTGCTCAGAAATCTTTTGGAAAAAATTAGATTTTTGCTACGGACAATGAACATCAACTTGGGATAAAAAATAAATTACACGCGACTTCCCACCAAAATTTATCTTCATCAACAAACACTCAAAATTCAAACATTTATGGGCGGCCAGTAACTCAAAACTTTCAGGGTGGACTATGTATCTTAAATAATATTATATTAATTTTAATTTAATATTATTTTAGCTGGAGAATATGTTTCAAATTAAGAATGCTTTACTGAAATGTAAAATTAAGTCATGTTTATCAAGCCTGAGGCATTCAATTAGACGCTGTACACCACGGCATCTAATTGATGGCCTCAGGTTAAAATGAGGGCAACATTTTTGGAGGTAATAAAAATTTTACCTACTGATATGTTTTGCATTAAACGTTTACTTTCGAATAAGAACGTGTTTTATTTAACTTGAACTAAAACATACAATATATTCCTGGGGTTCCTGGAAAAGTGGTCAAGTCCTGTCTATGGTACAGTTATTATTAGTTTTTCGATCTATATCATAGTAATTGTTTGATATGATAAGAACTCCAAGCGATCATTAAACTAATGTTAAATTGAACTTCTACTAAGTCTTAGGTTTTAATCAAATTTTCTAAATTATTTACCTGTGCGTTTACGTGTTTACAAAAACAAAAAAAAAATTAAAAAACGCAACTTCGCATTTGTAATATACATCATATATTGCGAGGTACTTTACAAACATACATGAAACGGATACAGAGAACACCCAGATTCAAAACAGCAATTTATGGATCACATAAAGTGTTGTTTTGTGTGGGATTTGACCCTCAACACTTGGCGCGGTAGCAAGCAGCGTGGCGACCGTTTAAACTACCAGGCCAACCGAGCAGTCAAACTAAGCAGGGTATTTCAGTATATACCCTGCTTAATTTAAGACTAGATGGCGTTGTGACAAATATGAAAAATATTATTTACCTATTATTATTTAATATTCCAGGAGTTATAAACCTGCTTAAAAGATCCTTTAGAAGAACCATAAACACAATGAGATTTTCTTAGAACATTAATACGAAGTATACTTACTGCTGTTTAAAAGCGAAACGAAGAAATTTACCTGCAACAAAAAGGACACATTTATTGGTAATTAAAGTATCTGTTACCTAATATCTCCAAAGTATGCTGTACCAACCAAGGTTTTTGTAAGTTGAACGATATCGAAAATCGTACATTCTTAGTAACTTTATTACTTCAATGCCACGGTGTGCTAAATCTTAAAGCGAAACATAAACCACACATAGATATGTGTTTAATATTTTATCTATTGTTAATTCACTCAATTTTGCATCTTATTTATGACTGCCTCGGTAGCGCAGTGGTAGCGTATGCGACTGCTGTGCTCGAGGTCTCGGGTTCGATTCCCGTGTTGGACCAAATGTTTGTGTGATCTGCAAAATATTTGTTTCGAAGTTTGGGTGGTTTCTATGCATAATAAATATGTATTTACAAAAAAAAGCATAATATGTATTTATATCAGTTGTCTAGTACCCATAACACAAGCTCTGCTTAGCGTGGGACTAGATGGCGTTGTGTGTGAAATGTCCGAAATATTCAAATATTTATATTCATTTATTGCAGAGAAACTAAGGTACCAAAGTTCCAATAAAGTCATTTAAGCCAGTACTTGCCAAAGTAAAATGTATGAAAGAGATATTTCTTTATAACAGGGTAGCAAAAGAGCAGATGGGTCAACTAATGATAAGTAAATATCGCCACCCATGGACTCCAAGGTCACAATTGTGATTTCCTTCCTCCCAGAATCAGGGTTGGGGAATAATGTTACTTTTATCTGTACAATAATAATATTAACCTGAGACAATTCACACATGTCATTCTAGTCCAGCTTTCTATTCAAATGGCCGTGTGAGTGATTAAATCAAACAGAACGTAAATAGACTACTTATATATATTTGCTATATATACCTACTCGGAGTGAAAGTCATCCCAAAACTAAAAATTTAACCAATTAAAAAGCAGATTGATAGAATAGAATAGAGAAAAAAATTGAATACACTGTATTGTACAAATGGGGGCTTTATCGCTAAAAGAAAATTTCTTCCAGACAAGCTTGGAATTGAAAAAAAAATTGTAAAAAGATCAAATACGAATCCATGGGCTGTGTAGGTGCGAAGACCGCGAGACCCTTGAGCCTCTACAGTTGCGTAGAGATATCGCCTCCTTGGCAGTCCTCTATCGCCTTTATCATGGTGAGTGTTCTGAAGAGCTCTTCCAAGTGATCCCCCCCCCCTCTCTTCCTCTATAGAACAACACGTGCCGGCCTTGGAAGTCGCCGCTTTAAAATGGTGGACATACGTTCTCGTACTTATCGCTTCGGTGCTTCCTTCCTGTGCCGAGTGGTCAAAACCTGGAACTCACTACCAGCGCATGTGTTTCCTTCCCACTATGATCCCGGGTCCTTTAAGCGGGGCGTGAAAAAGCATCTCACCAGGCCGCCATAGTGTGGGTCACCATACTGCATTGTTCTTTTTCGCATTGAGGATGGTGACCACCACTCTTGGATTCTGCTCATGCTTTCCATCAGGCAGGGCAGAGTCATTTTGGCAGCTTATACATAAGAAAAAAAGAAAAAAAAGAATGTAACGCCATGTATCTGCAACGCCATCTAGTTTTAAAATTTACATTACTTGGACTTCGCTTGACTAATAAAATACTTATGTACTTTTTTATACATACAAACATTTTGTTCATAGAAAATACCCAACCTCTGAAACGAATATTTGCAGATCGTCCAAACATTTGGTCTGACCCTGGAATAGAAGCTAAAACCTCAGCACAGCAGTCATATGGTTCGAATCAAACGCCATACTAATTCAAAAAACGGTTAAGAGACTTCTACCTATTCAAGCTACTTCAGACTCAGTTCTGGTCCATCAGAGAGACAACCGGGCATAAATCAAAAATAAACATTTGAAAAGACAAACAAATAAAATGGTGATAGATTCCAAAAACTGTACATGACACTTATGGAATTAAAAAACGAACAAATTAAATAAAAAAGAATGATTTATTTAGGTAAAACAAAAACATAATCGAAACTTATATTTTAGGCTTCCTTAACTTATTTTGAGACACGTTGTCAAAACTTAAGAATATATTGCGATTCCAATGTCAAAATAAATTAATTACTAGGCTTGCTTCAGGTGGGTCGGTCGGTGATATAAAGATTGCATGAGAATTTAATTTATGGTGAAGCCTTTATGTGGTTTCGTTGACAAAGCGTTAACAAGAGTGAGGTTATCTTTTTAAACTTAAAATATTTGCCTTGGTTTTTGTGTTCACGCAATATTACAAAATTATTTACTTCATGCTAACTAAATTAAGGTAGATATTTCAAGCAATAAATATTCTTGTTTCGTGGGGCCTGGCAACACCAGTACAAAGGACATTGATTAAGCTGTTTCTCACTCTCTTTATTTTTTCCCTTTTCTTACAGATTCCAAAATACATACATGTAAATTTGTCAAGAATTTATTAAAATATCAAAGACTCTTCTGTATTAAATGGCACCTTCATTTCTTTGCGAAAAGTAGATTAAGAAATAAATAAATCTAACATTAATAAGCACATTAAGAAGAGAATAAATTACTGATGTCATAATGTGCTTTCAATTAAAGTATCCATTAAGTGTATGACATGATTCAACAATTTTTTTTAAATGATAGTGTAAATGAATTGACATTTTTGGAAATTTAAAACACAAGACTATCTAGTCCCAAACTTAGTAGAGATTGTATTGTACTAAACAACTGATATAAATACATATATACTTTTTTGTAAATACATCCATATTAAACATACATTACAGTCGTGTGTTTTAATTTTTCAAATCCCGTTCATTCTCGTATTCTTACTTCATTATCCAATAAGTTCTTTGTATAGAATTAAATAAATAATATAGTATATAAAATCTCTGTTATATTCATCTTCTAAATAGTGCAAATACCAACCATTTATAAATCTACAGAAGCATTAAAAAGTAATTCACGAACAGTTGCCAACTAACGAAATGAACAATTACAAATGTATTTTTCGATGTAATTTACCCCAGTATATAGCGTACGTTGTGTTTCGTACGAGAGTCAGTCACGTACCAGGCGTTGACCTCGTTTATTGTGTTCTATCCCAATTTCACCCCCGTTTAAGGGTTCATATATATGTTAAAGTTGAGCCAATCACATATGGAGTATTTGAACGTGATGCAAGGATATTTAATTATTTTTACAACCCACTGGAAGTTGATTTATCACTGGCAAACTTAGTATATTCTGGCGTCGTTGAGAAACTTCCATTTGAAATGAGATCGATCTACTCACGATATTCTGAAATACATATATTTTTTTACTACGGCAGGAGGCGCCGGTAGGCACGCCTCCACCGCCCGGTTCACCGGCGGCGGATCGGATCCGAGTGGAGGTCATCCTCCTGCGCCTTCTCCGCCGCCTCCTTCCGCAAGATGACTTCCTCGCAGAAGGTCGCGACCGCGGTAAAACTGCTCTCACCGCCGGCCATGGAGCGTACGATGGCCGGCAGCGAGAGATCTCCTCCGATGACTGCAGTGAGGGCCCGACGCTGCGGCGCTCAAGTGGGGCACACCGCCAGCGTATGCTGGGCCGAGTCCTCACTGCAGTCGCAGTGGGGGCAGGCGGGTCTCAATTCCTTTCTGGTGACCGAGTGCAGGTACTTCCCGAAGCAACCGTACTCGGAAAGCACCTGCGTCAGTCGGAAGGAAAGGGTCCCGTGCTGCCGCCCTGCCCAGTCGAGGATGATCGGGCAAATCCCACGGGGGTGTACCGGCCAAGGCGTACGCCGCCTCGGTCGACACCGTGCGGTATCCGCGTATGGCTCTGACTGCCAATACCCTCTGAGGCCGCCAGAGGCGCGCCTTATTCCGGGCGGGCAGAGCCGACACCCACACGGGTGCGCCGTACAGCGCCATCGACCGGATAATCCCCGTGAAGAGGCTTCTTGCTGTGACACTGGCTCCACCCAGATTAGGCAAAAGTCACCCTAGGGCGGAGGTAGTGTCGACCAGCTTAAGAGCAAGCTGTCTGAAGTGCGCGTCGAAGAGCCACCTACCGTCGAGGATTAGGCCCAGATACTTCATCTGGGTCCGAACCGGTACGACAACCGAGTTCACCACTATGGAGGCGGCGGGGGGCAGCCCACGACGGGGCCCATGGAAGAGCAGGGCCGCCGTCTTATCCAGGGCCACCCGCAAGCTCAGCGCCTCGATGCGCCCGACCACCAGAGAGACACCCCCGGTTGCCAGGCACGCCGCCTCCTGGAAGTTCGCATCCCGGGTTGTGACCTATGTGTCATCGGCGTAACAAATTACGCCCAGCCCGGAGGGGAGACGCTCGCGAAGGACCCAATCGTACCCCACGCTCCACAGGAGTGGTCCTAGGACAGACCCCTGCGGAACGCCGCACGACATGGGTCGCGTCTCAAGGCGCCATCTCGATCCTCGTACACGACGGTACGCTCCTCCAAATAGTCTGCCACCAGCCGCCTCAGGTACTCTGACACCCCATGGCAGCGGAGTGCTTCCCTGATGCAGCTGAATGGCAGACTATTAAAGGCGTTAGCGATGTCCAGAGACACCGCCAAGACCACGCCGCCACAGCACACCGCCTCTTCCGTGCGCAACGCCGCGGGGTGAAAGTACCCTAAATTACTCCTTATATCATCAGTTATCTGCCAGTGAAAGTCACGCAAAATCGGTCACCCCACAGACGGACAAAAATTATAAAAAATATTATATATGTTTACTAAATACGCACGCATTTAGTAAAAAGCTGTTATTTTAATATAACAAACTGACACTCCAATTTTATTTATTTGTATAGATTATTTCGTTATTCTACTTTTTTTTTATAATAGTTTTGAACCCATCAAACATGATGACACACTGACATCAGACATTCTGTAAAAAACACTTTTCCTGAAGAATATTTATATTTCCACCTAACTAGACTAAAGCACGTTTTTAAGAAAGCTAATTTCTTGAAGGTGAGAAATATTTTTTAAAGAAAAATAGTGTCCGCAATTTCATAGTCATAAACCCGATTTTAGTATTCAAATAGCATACCACTTCAATTGGGCCGGAAGCATTTTCCCTACTTCTCCGCGCCAGTCTGAAAAATAATCTTAATAGGAGATCAATAGGCGAGAGATAGCTCAAGATTTATAATAAAGATTGAGTAACAGCCCTTGACAAGTAAAACCTGTGAGTAAACCTTTTAAGTTTGTGCCATTATCTCTAGATTCAAAGCTACTGCGTTGTTAAGCACTACTGACGTTATAAATAAGCAACGTGCAATAAGTATGACGGAATTCTTTTATGTACTAATCTTTTCCTATAAGACAGTACATGAAGTAAATCATTCACAGACTTTTACATTGCTTAAACTATCCGTCAAGAAACAACAATCAGTTTCAGGACATTGCAGAAGGTCTTTAACCAACCCGGTGATATTAAATATTGCAGTTCAATATCCCAAGACCCGTAAAGCTGATAAACGTGCTTTATTCCTTTTTCAAAAGAGGCATAAGAACTTCATCAACGACCCATAAAGTCCCACTGCTGGGCTCGGGTCTCCTCTCAGGAGAGGGTTAAGGCCATACGTCTCCACGCTGGCCGAGTGCGGGTTGGGGACTGGCAAGACAACGTCCTACCCGTAATGATATACGGAGCCGAATCGTGGACACTTACGGTACGACTGGTCCATAAGTTCAAAGTCGCTCAGTGTGCTATGGAGAGGGCTATGCTCGGCGTCTCTCTAAGGGATCGCATCAGAAACGAGGTGATCCGACAAAGAACCAGGGTCATCGACATAGTCCACAGGATTAATAAGCTGAAGTTGCAGTGGGCTGGCCACATTTACCGAAGAACCGATAACCGTTGGGGTAAACGAGTTCTTCTTGAGTGGACACCGCGTCTCTGCAAACGTAGTGTAGGACGTCCACAGGCCATGTGGAGCGATGATTTGGCCAGGACGGCTGGCAGGAGCTGGATGTGAGAAGNGTCTCTCTAAGGGATCGCATCAGAAACGAGGTGATCCGACAAAGAACCAGGGTCATCGACATAGTCCACAGGATTAATAAGCTGAAGTTGCAGTGGGCTGGCCACATTTACCGAAGAACCGATAACCGTTGGGGTAAACGAGTTCTTCTTGAGTGGACACCGCGTCTCTGCAAACGTAGTGTAGGACGTCCACAGGCCATGTGGAGCGATGATTTGGCCAGGACGGCTGGCAGGAGCTGGATGTGAGAAGCCATAGATCGAACTAAGTGCCGTGAAATTGGAGAGGCCTATGTCCAGCAGTGGACTGCGATAGGCTGATGATGAAGACAGCGTTGTGGCTACATAATCTTGCCATTGGATATTTTAAGGCCGCCCGAAGTCCTCTAATTAAGCTTCACGACTGTTATCCTATGATAACAACCGGGAGCGACTGCTTAACGTGACCTCCGAATCACAGAGACGTTCATGGTAACATGCCACCAGCGGTCACCCAGCAAGGTACTGATCGCGCCGTTGTTGCTTACCATCGTTGCATAAAAACTTAATCGAAGGAAGTAGAAAATGGAAATGACAGTCAGTCAAACCTGTGTAAGTTATGTCACTAGTCACCACATTTTAAATGATAAATCTTAGGTACCGTTTCCCAAGTACTTTTCATTATCTCGTAAAAAAGCCTGAGTAAACAGAATAAACTTACTGTTTATCTTTCCAAAAACGTCATATCGCAAACTCCATTTTCCTTGCGGCTCTATCATGTCAACACAAATTTTCTTCTTTTACTTAGAATAATTATCTCATCAGATCCACTGGGACTAACATTCTAAAATTACTGACTAATCTATTTTATTTGAAATAAATAAATTAGAGAGACCAAACTTGGAAAGAATCCAAAAAATAATGGCATTTTATACATTTCAGACTAAAGCACAATAAAAAGGCTGATTTGGCTCACAATTTCGACCATTAACTAGATACATTGCAACCAATATTTTCGATACAGTTGATTAGTAAAAGTTGAACACACTAAAATTTATGACTATTATTAATTTATACTTTAGTTATTTCATGGCCTTGCATGTTAATAAAATAATACATTACTAATTGAAAAATAACAGAAAATATAAAAAATATGAGGGCCAGTCCTTGGGGACTGCCGATAGAAGTAAAAACTAAGTACCGTTGGAGTACCATGCACATGATTTATCCAAGGGAGAGCCACGCTTCGGTATAAATGGACCGGCTCGACTGACATGATACCACGACCTCACAGAAAACTGGTGTAAAACAGCGCTTGAACTGTGTTTCACCGAGTGAGTAAGAATACCAAAGGGCCATTATCCCAGGAGGGTACCAACTGCTGTGCGTCGTATGTCCTCGTTTTGGACACACTCCCTTATCAGCCTCAGCCAATATTGGAATTGTTTGTTTTATGGAATAGGGTTCAAACGAGCAGACGTATCACCTGATGGTAAGCGATTATCGCCACCCATGAACACCCGCAACACCAGAGGCGTGATAATTCCGTGGCCGGCCTTTGGGAGAGGTCCTCACTCACTCGGTGAAACACAGGACAGGTGCTGTTTCACACCAGTTTTCTTTGGTATCGACATATCGAGCGAAGTTCAGTTTCGTGGCCATTTGGACAGTAAGGCCAAATTGGCCTCGAAGAAGTATGGCGTGCTCAGCAGATCGAGATAGTATTTTACTCCGATCCACCGCCTTTTACTTTATGAGGCGCAGATTTGTACTCACATGAAATTCTGTCCTCATCTCTGGGCGGGGGCACCCCTTTACCAGCTCTTCTCTCTAGTCCGCATTCAACGGAGAATGACTTGAATCGTCGACTGCCAAGAACTTTCAATTCGGCTAGACTCTCTGGCGCTGTGTAGAGGTGTGGCTTCGCTGTGCATTTTCTACAGCATTAATTACGGGGAGTGTTCCGAGGAATTGTTCGCACTGATCCCTGCTGCCTCTTTCCGCCATTGTCCTACGCGACAGAAGTTTCATCCCAATCATCTAGATAGTTGACACTTCATAACTGTGCGCTTTTCATGAAACTCTGTTTCGCACAACATTCCATAGTTTGCAATGAACTGTCGCCTGTGGTATTCCCGGACCAATACGACCTTCAAACCTTAAGAAAAGAGCGTGCTCCTTTTTTTTCACCCAAAAAGTGCTTGCGCGACTACAGAAGTCTTGATTTGAAAAAAAATAAAAAAATAAACAGCGACGATCTAAAATGAGTTATAATTTCATTTGGTAATCAAAAGACCTCACAACGAAGTATGTATCAATTCTAAATGAGTTCTCCAAAACAAAGAAATTTCAGGGCTCATAAAACAAATTGCTCTTTAAGTATCTCAACTCTGTAATTACAAAAGCCACTAAAGAACCAAATGATTTACGACACTTTAAACAGATCTGTAATCCAACATTAACTTCGCAGCGTAATCACACTAAGAGACTGGACTGCGACGTATTTTGATCCTGACAGACAAATAGCACCATTTGTCCTGCCAGCTACCACATAAAATTACAGGACGAAGATATATTACAATAGAGTGTGTAATAAGCGGATATATTCCTGCAAGAACGGTGGTAAGACCATTTAATGAAAAAAATACATGCCGATAGATGGCGTTGTTAGGTTTAGCTGGATTGCGTTAATTGGGATGGTAACACTCCGTACTCTTAATTGATTTAAAACATTCATATCTTGTGACTCATTTCAATAAACAATGAACCAATTTATCGTCTCTTTTATAAAATTACTAAAAAGTTTCATCGACAACAGTTTAGATATATTTTATATAAATGCTTCTGCAAACTGCATCCACTGAAGTGACCTTATTTTGAAGAGAACGTAATTTTAAGACTTGGCATAAAATCGGTTGTGTCTTGGCAACAAGATACTGTATCATTTGTACATATCTATCTTAATGCGTCAGGTTATTTCACTTCTGATAACGATAATATATGAAGATTGATTGATTTAATTTAAGTCTTAATCATCGTTTTCCTAAGTTTTTGTATTCCCAAGGTCATTAAAGGTAAGTAAATATTCCCGTAAGACGTATGGCCTTAACCCTCTCCTGAGAGGAGACCCGAGCCCAGCAGTAGGACATTATTGGTTGTTGTTTTGTTTGTTTAAATATTCTCAGGGTAATTAAGGGTCGCCTACTAGTGCAATTGATTTTACGTCAATGGTGATTTTTCTAACAGAGCGCCTTTCATCAGCCTCCACAATCCAGAGGCCGAGCTTAATTCGGAGGCTTAACTAGTTGCCAGTATAGGAAACATGAGAATAGGGATTAACGTGCTTTCCGAGTTGGTATCAAGAATTTCTAATTAGAAAATACCAACTTCACCTTTGATACAATCCCAGAATCGAACTTGAGACCTTTTGACTGGCAGTAGCACACGCTAGACGCTAAACCAACAAGGTAGTCAGTCTGTTAAGTCTTAATATGCTTTTTATTATTGTTTTTTACTATCAGCCGCTCCTTCAATGGGAGGTTTAAGTTACAAATATGCGACCCTGATCTGTTCAAGCTATTGCGTACATTACAAATTCATCTCAAATTTCTTTTAATTTCAATTTGCCCGTCCACTCCATATAACGCCTGTGTTTTAAATAAGTGAGATTCAATTTATACTTAGCTAACTGTGGAAGTTTAATGCACTTTTTACTTTTCTTTTGAAATTATAGGCGTGGGTGTATCTATTTTTCTTTTCATCTGTAACTTTTCTTTCAATATTTCTACTCCTACAAGTAAACTGGAGAGGTTTAATTATAATGTATAATTAGGTGAACGTGGATGTTAAGTGCTCTTGTAACAATCTCTTCGAAAATATACTCAGTAATGTTGATGTTTATTACCTTAAGTTATATTTCTCACCAAAATTCGATCGACAAATATCATTTGTAACATCAAATAGACCGTAATAAAACTGAGAATGCGGGGTCACACAATTCAAAATGGAAAATACGTGTAAGTTCAAACGTAGCAAAAAGAACGTGATCCGGGTTTCTGTCCGTGACGTGTCTGTTGGTGGTCAAAAACGCGAACTACAAAAGAATTTGAAAGAACACCATTCGTTGTATGCAGCACACGAACCTTAATGAGCATCTGTTCTGTCAATCGATTGTCACTCAGCCATCATAACATGGAGTGACATTTCTCGATTTTTATATTGTACAATTTAAAACTGTATTTTCTTGTATCGAGTAAAAATCAACACGTTAATTTTATAATATTGTTATCTTTTGAAAATAACTTTGTACTTATATCAATAAAGTTTCGTAAGCTATCAAGTTCTTCTCATTTATGTTCCTGTTCTGTATTCTGAAACGTTCTACTACAAAATTCTAAAAACTGATTTTGTAAAATACTGTAGATACTATTATCATACTCATCCTCCAGCATTAACAGTCCCATAAACATAAGTCTCTTCTTACATCACATACAACCGCTACATTTGTTTAAAAACATTTTAATTTTAAACCAAACAGGAGCCTTACAATAAAAGTAAGTTATGAGATTAAAGAAATACTCACCAGAATCAAAATAGAAAGAAAAATGTTGTGTAAAATTTTTATAATTTTCCATTTCAGTGGCTTAAAATTAGAACAAAAAATCATAACGGAGTAACGACGTACAAGATTTTCGAGATTTTCTTTTGTTTCAATGTCCTTAAGAAATTATCAGTTCTATCAGCATTGACCATTAACAAAGACATTTCTTTTGACAAGCGTCGGCTGTAGTAGAGAAGTTTTTAATAGTAAGTACAGATTTTTAGGGCAGAAAGCAAAGCAAATTTTATACGTTTCAAAACTATTCATTTGAAAAGAGACATGTGACATGTAGATGTAAAAGTTTTGAGTCGATAGATCAACTTCTGTTAGTGCCTTTGAAAAACTTACAATAGAAAATACCTACGGGCTCGTGCTCTAGGCAGACTTTTTAAGTATTGTAAAAAGGTTTCTGACATGGATTACTTTAAATAATGACAATTATATTGAATTTTCTAATATAATAGTATTCTTTCAATATATATTGAAAGGATACTATTTAGCAAATTTTGTATTTAAATAATATAATAGCTATTAATTTATTATTGCCAAATAGCTAAGAAACCTCTTTAGTGGTAATGGTGCAACTTTCGCGTTTTTCCGAACGTTTTCATAGTCAAACTACTACAAACAACCATTGTTGACAAATTGCTCGACTTCCTCGCTCCATTTACTGGCTGTTCTATTTACTGATAAAGTCAGAATGTCAGTAGACGTTTTCTTTATTCTACTCATTTTTCATTTGTAATCCTAGATTTCACTTGCTTTTAAAAACGCCCATTAATGAATATTTTCTCAGTCAATATTCTATTTCTTGGGCACAACATTGTTTTGGCGGAAGACATGAAAGATATTGTGTTTAATTTTATAGGTTTCCAAAAACGTCAAAATAAATGAAGAGTAAAAGCATTACAAAGAAATTTATAACTCTTAATACTTATTGTATAAACATTCTTAGCTGACGTTTTTGCTTGTAGCATTTTCGCGGGTTAACGAAAATGTCATAAGACGAAACTGGTTAGGTGTAAACTTAATTAATATCGTGAAATAAGTACAAGGGATTTGATTTTAGAATGTATTGCAACAATTACTCTCAAGTGCAAATAATCGAGAGTATAAATACTCATTGTAATGTTTTTTTATTTTTATATATCTATAGTTCACATATTACATACAGGATCGAAGTAAGAGAAGATTGGAGAAGCCTATATTCAACAGTGGACTGTGATGGGCTAATAATGCCGACCAAGTTTTTTTGACAGACAGTCGTTTTCTTTCTTTAATGTTATTATGATAATAATGTCAAAAAACTGTCAGCCAAAGATGATCTCACACCTAGGGATTCACTACCCTAAGTAATGAGTATAACAATCGAGGAAGATAATACTGTACTTTTTCACTTCCTATTTGAAATAACTGTTTGGAGTGTAATTATTGCATGTTTTTGTATGCATTGGTGCCTGGTTTTCGTTATAAAATAGTGATTGACATTCATGTGTGAAAACTTGTCAAGTTGCTTTGTTTTTAAAATATGCCTTTATGTCTGATGCCAATGCAATTATTTTTAAGCGGTATTATTATTAATCGAAAATGGCCGCTGCAACAAAATGGCGGCGTACATACTTCCGAACAACCCGCCGAATATTAAATGAAAGGGCTTAAAGGTTTTTTAATTAACAAGTAATAGCTTGTTTTCAAAAAAATTTTGTTCATTAATCACTTGTTTTGCTCTTAAAGATTAAGTTGTAAGTTTTTCTTTAAGAGGAAAATAAAATGATAGTTACATCAGTTTTCCTTGTAGGAAATGCTTACAGATAAAGTAACTGCGGTCAACGTAATTGGGTTGAAACATTAGATAAATCACAATTACAACTTTACGTTCCTGAAACCTGCTCATTACTGTTAACGTAATCGAATATCGTGGAAAGTCCAAGTCTAAAGGTCAAAACTTCCAATTTATTTATTCAAAGTTAATATTAAAATGAATTATATTTGATTTATGAGCAATATCATTCCAAACGCCATTAATAGTGACGTGTATAGTCCTATGCTTGTGTATTCCAGAATTAATTGTCATTAGTTTTACAAAAACTTTTGATATCCGTATGGTGACGGTTAATAATACAGAGTGACACCACACTTTTTCATCCCATGAGCATCCTAAGAGACAAACTATCCAAGTCAACATCACTGCAAAGAGAACGAAAACTTAAAAGAAATCCTATACCAATCTGTCTGGCTAGTGTTATGTAGTAAGTCAATATCTCCTTTTTAAGGCCTAGAACCAGCAGTGTTCTGTTAAAAGCTGTTAATGGTGATGCTTGTAATACTAAACATTAAACGAATATGAACGTTATGCTGCCTTTTCAGAGGAAAAATTTGGACTTCGGTAAGCTCCCTTACTCGATAAAAACAACAAAAGATTGCTGAGCGTAAGTCTTCTCTTTGGTGAAACTGTGGTATTATATGCGCCGAAGTTTGTCTTAGTTAAGTACGAAAGTTCATTTGAAATGTATTATTTCTGTTAAAAAAGGCCCTTGATCCTCTTCTTATTATGCAGACAGACAGGCAAATTAATTCAGGATACCAGAATTTGTATTTTAAATACTTTGTGATATTCAACTGTATATTTTAAAGTAGTTACCTACTTGTAAAGTCCTGCCTGTTTCATATGTTCATTTATGTAAATTATTCAACTATTCATATTTACAATTCAACGTCTCTCTTTCTTCTTCCAGTTGTGTATTTACTTCACACAAAATGTTTCTGAGAACTTTTTCTTTCTGTATTGTATGTGTTGTCTGTGATTACAAAGTAACGTGTTTATCTTACATTACGATAAACGTCTTGCTTCTTATTGACTGCCTCGGTGGCTCAATACAGTATGCATCAGGCACAGCCTGAGAAATTAAATTCGATTCCTGGGTTGGACCAAATATTTGTACGACCTGCAAATATTTGTTTCGGAGTTTTGGTGTTTATTTACAAAAAAAGTACACAAGTATTTATATCAGTTGTCTAGTATTCATGATACAAGCTCGATAAGAATCTAAGATATCGGTATCTATGTATCTAACTATTGAAAAGATGCATTTAAACAAAAAATACCTAAAATACATATTACAAAGTTTTTTTAATATGTATTTTAGGTAAAGTTAAAACACCTAAATTTAAATTGTTCTACAGAAATTTATTCTTTAAAATAAAATATCTTGAAATAACGGAGAAGAAAATTCGCTCCATTCAAACTCAAATACCAGGCTCACATAGCGAGAGAGGATGTCGATAAACGCTCACATGATGGATAGTACTACTAAAGGCTCGTTATCGATGAAATCTTATGACAAAGTGAACAAATGTAGAACTAAGGCTTAATTTCATTGAATAGTTTTCATAGAGCGTAGTAAGAGAATGCAACTTTAATTTTCAAGTAACTTTTAGAGTGTTTATATATGCCTGGTAACTGATATCATTTTCTCTGTCTGTGTTACTTATTTATTTAAGGTGCTCATAGCCCAGTTGCACTTGGTGATTAGCAACAATCACCGAGAGTAAGCAACGACGGCGCAGTCAGTATCTGGATGGGTGACCGCTGGTGGCATGTTACCATGAGCGTCTCTGTGATTCGGAGGTCACGTTAAGCAGTCGGTCCCTGTTGTTATCATAGGATAACAGTCGTGAAGCTTTGTTGGAGGCCTTTGGGCAGCTTAAAAACATCCATGACATTATGGGTTGTAGGTTGATTCATTGATTGTGTTACTTATTTGCATTTATATATTATTTGATATAAAAAACGACAGAAAATGTTTTGTTACGTCTACATGGGAGTTCACAGGCCGTCACACCACTGGAGTTTGCGGTAGGTCAGAATCGGCCCGACTAAAACACGGTGTCCCACTCTGTGCCTGAGATGGGAATTATGCCGAAACTGCTGTTATTAAGTCATCCGGTCCTTTCCCAGCGCCTACCCGCTCTGGCACGAGTACCATCTACAGGTAACTTCTTTATTTAAAAGGCGACGTCACCTCCTCGTAGCACGTCGCCTCGTCGCGCCAAACTACAGAAAACCAGTGTTGACCAAATCTTTCGCTGCTTTTTACCGAGTGGATATAAGAAGCGTGGAGGTACGGAAACTTAATCCTTCATGCTTTCTATTTCTGGGAAAAAAGAGCTCAAAAAGTGTTAATGCATTTGTGAATCTTGAGAAACATTTCTGAAGAAAATGTTTCTTAGTACTTTTGATTAGTCTATAATGCTAAGAATCTAATGCGGGTTGCATGACAAAAACCGAAGTAATAATATCTTTTCTTAGATTAAATTTGAAAAATGAAAAAGAAATGTTTTATCAAATTAAATATAACTTTTACAATAATTGTATAGAAAACTTCAATCAGCAGCACAAAATCCGATGTCAAGTTAGTTTAAAACACTGCATAATAAATGATACAATATAACATCTCACTCCTACTTAATAATAAACGATGTTCAAAGTGCTAAGTGTCGCAATCTGAACACAGTTTTATTACACCCATAACATGACGAAGTAAAAGATTTTTTTAAC
The DNA here is from genome assembly GCA_003709505.1 of Hyphantria cunea. Lineage (NCBI taxonomy): Eukaryota > Metazoa > Arthropoda > Insecta > Lepidoptera > Erebidae > Hyphantria > Hyphantria cunea. The sequence continues at coordinate 878,854 of PKRV01000571.1, forward strand.
AAAAGAAGCGTTCGGAAGCAAAATATAAGGAACTTTTGGTGAATGAGAAAAGTAATATTTACTCGTTATCTCATATTTTGTGACTCAGTTTTTACGAGTTGACTTTTGACTGTTATGTAACTTCAGGTCACTGCGAACGATGATATTAAGACTAAGAACTTAATACTTTAACAGATTTTTAAGTTTACGTTTACTAACATACTTCTTAACATATTATGAAACAAAGTCCGCTCCCAAAACCCAAAGAGTTGACACTAGATAGCGAGATTCTTGAATAAAAAATCGGTAAACAATTTGTTAAGTTTTTGTGAACATCGGCCAAAATATAACGATATCTGTGGAAGGTGTTGGAAAAAAATTAAACCGCCTACGCTCTCGGAGTAATGTCAATAAATACGTAAAGAACCCGTGCGAAGCCAGGGCGGGTTGCTGGTTATATATCTGACTAGTTTGCAAACTTTATGAAGCGAAAGAGTCATTCTTCTTTTTTTTTGTCTTTTTAAGTACTATACACTAAGCCATCAAAATGATTTTACTCTTCCGAATAGAATGAATAAGCAGAATCCAAAAGTGATAGTTAGATAGTTACCATCCTCATTGCTAATGCGGACAATGTAGCATGATTCACACTAAAACCACCTAGTAAGATGTTTTTCATGCCTTGTTATCCGAATGCGAAAGAAGGTAGGGTAATGTTTTTCTTGTGTATGTATGTGTGTATATTTCTTTGGCATGCCCTAGTGCCTAAATGGCTTGTCGTATTATCGTGTGAGTGGTGTCAATAGATTTGTCTCAGTCGTGAGAGTGACACTGAATACTGAATGAAAATTAAAAAAAACCTTAAGGATTTTTGGAGTCAAAAATAAACTCAAAATTTTTTTTTCAAAATACTTCTAGTGCTGTATCAAAATATTTTTTTTTAACTTAAATTACTAATATATATACAATTCTTATGTTTTATATACGGTATTGACGCAGTTGGGTTTTATTTTTTGAATAATGCATTACTTGTTTAAACAACTCGTTGTGAGCGGATAGCAAGTGCATTATTAGTGAATGTCAGTTTTTAATTAATTAACATAGCAAGGAGGAGCCAAACCGTTTAGGTCAAGAGAGAGTCTTCGACACGGATGGATTTACTCAAGCTTAGAAAACTTACTTTGAATTTTTTTTTTCTCTGCTATTGATCGAATAAATAGGATTAATTGAACCATGAACTCTCCCATCATCCTCATCCTGATTCTGAGGGAATAAAGTAGCGTTAGCAATGCGTTTTTGTTCTCGAGCTGTAGCCAGTTCAGATCGTTTACTTTCCAAAACCATAACAAAAATGTAAATAATATACGGTACCCTCTATAAAATTAACGGTAGAGCCTATACATAAAGTGTAGGTTATCACATACACATAAGCGTTATTATATGTTTTTTTATATAAATTATTGTCAAAATTGTCACTTCATAAAAGACACAAATAAATAAGAAGTATCGCATACGATATAAAGCGCTAACTAGCTAGGACTTGTAAACATAAATTATTTTATAACTTGAGATTCTCTATTGAAAAACTGTTATGCCAACTCACAATGAGCTACAAGCTTATAAGTTTGTTTGCTCTAAGCGAGACCCGAACAACAAAGGATTATGTTCTGGCCATTATTCATACACTCAAAGTAGTGGAAAACATCGAAAGTGCGAAACTTAAACTCATAGAACAAGCATATTTAATTGAGCTCAAAATATAATATGCTACAAAATTTACTTTGTGCTTTGAATTTCGGAGTAATATTACAGTTTACATACAATACTAACTCTCGACTACTTCAGTTCATTTTTAAATTATTCTTTATTTATATGTCTTATTCCATAGATTTTTGTATGGCATAAAGGATAGCGATTCTCTGCACTTACAACACTCAATGCATAAAAATCGCCAAAGTTACAACTTATACCACTACGATATGAATATATTTTATAATTTGTTTTACAGTTTTAATTTTTTTAACTCTTATCTTCTCTATAAAATATATCGTATTCCAATAAAATTAAAACTAATAGTAACAATAAGCGGTTGTTTTTGTTTGCGATCGTTCATATTGAGCTCTATTTTTCTTTGTAGTTTTGCTAAGGAATATAAAAATTACACAAATATCAATGTTTGACATTCATCTTCTTGAGATTTGGTAAATGAAAGACCAAAAGAATATACGCTTTATATATATATATAACTCCAGGAAACATTTATTGATTTTTATTATAAACTTTTAAAGACTGTCCGCACGATGACAGTTCAATAAATAATACTAAGAATATACTCATTATATACTAATCATCATTTTATATGTTACTTTTGTTTCATTCCAACGACCAGCATAACTTGCTTTTTTTAAATTGCCTATACGTAATCAAATGTTATTTATCCAAGTATTTTTTGTTACAGGATACGTTTTTCCTCAAATTTGCTAGTTAGATCTCTAGGTACAGGACCTTGGTTTGCTCAATCAATTCCTTTCTATTAATAAGTATATTATAAATAATAATAAGAATAATATACATCTAACACATAACGCCATTTAGTCCCAAGCCAAGCAGAACTTGTGTTACGTGTACTAGACAACTGAAATAAATACATATATATTTTTTGTAAACACATACATACATATACATAGAAAACACCTAAACTCCGAAACAAAAATTAACAAGTCATACAAACATTTGATCCTACCCGGAAATCGAACCAGAGACCTCAAGCTGTCAAGCCACAGCTGTCGCAAACAAAACCACTGCGACAGCGAGGCAGTTCTAGTTTCTAAAAACTCCAATAATTCCATCAACGTCCTAGAGCTGACTGACGATATTATACTTACCCATTTCATAAAGTATACCTATAAGTGACTATAGTATACCACGTACCCTGTATGAATCTGTAATTATAACTAAAGTCACAAAGATAAAATATTCTAGAAGTAAATTGCTGAGGCGAAACCAGACGTCAGAAATTTCTTGTTGATTTCTTAAGGCACAGAATAATGAACCTTACATCAATATGCATTAAGTCGAATATAGATTGACATTTGACGTAAATGAGGTGAGATTGGCTTGTTTATATTTCGCGGAAATGTTTCGTTTCGTTGACTGCCGGGCAGTTCAGTTTGAGCTTGATCAGTGATTGAATTAGCGACCTCGGCGTCAATTAAGGACTGATTGTTGTTATTCGTAGTGATATTGTGATTTACGAGTGTCTTTTATAAAGTCTCTTTCCACATCAGAAGTTTTCTTTCTCAAATCCATTGAATCTTAACACGTAACACTATAAACGTGATTGAATCAATAAAAAAATACTATTTGTAGCGTAATCGATACCTCGGAACATAGAATTAATCATTAATTCTCACAATTTATTTCAGAAACTAAGAAAGATTTCAAACAGTTATGATATATAAAGGCAATGGTATCCAAAAACTGGCAGTGATCGAAGAAATTACCCGGATCTGACATCATTTATCTCTCAAACGTTCCTGTCACTGTTGATAGATAGTACAAGAAGCTAAAAAGGGAAGAATATCCCGCACAAAAAGCATTTTATGTTAGTCTTCATCGACAACTCGTTGTTTCGACAGCGATCAAAATCTATAAAATATGTTAGTTTTAAGATTATATCCTGACGTTGAAAGTTCTAATAATGTCATGAGTTTCGGAGTTGTTGTACGGTCGCTATAAGGTATTAAGAGAGCATAAACTATAGTCAGCGTCACATTAATAACATTCCATGGATGATTGACAGCAAACCACCAAAATGAGTTTTTTATTCGCTACAAGTAAAATTCTGCCAACTTCAAAAAGGAGGCGGCTCTATTTCCCACTGCATGCATTTCGCTTGCATGAATTTTGCTTGCTGTAGAATTTCGCTGTTTTGAAATAATAATTTGACCTCATGTGTAGTTTTACGGACTTTATCATTATGACAACAGCTTTTTATGATCCACTGCTGGTCGATAGTCTTTTCTGCAGAAAGAGATGAATTGCAAATATTAACTTAGATGCCAAAATGACAATTTTACTTCGTATTAAATTAGGATAAGTCCCTAAGAAGTATGTGTGATATGAAACTTACTGAAAGATTCAGGAATGTTATAAGAGAACGTTGTGGATTGGAAGAAGATGTAGCGACCTTGATTAAAAAGGGCATTCTCAGTTGGTTTGGCCGTTTAGAGAGGTTAGATGATAGAAAACTTACGATGGAATTTATACTGCGTATGTGTGTTGAAGTGTCGGAATAGGTCGTCCACGGCAAACATTTACCGATCGTATTGGTGAACTTCTGAAAAAGAGTAATATGAAGAGCACCAGGAACCGACGAGCTTATATGCAGCGATTGATGAATATGGACGAAGCAAAAAAGGTGTGTCAGGACCGTAGTAAGTAGAAATCAATTGTCTCTGCCTAACCCTCTGGAAAAAAGGCGTGATAGTATGTATGTATGTAAATTAGGACACGATCTGATACCAGATTTAGGAAAAAGTTCAAGCAAAGACTATGATAGAAATATAAATATTAGAATTAACGTAATGAAGTTTAATTGTAAGATACAAAGATATAGTAGCGGAGACCAAAATATCAACTTAAAATACAGTCTTTTTTAACATATTCTTTTAAAAACAATAATTTTATAAATACTCTCGAACCATTAATAAATATCAGGTAACAAAAAACTATAAACATGTATATATATTTCTTATTATTCTGAATTTATATATATATATATATATCACCTTTACCCTCTCCTTAAGGGAGATCCGAGTCCATCAGCCAGTCAGTTGCATATTACATATTAACATATTATGCTATTACTATACAGGTGTTTTATGTACATATAGGTTTTTGATAAAAGACTATCAAGGTTCCTTGAAATAAGAAGTGTGAGGAAGCGCTGCAGTCTACTAACTATTAAAAAGAGGCGCTGCAGTGCTTCTGTAATTTCTATTGAGATTCATTAGTAACAAAATAGATCCCGACGAAGAAGCATTGTTCTTGTTAATTTTGTTAAAAAGAAAAGTTTAAAAAATAATTTAACATATATTAGAAAACATTCCTTTCCTTTATTTTATTTAAATACTACTACCAGACACTACTTACAGACTACTACTATCACTAGACATGCCAATATGATCGATAATGGAACCTTTAAAGTTTTAATGAAAGATAAAATTGCGATGTCGTAATCCATCAAAGTTTTCGCAAAATAAATAATATGAGGTAATATTTATAGGTAATATCATAGAGACAATCTCTTTGAGCGAACAGTCAATAGTCTGAAGTTGTCTACTGATTTGAGAGTAATAGTGGTTGCAAAGTGGTCTAAATTTGACGATATCTTTTGTTTTTCATTGTAGCTTTCTGCACAGCTCCTACACATAAATTTTACCTATGCTAAATTTCATAGTCCACGGTTCGCATAATTATCGTCAAAAGGGGAACAAACAACAAGGAGTTTTGCTTTGAGGTATAAAGATTATCAATACACAGTACATAACTGGGTGAATTATATTCGAACCCTCTAAAATGCCTTGCCTTGCCAAGCAACTCATCCAGCTTATATATTTTTTGTATGTTTTTGAGCCGCCCAAAGCCTCCAACTAAACTTCACGCCTGTTATCCTATGATAACAACCGGGAACGACTGCTTAACGTGACCTCCGAATCACGGAGAATCTCATGGTAACATGCCGCCAGCGGTCACCCATCTAGGTACTGACCGCGCCGTCATTGCTTACTCTGGGTAATTGTTTCTAATCATCGAGTGCAACTAGGCTATGAGCGATTTGAATGAATATTGCTGTATACTAATTTTTAGTCACTGCTTATTTTGGAATCATACGACCGTGTGTGAGACATCTTGAGTAAATATTATTTTATGATTGGTAAAGCTTTTAACCATCTGTTTCAAAGAAAATATTTTTCTCTATTGAAAAGATATGAATACCTTCTAATTTCTACAGGAACTTAAACTTAGGATGTCCGACAGACCAATCAGACAGTAGCCTGAATAACAAATCTTATCTATTGAAAATAACGGATATATATAATAAATTTTTATTCATCTCATGATTTTCTTCACTTATCTGATAGTAGCAATTGTGAAAGGTATAAGAATAAGCGACTACATAATTTTATAAGGGGATCCCTTTCCTTTTCAAATGGAACTTTGTATTGATGACAAAGGAATGTCTATGAATACTAACGTCTAATATTTAATTAAAATAATGTTTCTAGAAATCCTATACTACTATTTATTATATTCATATTTATAAATATATATATATATATGACAAGTTGACCCAACGAACTTCGTACCGCCATTGTTTTTTCTAAATTTCGGCAATTATTTTCGCTACAGCATCCTATAGGTAGTACAGTCATGGACAAAAACAATTATACTTCCGGTTTTCTCATAATTATATTTAATACAAACCTCACATTTCGATAACTATACTAAAAGGAGATCACATTTATATTCTTCTTTCTTTCTAAAGTTGTTCTTACTATAAAAAATAAAGAAAATAAAAGAGTCTTGATTCAAACAAAATACTTAAATTAACATGCACAATTATTATTTCATTGGTTAAATTTTTTCAATATATATGGAATAATAGTATTTACATTAATTTAATTACAATATTTTCCTCCATAAATTAATTTTTGAATTAGTTCAGTTACGAACATTTTTTTCTCGGTTTGTCTATTATAGACATAGGCCTCCTCCAACTGCCTCCAAGGCCTCCTGTTTTCAGCTGTTCTAGTCCATGCTGTCCGCAACTTCAATGTCGTCATCGACATTATAGTTGTTCTTACTATCGGACTTGTTCATACATTCAAAACGAATAATATCGGAATTTTATGTCGATATTTTGCTCTCCACTACTATATCTTTGTATCTTACAATTAACCTTCATTACGTTAATTCTAATATTTATATTTCTATCATGGTCTTTGCTTGAACTTTTACCTAAATCTGGTATGAGGGCGTGTCCTAATTGACATACATACATACTATCACGCGTTTTTCCCAGAGGATTAGGCGGAGACAATTGATTTCTACTTACTACGGCCCTGAAACACCTTTTTTGCTTCGACCATATCCATTAATCGCTGCATGCATACTCGTCGGTTCCTGGTGCTCTTCACATTACCCTTTTTTAAAACTTCACCAATTCGATCGGTAAATGTTCGCCGTGGACGACCTCTTCCGACCCTTCCACACACATACGCTCTATAAATTCCATAGTTAGCTTTCTATCATCCATCCTATCTAAATGGCCAAACCAATGAAGCATGCCCTTTTCAATCCTTGTCACTACATCTTCTTCCAATCCACAACGTTCTCTTATAGCTACATTTCTGACTCCGTTACTAATTTTCATATCATACATGCTTCTTAGGGACTTATCCTAATTTAATACGAAGTAAACTCGTCATTTCGACATCTAAGTCAATATTAGCAATTCAGCTCTTTCTGCAGAAAAGACTATCGACCAGCAGTGGATCATAAAAAGCTGTTAGTCATAATGATAAAGTCCATAAAACTACACATGAGGTCAAATTATTATTTCAAAATAGCAAAATTCTACAGCAAGCAAAATTCAAATCAACTTTCAAAGTCACGAGAGGAAGCCTATAGAACTTACAATATTAATAATGTTCACAACATCAGTTCACTGATTCATAAAATATTGTATTTCATATGTTTTGTAATAGAACCGTTGGGATACAGTCCATTGTCAACTTTACTCATATGCTTTTATGGGTTGTTGTTGCGTGAAGTATAGTCATTGGCCGCTGCCTTACCCATAAAAGCGTATCAAGATAGTTTTTCTGCGAAAGGAAATACATCATCATGCCTTTATTGTTCGGAATGTTTCAAGTCATTCAATACTGCAGAAGTTATGTTAAAATCTCAAATGATAGATTACGTTACATGTCTTTCGGGAAAGTATGCTTTGGCACACTTTTAAAAAACTGGTGCTAAAGATTTCTTTCATTTCTCTCTAATGATAGAGGAGACGAGAGAACTCACTATCGACACTAAAACAAATTGGCGAAATAAGTAAAGGGACATCTTTGTCTTCTAGTATCTAAATAAAAAATGTATACTTTTGTTTTTAAACTAAAAATAAATAAAATTTTCTATAAAGCGAACCTTTCCAAACCTTTTGATTGTTTTGTTTCATAAAGATTCATTCAATAAAAATCCATTTTGCCAACATACATTACAAGTCAAGTCCCACGTATAGTTTAAAAATCATTTGAAAAAGATATCTGAATTGAATTTCATAAAATATCGTGGAAATTGAAATGCATCATATTCGTAATATTATATGTAGAATCGTTGCCGCCTGAACTTTATGACTGAACCAGACTGAACCTTTATTAAATAGTGATACTACGCCTCCGCATCGTAGAGCATGCTACTATATCAGTATAGAGAGCTACGAAGGAATAAAAATCTTTAATTTCTATGCCTATTTTTAATATTCATAACTTGGCATATCTTATATGCGGTCTTAGTACAGTACTTTAGTCACCATATTAAAATTAACCTAAATATGCTTAGAGACGATATAATTTTGTGCTCGTGATGAGCACGATTATTTGTTAGTCCTGGAAAATTAAACCTAGTACCTCAGGCGTAACGGTCAAGATCGCATAGCACTAGACCTGTAAGCCCGTTAATCTTTTTTTATCCTTTTGAAGATATCAAGGAACTTTTCACGAAATATTTCCACGTGGAGAACTTAATTGATACANGGATTGTTGTTGCGTGAAGTATAGTCATTGGCCGCTGCCTTACCCATAAAAGCGTATCAAGATAGTTTTTCTGCGAAAGGAAATACATCATCATGCCTTTATTATTCGGAATTTTTCAAGTCATTCAATACTGCAGCAGTTATGTTAAAATCTCAAATGATAGATTACGTTTCATTTCTTTCGGGAAAGTATGCTTTGGCACACTTTTAAAAAACTGGTGCTAAAGATTTCTTTCATTTCTTTTTAAAGAGTGAGAGATATTACCAGAACCCCAAGGCTGCAGGCCTCTCTAATGATAGAGGAGACGAGAGATCTCACTAACTCGATACTAAAACAAATTGGCGAAAAAAGTAAAAGGACATCTTTGTCTTCTAGTATCTAAATAATAAATGTATACTTTTGTTTTTAAACTAAAAATAAATAAAATGTTCTATAAAGCGAACCTTTCGAAACCTTTTGATTGTTTTATTTCATAAAGATTCATTCAATAAAAATCCATTTTGCCAACATATATTACAAGTCAAGTCCCACGTATAGTTTAAAAATCATTTGAAAAAGATATCTGAATTGAATTTCATAAAATATCGTGGAAATTGAAATGCATCATATTNAATAACTCAAATAAATCAGAATATCCTAGACCTAGGTGTACAAAGGTGTAGAATTAGTTAAATATATTACTATACCAATGAAGGCGGTCACATAGGTCAGTATTGACTGTCAGGGACAGTGGTCCACATATCCACCGCAATAAAGATAGTACTAATTATCAGAGATAACGTTCCACATCCAATAATCGTGCAGTACTCACTGTAGAGAGACAGTGGTCCGTGCACCAGGACGCAATCGTTCGAAATGTGTGCCGTCTCAACAGCGCAGCTCGTTATAAAGGCGGTCGCTTAGGGAGGGGTAACGTCACAATGTTTTACTAGTTTGAATCCAAGTGTTTTGAGCCAAATAATCGATGTAAATTAAATCGACTAAATAATTTTTCAAATGGTACACGTTCAACTAGCGCCATCCAATCGCCGTCTCTCGTAGCTGGAATACAGTACGACTGCCGTCATATGTAAATTTATCCTGTAGTCTAAAAGAACCAGTTTGGTTTCTTTGTTTTTGTCAAAACAAAAGTATCTGATAAGTCCCATAAACAAGTTTTAAACTGAACAGATGGCGAATTGGTTTAAAAGGTCACCTCATTGATCTCGAATGCGTCAAGTGTTGTCCGTTCAAGTTTCACATTGAACAATACTTTGTGAGATCCACAAATGTGTGTGTGTGTGTTTCATGTATGTCTATAAAATCCCCTGCGGCCAAGTGCCTAGTCCGCGAGTCGTCTTCGAAATATGAAAATAAAACGTATGCTTTGAAATAACCTAATAATCATATGACCACAACTTAATCTATAGTACCATTATTTAAATTAAATGAAATGTATTCATTTATATTGAAATAAATGTTTCCAGTTTTTAGCACATACTACACAAGAGGCAAAAACAGCAATAAAATACGAATTGAAGAGTATCTCTTGCATTGTGAAAAAATACTTCAAACTGGGTTTCATCCGTCTTGCATATTTCAAGATTGGATAAGACGGATTTATTGGACAGATTTATTGCTCTGGTAACTGGGCTGGAGGGGCTCTTGGAATGTGACAAATTTTAAGAGCGCCTAATTTATTTTTTTGTTTTTTTTTCAACCTATTCTAATCAAGATGCTTTGAATATGTATAACAAACAAAAAAGAGCGTATGTAAAAAAAATATTAACCCTATACTATTAAGATACAGACACAGGTTACTACTATAGTAAGTATCGAATATTAGAATTCAATAATAATACCATTACAAGACTTGATTTTATTTATGAATACGAATTTTGTTGAGTAAAAACTGCGATATTGAAACTCTAATTCTATTCACTTCATTGAATGGTAATAATTTCAATCGTTTTATTTTCTTCTATCGACCTACTTGGTTGTTAATTCAATTGTATTAAAAACTGAAGAGTCAAAAATGTTTTCACAATCTTATTTTACGGTTACGGCTCGACCGGGACAGTATGTCTATAAAATCCTAAATGTCTGTCTATAAAATCAAAGAAAACCAACCTGAAGGCCTAATGATGAGACCGCCATAGTGTGGGTCACCATGCTGCATTAAATCATTGCCTGCATTCGCAATAAGTGTGGTGACTACCACTTTTGGATTCTGCTTATAATTTAAATCAGGCAGAGAAAAGTGAGTTTTACAGGCCCACATAAAAAATCTAAAGTGTATATGAAAAGGTATATAAACTTTATTTACGTTTTGCAAAGATTTAATCTTTTAACCACCTAGTTTAACATAAAAAATCTAATTCAATCTCCTACATCTCAGGCTCAGACGATAGGACCTTGGAGCGTGCCGCAGATAGGTAATATAAAGCCATCTTCCCAATAGCGAAAGTCGGAAAATAGCTTGCTTAGTATTTAAAACGCTATTTTCTTGACTCAAAAGGTAAAATATGTTTAATGCTAAACAAATAATATTATTAAAAAATCCCAGAGCGTAAATATCTGTCATATTTATTAAATTCAGTTTATTTTTAAATAAAACATATGATTTATATACACACTATATACAATAATATATACATATTCGTAACCATAGTTAAAAATTATTTATTTTGATAAAACACTTAATGTATTTTATAAACATTTTTTTAGATTACTTTTCGGAGCCAAAAGTCCTTAATTTTGTTTTTTTTTTTTTAATTTTGAAGTACTCAGTGTCACTCTCACGACTAAGCTGAATCTATTGACACTATTTACATAAAAATACGACAAACCGTTTAGGCTCAAGGGCGTGACAAAGAAATATACATACATACATACACTCGAAAAACATAACCCTCCTTCTTTCGCAGTCGGGTAATAAGTGAAGTCATTGTTCATCTTCACAGCAGTTAATAGCCGCTGAACTTTGGCTTAGAAAGGAGGTTCTGGCCTTCGATATAACGCCTGTTAGAGGGATTGGTATAGGGTCTGTTTCAAGATTTTCTTCTTTTAAGAGCACAATTGCACTGGGAGTTTATTTCTTATTACATCCACAGAACGAATATGGGTGCTGATACCCTGCATTCTTAATCTATCACGTCGAATTCATAAAACAAAATTGAAAAGGATGTATATTATGTTTCGTAGTACCTTAATACTTATTAATATCAGTATCACATTGGCAACATTCAGATAATTTTATCAATTGTTAGTAAAAGAATATCAGTTTGGTAAAAAATACCATTCCTAAAAAACATGCTATGACCATTAAAGTAGTGTGATTTGTACAATTAATAACGTTTAGCGATGAAATAATCCCATTGAAGACCCAAGTAGAGATGCAACTGTGTCAGTGTAAGCGATTCCTTACTTCTTTAGCATTCAGTGCCCGTACTTCTCTCTGCTCGACGTATCCTTTCTATTGAGTTTATTTATATAAATTATACTCGTATTCATTTCTTTTACGCTAATATCGGGTGAGTTAAAGTAGTAGATAAAAATTTCAGGCCTATAAAAAGATATTCCTAATTCCATCATTTTATTACATTATTTTATCAACATCTGTAAACGTCTTATGTTTGTGTGTAGTAATAATAACAAGCCTTTTTATTTCCAACAACCTTTACAATCTCTGCCTCGTGGTTAGGCTAAGAGATCTCGGGTTCGATTCCAGGGTCTGACTGCTGTTGGGTTTTTCTTACAAGAAATTCTTAATAGCAGCTCGGAGTATGGAATACGGCGGTGTCTTGGAGAGTACGTTAAGCCGTCGCTCCCGGTTGTCATGAACATCCATGGCAATCGTTATTGGTAAGTCAGCCCCCTTAAATATACTGAAAACTAGTTCAACCTTCGAATTCAGTTCACCCTTAGGGTTGCCCGTAGGGAGGTCCGATGCCAGTCGTTTCGTGTTAAACTATATGCAGGTAAAACCGGTTGAACTAGTAGTCGACCCCAAGTCTTGGGTATATTATAATAATAAAGGCTAGGACGATGATGATGAACTTTTACAACCTCATTTCCTTATTTATTATTAAATACCAATTATAATCAATTATTAGAGGCCTATACCCAACCCTGGATATAGACCCCGTCCAGCCCACTAGTTGTTTTTCAATTTTTTTTACTTTTTCCATTCCTCTTCCTCTTATTGAAATAATTTCATTAATCCTTCTGTTCCTTGCGTAGCCTCATATTACAATAAATATTATTAATAGATTGAATAACAGATATGACGATGTACATCCCGTTGTGTACAAAACTTATTTGAAACCATCTTTGAAACGTGTTGTATATCATATCAAAATTTGTTCTGAATCTATACAGAACTCTTTGAGTTTTAAAAGCGTACGCAAACTTAATTTAAATCAATTCTAATATCATAAATTCAAACGTAACTCTGTTTGTCTGTCTGCTTAGTTTGCACGAATAAATGGCTGCAGTTATTGGCCTGAAGATACTTTGAAATATGAAAAAACATCATATACCACAATAATCAACATACACGCCAGCAAATCGTGCAAAAACTAGTAATATAGAAGACAAAAAGATGTGTAAATCTTTTTAACATATGTTTTTAATTTTTGTAGAAAACAGTAAAATTTTCTAACTTTTTTCGTTTGGTCGAAATAAATCCTAAGGCAGCAACATTATTTATCCTGTGTCCCGCATTACATTTGATTTGAATATGCAGACCCTCATACGAAACAATAGGTCACGTGTCGTAACGATGTCAAGGACTAAATATTCAATCTGTGCGATGGTCACGTGGTACAACTTGTGCCTGGGGGGCTGAACCCCGGGTTGCGGCGGTTCGGGGTTCAGTGTAAGTGATAAGATGAGATGAGCTGTCATATTGAATAGATGACAGGGGTGATATTCATTTGCCTGAAATTGGATGGATTTGGTAACAACGCAATACTTCAATTATTTTATATTTTGGGTTGTTAAAAGATCATTATCTATTTAAAATTTTTATTAATTTATATTACTCCTTTCGATGTTCGGTTCAATTTCTATTTCATGCAAATAATTGCTTGATTAGCGCGAATATTTGTAATTTTTTTTTTGGATGTGAGTATAAAGATTCTACAATATTAATTATTTTTTGAATATTAAAGTATGTTTATTAGTAGTCTAGTAAAATGTATTGTTTGGGATGAGACGGTCGTATGCAAAATAATGGGCTATAATCAATATAAATAAGTATTCGACCGTTTGCATAAAATAAATTAAAGAAATGATAAGCAAGTATCATGAATTTAAATGTAATTGTTTTAGACTAATAAGAAATAAAAAAGCATTTATTAGCAAACATAACTCTCTAGATGCCAACATATCTCTTAATATGTTTCTTCGTTTTCAAAATAATACTCATACGAGAGAGTGACAGACAGACGACCTTGTTTAACATGGTGGATCAGTATGACCAAGTTTCTGAAGAAGGATAGTTTTCCAATTCCGGCAGCACTTATAGAAAACGTCTTGACGAATTGATATAGAGGATTCAACACCATTTAAAACGGGAAAATGCTAGCAAGAAGAAGATATAGGACCTAAAGCATATTTCAGAACAGAGAAATAGACTTAATGCTTTTCGAAATATATAATATAAAACATAAAAATGATTGTACTCAGAAGAAATCAAATACGACAAATCTCTCTTAGCAGTTAAATAATATATTTCCATTTTATGCTTCGTAAAACTGTAAACAAAGACGGTTCATTATAATGAGTATTGCTTTTCATTCGCTTTGGAATTATTTGTCATCAGATATCGTCCGTTAAAATCTGCCTCGTGTTTTCTGACCGAGAATTCATTAAAAAAAGCCTATAAAAGTCCGCTTAGAAAATAAATTAAAATACAAAATGTAAGCTGAAAAACATTATGTACAATGTTTACGGTACTAAAATAAATATGAGTTGTTGAATCACTTTAAAACTTTAAAGCCAAAGGGGCTTTGTGGTTAGGAAGTTTTTGTCTCATACCAATAATTTCTCTAGAGGGTCACTTTAAAAAGAACAAGTATATGACAGTTTAATATCATTAACGGTTCATGAAATGATTGTGATTTACTTAAATGACATTTATCTCAGGAAGTAGTAACTAAATTATAAAATACTTTACTAGACTACTCTTAAAGAAATCACTTGGTGTACTAACATTCAAGATTTCGCATTTCTATGCATAATAATTATTTTCATGGGAATTGTGCCGCTGACCACGACCAGTACAACCTGATCGAAACGTCATTAAATCAAAGAGTATGTAATACCTTTAAATAAGTGATCGCGTTCATTCCCGTGCAAATAATTATTAAATTACTTGGTAATCATCAATTTTACAGTAAATACACATATTTTTGGTTTTACAATATTTCTCGAACATCTGACACCCAAAGTCATCAAGTCCCAAACTAAGCAGAGTTCGTACTATGAATCAAGTACCCATAGCCAGCCACAGCTCCGCTTATGCTGCGGTCCTGAAGGTGACCACTGGCTAAGAAATGATTTTCATAGTTATCCTATTATAATTACCAGACCACTTCCGTATTAGTAATATATCCTCTGCCACGTATTTCTTACGTTAAGAAGTTGTTTATCTACAAATTAACAAGATTTTGAAAAACTACCATGCGTTGAGTATTGAAAACATTTAGGTATATATGTAGCACACATGTATACCTAAATGGTAACACACATATACCTATTCACTTATAAAATTTCATCAGAATTAATAATGTACTAAAATATGACCATAGACTAACAAATAACGTACTACCTCATTTAACATTTGGCAGGGAGAAACCTATGTATCTTGATTACAAACTTGGCATTACTTCTATATCCTTTGATAAAATCGGCATATTTGAACATATCTCTTCATACACTTAATTTGTTGGCGTCCGTTCC
This sequence comes from Hyphantria cunea, assembly GCA_003709505.1. NCBI lineage: Eukaryota > Metazoa > Arthropoda > Insecta > Lepidoptera > Erebidae > Hyphantria > Hyphantria cunea. Next base: position 894,600 of record PKRV01000571.1, read on the forward strand.
AATATCTAGGTGTTATGTGATTTAGGTATAAAAGTAAAAACCTTATTTTGAACCTGGATTGTGGTACTCATGTTAATGAAAACTACACGTATCAAAAAATAGTAGAAATAAAAAAACTAAATTCACGCAACATATTTTTAGTAACATTTTCCTGTATTGCAGGTTACTTTACTAACATAAAAGAAACGGACCCAAAGAACACGTGGACTCAGAAGAACAATTTGTGGTTTACACAAAGTGTTGCTTAATCACAACACTCAGTTCTATAGAGAATGACGTGCCGACCGCTCAAACCTCTGCGCCATCCGTACTATGGAACGTCAAAATTGAATTTCATCATCATCATCATCGTCAGCCTATCGCAGTCCACTGCTGGACATAGGCCTCTCCAATTTCACGCCCCTTAGTTCGATCTATGGCTTCTCGCATCCAGCTCCTGCCAGCCGTCCCGCCCAAATCATCGCTCCAACTGGCCTGTGGACGTCCTACACTACGTTTGCCGAGACGCGGTCTCCACTCAAGAACTCGTTTACCCCAACGGTTATCAGTTCTTCGGCAAATGTGGCCAGCCCACTGCCACTTCAGCTTACTAATCCTGTGGGCTACGTCGATGACCCTGGTTCTTTGTCGGGTCACCTTGTTTCTGATGCGATCCCTTAGAGAAACGCCAAGCATAGCCCTCTCCATAGCACGCGTAGCGACTTTGAACTTATGGACCAGTCGAACCGTAAGTGTCCACGTTTTGGCTCCGTATGTCATTACGGGTAGGACGCACGCATTGAA